>JARFJB010000618.1:430000-547500 GCA_036346205.1 Vesta saturnalis | reverse complement strand
ACACACACACGCGCGCGGGCACTGGCACACGCACACCTGCACCCGCACACGCACTCGCTCGCGCACCCGCACCTGTACCCGCACCCGCCCACGCACACACATGCGCCCACGCACACACGCATACGCACACACATACACGCGCACACACCCGCACACACCCGCACACACCTGCACACACACGCGCACACACGCACATACACGCACACACGCACACACACGCACACACTCGCACACACACGCACACATGCACACAGGCACATACACGCACACACACGCACACGTACACACCCAGCCACACACACACAAAAACACGCGCATATACGCACACACGCGCATACACACGCACATACACGCACACAAGCGCGCACAGGCGTACACCCGCGCACACGCGCACCCGCACCCGCACCTGCACCCGCCCCCGCTCACGCACACACACGCACACGCACACACGCACACACGCATACACACGCACACACACTCACACACACGCGCACACACACGTACGCACACGCACACACGCACACACACGCACACACACGCACACACACGCACACACACGCACACACGCACACACACGCACACACACGCACACACACGCACATACACGCGCACATACCCACACAGACCCACACATACACACACACGCACATACACGCGCACATACGCACACATGCGCCCACACACACGCACACACACAGACACACACGCGCACACACGCACACACGCGCACATACACGCGCACACACGCACACACGCACACAGGCACATACACGCACACACACGCACACGTACACACCCAGCCACACACACAAACACACACAAAATACGCGCATACACGCACACACGCGCATACACACGCACATACACGCACACACGCGCGCACAGGCGTACACGCGCGCACAGCTCTAAGCCAAATTAAAACAGGCTTAAATACAAAAACCTTAAGTAAGTAGGTATTTTGTTCTGGAGTTATCGTGGATAATAACATACATCCATACATGCACACACCCACACACACACGCGCGCGGGCACTGGCACACGCACACCTGCACCCGCACACGCACTCGCTCGCGCACCCGCACCTGTACCCGCACCCGCCCACGCACACACATGCGCCCACGCACACACGCATACGCACACACACATACACGCGCACACACCCGCACACACCCGCACACACCTGCACACACACGCGCACACACGCACATACACGCACACACGCACACACACGCACACACTCGCACACACACGCACACATGCACACAGGCACATACACGCACACACACGCACACGTACACACCCAGCCACACACACACAAAAACACGCGCATATACGCACACACGCGCATACACACGCACATACACGCACACAAGCGCGCACAGGCGTACACCCGCGCACACGCGCACCCGCACCCGCACCTGCACCCGCCCCCGCTCACGCACACACGCACACGCACACACGCACACACGCAGACACACGCACACACACTCACACACACGCGCACACACACGTACGCACACGCACACACGCACACACGCACACACACGCACACACACGCACACACGCACACACGCACACACACGCACACACACGCACACACACGCACACACACGCACATACACGCGCACATACCCACACAGACCCACACATACACACACACGCACATACACGCGCACATACGCACACATGCGCCCACACACACGCACACACACAGACACACACGCGCACACACACGCACACACGCGCACATACACGCGCACACACGCACACACGCACACAGGCACATACACGCACACACACGCACACGTACACACCCAGCCACACACACACAAACACACACAAAAATACGCGCATACACGCACACACGCGCATACACACGCACATACACGCACACACGCGCGCACAGGCGTACACGCGCGCACAGCTCTGAGCCAAATTAAAACAGGCTTAAATACAAAAACTTTAAGCAAGTAGGTATTTTGTTCTGGAGTTATCGTGGATAATAACATACA
This sequence comes from Vesta saturnalis, assembly GCA_036346205.1. NCBI lineage: Eukaryota > Metazoa > Arthropoda > Insecta > Coleoptera > Lampyridae > Vesta > Vesta saturnalis. The sequence continues at coordinate 545,488 of JARFJB010000618.1, read as the reverse complement.
TCCACACATGCACACACACGCGCGCGGGCACTGGCACACGCACACCTGCACCCGCTCACGCACGCGCTCGCGCACCCGCGCCTGTACCCGCACCCGCCCACACACACACACACGCGCCCACGCACACACGCACACGCACACACACACATACACGCGCACACCCGCACACACACGCGCACACACGCATATACACGCACATACACGCACACACGCACACACGCACACACACACACTCGCACACACACGCACACCCGCACACAGGCACATACACACACACACACACGCACACGTACAAACCCAGCCACACACGCACACAAACACACACAAAAACACGCGCATACACGCACATACACGTACACACGCGCGCACAGGCGTACACCCGCGCACACGCGCACCCGCACCCGCACCTGCACCCGCCCCCGCCCACGCACACACACGCACACGCACACACGCACACACGCACGCACGCATACACACGCACACACACTCACACACACGCGCATACACACGCACATACACGCGCACAGGCGTACACCCGCGCACACGCGCACCCGCACCCGCACCTGCACCCGCCCCGCCCACGCACACACACGCACACGCACACACGCACACACGCACACACGCACACACGCATACACACGCACACACACTCACACACACGCGCATACACACGCACATACACGCGCACACGCGCGCACAGGCGTACACCCGCGCACACGCGCACCCGCACCCGCACCTGCACCCGCCCCCGCCCACGCACACACACGCACACGAACACACGCACACGCACACACGCATACACACGCACACACTCACACACACGCTCACGCACTCACACACGCACGCACACGCACACACACGCACATACACGCACACACACGCACACACGCACACACGCACACACACGCACACACGCACATACACGCGCACATACCCACACACACCCATATACACCCACACATACACACTCACACGCACATACACACGCACAAGCACACATGCGCGTACACGCGCACACACGCGCACATACGCGCACATGCGCCCACACACACGCACACACACAGACACACACGCGCACACACACGCACACACGCGCACATACACGCGCACACACACAAACACATACAAACACACACACACGCACGCACACACATACACTTGTATTTGTATTATGTATATGTAGGTTGGAAGGTAACAATTGCAAAAATTGTTTACTATGCCTGTACAGCATCAGGACAGCAATGAAATGTCAGGATGACGTTACCTTTCAAAATACTTAGCGCGAGATATCCAAACCGCCCGATTCCAAGCCATACTACAATTGGAATAATTATTACCAAATATGAAAATAGTGGAACGGTGCTTCCTTTGTGTAAATGCGCCAAAGATTATTAAGCCAATATTCAAAGAAATCTGGAGAAGGCTAGGCTAGACCAACAATTTTTAAAGAATATTTGTTTTACGGATGAGTGTACGTTTACGTTAAATAATAAACCAAGCGTGCAAAATTATAGGATTTGGTGAACAAAAATGCCTGAAATTTTTGTTGAAAGCCGATCTCAATATGGCCAAAAAATTTATGTTTGGGTGGGAATACACGAACAACGTATTATTGGACCATTTTTTATGAGGATATCTAAGCAAATTTTTCTGGTTCTCTGTAAAATATTTTTAATAGTATCATCTGATAGAGAATTCAATTCTTTAAAGAAAAGTTCCTGTAGAGTTTTTGCCTAAAATAATTATTAGTGAAGCAGGAATTCGAGAATCTATGATTTCCCATTGGATTTCCTATTGTGCGTCAGACCGTTCACCATCCGGTACTGTTATTAAGAATCATGTCCTTCATTGTTTCAAAATTAATCACCTGTAAGTTTTTTAAGTTTAAGGTGATCTCAAATTTCAATGTTTGGGTACTAATTGAATATACATTAAACCAATATTTTTTAGGGCCGGCACTAACAAACTCGGCAATATAGCTGCCATCCAGTTTGTTAGTCATTTAATTTAATTTAGTAGGGTCTAATCATGGTTCCATGTAGCGGTATATTTTAAAAATAATAGAAGGCGGGAAAATTTAAAATAATTTCTAATACAGAGGGGACCATATTGTCTTAGGACTCCGACACTTGTCTCACTCTCAACCTCATTACAAGCCCCTTGTTTATTGGTGCTACCATCTTGTGGTGTATTTTTAAAGGTAGTGGAAAGTTTTCTGTAATTTATTTATCACCATTATCTAATGGTATAATCTAAAGCTGTTGGGGGATTTTCATTATCCTGTTCACGTGTTCTCTTTTGACTTTTCCTTATCTAAAATAGATAAAAGGTTTTAATACTTTACTGTATGTAAATCAATAAGTATAAAGCTTAAATCTAAAATCTTAAAATAGAGCCTCCCCCTCCGGTATGTCAAATTTTACGAGTAATGTATTGCCATTAATAGGTATAATTGATTGTACCTGAACCAAAGGACTCGTAAAAAGCTTCAAGAAATCCTTCTACTATAGCAGTGAACAGTGACAGTAAGTTACCTTACATTAACATTTAGAACAACGAAATAAAGTAAAATTTCTGTAATACAGACATAGGTACGTCAATCCAAACAATTTAAAATTTTATTAATCACATACTATAAACAAAATTACTCTTTCAGAATAAATGACCTTATAAATAGTTAAATTAGACTGTGAAGAGTAAATCAACAATTATTACATTTCATGTGTAAGTAAATAATAATAATTTACTTATTTCCATATTAACTAACAAAGTAATATTAGTGAAAATGTAAACTTTCACCATTATCACACATAATAAAATACTTATCTTTTTTGTTTTTTTGTAATTATTTTTAATGGTGTATTTTAAATTAGACAATCTAAACGTTTCGTTAACACTTACAGTTATCTTCGTCAGTAGTAATATTTGTTAAAAATTGTTAAAGATGTAAACAATTTTGTCAAAGTTAAAAAAAGTGTTATTGAAACGTTTAGATTGTATAATTTAAAATACACCATTAAAAAAACAAAAAGATAAGTATTTTATTAAAGTAATATTAGGTTTATTCGAACTATTTTATTATAAACTGAAAAATTAAATTTAGGTTATGGTTTTAATTCATAGGGGTAAGGATCACTGTTCTGCAAGATTTAACTTTTAAAGTGTCATAATTTACATTTGTAACTTTATTGTATCAGGAAGTGTAAATATTTTTTTGAATAAATGCGTAGCTTAAAAATATATTCTAAATATGAAATAATTTAAAATATGTATAAAATGTGAGAATTGTGAAGAATAGAACAAATAGGCAATAAATACAGAATTGATAAATTATTAATATCTTCAAAGGTCTTATAACTTTTTATTCAAAAAGATATATTTTCCAATATATTAACACATGATCAAACTATTAGAAAGTCATAAAATTTTATTAATCAAATCAATATGTAATCGTTATTGAGATACTAGAATTAAATTTATATGTAAAGAAGCCGACAATGAAGAAAAAATTAGTACAAAATTAATTTTATTTAGGGGACAATAAATATTTCTATCATTTTTTTAAATGATATATTTCTTTATTAGCTGTGAAAGTTTTACGTTATTTATTAAGGTTTTAAGCTAATTTTAATAGTAATTTTAAATTTAGTAAACAATTTATGTTGTTTTTTTTAATTTGTATGAGTATTTGGACACACTAAAATTGGTGCAAGGAATTATTCCTTAATTTTTAATTTTATTATTTTTAGTGTAGCCCAAACAAATTAAAAAAAATAGTAAATAATGCTACAAATAAATAAATTCAGACAATGTTATGTTGTTTTTTTTAATACCACCCGATCCATTACTTTCTACCTGTCACATAAGAACATGTAGATTTAACTTTTCGATAATAGCAAAAATGCTTTTTTGCTATTTTTTGTCAAAGTTTTCAAGACCAAAAGCAAAAAAAATCAAATTAATCCATGTATTTTGGACAAATGTAAGATTATTAAACATAATCCCTAGACCTCTTTGGTGCAAGGGGTTATTACAACGTGATCAATCTCAAGTGTACTGTAGTGGTATGACAAAAATCCCTAGTTGTTAATATTGTTGTGTTTTGCAGTTGGCTGCTTTGGATTTTTAGTGTGGTTTTAGTCGTTTTAGTTTATGTCAGTTTATGTCATATTATACCTTCGTTTTTCACTTTTGTATTTTCTTGAGTTATTTACAAACTGTCCATATCAAGACAAATTATATATTCTGAATTTCAAATTGTGATATCGAATTTAATCGTCATGCCGTTTTCAAACATGTACTGTAAATTTTATTTAATTATAATGAAATTATAACATTTAAATACTTAAGATTCATTATTTTGTAATGATGTAATCCAATCATTAAATAATATTTTATTTATTTTGTTGTATTTTATAGGGATGCAGTCTAATCAAATACAAAATAGTCATTATTTAAATTAAGATAATATTTTATAATATGTATAAGTTAATGACCTTGATACAGATTTGAAACTGATCGTAGTTTTTACTCGAACCATGCTCTAGAGTAGCTAGAGCAATGCAGCTTCTTACCAACCTATCAGTGCTACCAACTTAAATATTTTGATCACGTGGTATACACTTGAGATTGATCACTCTGTACTTGTTTTTTTAAAATTTCGTAATTTCAGAGTGGCAAAGATACTCAAACTAAACAATACTAAGCCACAAATAAATAATTTCAGACGAGAAAAGACTAAAATTGTACAAAAAAACATTTGTCAATACCTTAAAAAAATGGCTAATGAAAAATTTTATTATTCTGAACAAGTATTACTGAATAAAAATGAAATTTGTGCTAAAAAATCTATATAAAATCAACACTCCAATCATTCAGAACGTGGATTGTGAATAATTTTATATTTAATCTAACCATTAGTCGTTCCTTTAAAATTATAAGATTATTTGTTACATTAAGACATTATGTAACATACCTTATAATTTTAAGCCAACGTAATATAAAAGTAATTGACACAAAATGGTTTAAATAAAATTTCGCATAAGTCGGTACAAAAATGAGTGTGAAATATCTTCTTGTAACGATACGCCACTGACAACATTTTATATGAAAACTCAAAACATTTTTTAAAAGTTTATTTACATTTAATTATAGTATATATATGCCATTTTGTTCGATAATTTTTTGCCATCTTGTAGGTAGTGACATGATTCCGTTACTGTATAAATTTTGGGACTTCTGATAAAAAAAACGCGACAAGCAATTTTGGCAGTCCCCTCTTGATGTTAACCTGACACTGCCTAAAGAATTCTGAAGAGACCGAAACAGGTGGAAATCTGAAGGTGCAAGGTCAGGGCTATATGGCGGATGCATTAACACATCCCAGCCAAACTGTCTTAATTTTTGCTGAATGGCTAAAGATGTGTGTGGTCTAGCGCCATCGTGATGAAAAACCACACCGTTTCTATTGATCAATTCCGGACGCTTTCTTTCAACTTCTTGCTTTAATCTCATCAGTTGTTGGCAGTAGAGATCCGAATCAATGGTTCTACCCGGCGGTAAAAGCTCATAATGGACAATGCCCTTCCAATCCCATCATACACACAGCATCACCTTATTGCGGGTTAACCCGGGTTTTGCCACAGTCTGTGAAGCCGGACCGACCTTTGACCACGACCTTTTTCGCACGTTCTTGTCGTACGTGATCCACTTTTCATCCATAAAGAATTGCAAATACGAGCACACGGTTTATTAGGTTTCTTCCAGTGAGCTCGTGCGGCACCCAAATATCGATCTTTTTTGTGTACCCAGCTTTTTCAAATGGGTCAAAACTGTTTTGTGGTCAATTTCCAGTTCTTCAGCTACATCGTAACTACTGATATGCCAATCTTGCTCCACTTTTTCAAAAATGGCGTCCATTTTATCCGTAACAGGGCGACCAGAACGAGGTGCAGCTTTAACATCAAAATTCCCGGATTGAAAACGCTTAAACCAACTTTATGCTACTCTTACTGACGCTGCATTAGGTCCATAAACGTCACAAATTTTTTTCGCGGTTTGCGTTGCATTTTTTCCTTTTTTGAAATAAAATTTTAAAATGTATCGAATGTTTTCATTAGATTCACTCATTTTGACAGAAAGAAAAACAAATGAAAAATAGCTCTAAACAACTACTAATTTGTTTCTTGTTTTTAAATGTAACCTTTTTAATGTCATCAAAACCAGCCAAACACAGCCAAAGAAATTTTATTACAAGTTTATACATACTATATAAGAAAATACTTTTCCCCGATCTATTATAATTGAAAAAAACTCCTTCCTGGTATATTATATTCTATGACTAAAAGGATTACCCACAGTGAACCAAAACTAAACATTTTGATTACTGCTGGAAAAATATTTATAGTACTGTAAAACACATAAATTAATAGTATGAGCCACCACTCATTATGACTAAACATAATTATGTATGAATACGCAATGCAGTGTTAAAATTGCCTAGTCAATTTCAATGATGTCACCTGAAACAAAAAATGATAGGTTAATAAACTGTACATCATATGGGTCATCAAATGTTTCTAATGTGTACTTGGAAATTATCAACTGCAGATGTATACCATAATGAATATTCATCATCATCATTATCAGCGTCTTAACTATTCCATTTCTGGACATACGCCTCCCCTATGATCCACACAATGAATATTACATCGCCCAAATTTAAAAATCATGGGCCATCTTATCATAATTGTTTAAATAAAAATGAATGTAGTGATTTTTTTGTTGTTTCGTTGCCAATCACTTTCTATGAAGTACTCACAGATTTAATAAATAATTCACAATTGCCAAATTCAACCAGTCATTTCTAATGTGAGGAAGTAAAAAGTTTAAATTGTTTTCCCTGATTTTAGATGAACCATTAAGAGTTACAATTAGTTTTGTTACCATTTTAACGATACATATAATATTATTTTATTTATACTAATAGTCTAAACATCTAATTTAATATAACCAAGTATAATATGCACCGTGTAATAAAACAAATCAGGAGTTCTTAATTTTCAAAAATGGACTCATTGTTGTCAGTTAAACAATTTGAAAAAGCGATAAAATAGTTATCAGTGCTCCAATTCTAAATACTCTGAAGTAGGTAAATCGACTAAGGAAAATATAATGTGAAAGTTTTTATTTAAAGCATACCTACCTGTATACCAGTAGCTGAACATGTTTTACATACTTTTATACATTTTATACTTTTGATCAATTGTCGGAGAGATAATTTCAATTGTTAATTAATAAATAAAGTATATTAATACGTAATGTTTATATATGTTACATTGCATATTAATTTTCCTAAAATACATTCGTGATTTTTTTTTAAATAGAATAAATGCATTTTTAATAACATTCAATATTTTTGTCATTTATCACTCTCAATTGAATTGCCATGACAAAAATATTGTTTTAAAAATCCATTTATCCTATAAAAAATAGTAGATGATTATGCAAGATGTGTAAATTGATCATTATTGAGCAAAATATTGATCAACTTACCCGTGGAACACAATATACTATTTTATCTCCAGGGGCCTGTTGCACAATGATACTTATAATTAAGGCTGGGATTTATATGCATAAAAATTTTTAAAATATGCGCATATATATGCACGTATTTTTATAAAAATATGCAAGTTAAAATACAAAATATGCAGTAAAAACGCAGAATAAAAGTTTAAAATATGCAATGAAAAGCTGATATTTTGTACATTTTTTAAAATTTAGAACGCATTTAATTACTCTTTTTTACATTATAGTAAATGTTAATTATAATGTGTTTTTCTAAGTTGTCTAAAATAAAAGATTGTCTTTTGTCACTTAATATGTTTTTGTATGTTGAGAAACTTCTCTCAACGTCGACTGATGTGATTGGTGCGAATTTGAATTTGCAGATTTTTTGTGGTTCCATTGTTATTGAATCTTCATGTTTACCTTCCAGTACATTTCTAATTTTTTTAAGGATCTCGAATCCTGCATTTTTTCTAATCACATCTGTAAATTTTTGGCGGATACGTTCCCCTACATCCCCTTTTACCTGTTGGATCGAATCTTCAGTTTGATTCAGTAACTCAATGGAATCTACAAGTTTCATACCTTGCGTCTCGAGAGTTTTTATTGTCTTTGCAATAAAGGCGTAATTTGATTTTATAAATGCTAGATTCTGGGGTAATTCTTGATTGTCTAAAGCAAATTTTGCCTCGCGAATAGCGACAGAATCACTTAATTAAAATTAAATTTTTTATGGGAATAAAATTATCCGCATAAAATACCGCAGCGTCTAACCAAGTTCCCCACCTAGTTATAATCGGCTGAGGTGGTAAAGGTATGCCAGGAAGATTCTCTTTGTATCGTTGTACTCTAAGTGGTGCTTTTAAAAATATTTTCATGATTGTACTAATTAGAGTATTTACTGTAGGAAACTGGAAACGTATTTCTTCAGCAACTCTATTCATTGCGTGGGCTAAACAAGTCACGTGAATTAAATTTGGGAAAAAAACTTTCAAATTTTGAGCGGCTTTTAGTAGTTCCTATTAAATACGATTGTCCTGGAGAATCTTCATGTAACACTCCGATTAAGAAGTTAGCTATGTAGCGGCCGGTAACATCTGTAGTCTCGTCCACAACAAAATATATGGAATTATTGCCAATAGTGTTTTTAATATCTTTCATTACTTCTTCGTACGCCATATTTACATATCTTTTTCTTAAAGTGCTCCTGTCAGGTAACTTTCTACCACTGTACTTTTCCAGAAACGAATTCAAAGTAGGATTTTCTAATTTAGAAAGAGGCATATTTGCACTTATAAACGCATTGCACAAATCAAAATTAAACTGACTTTTATCTTTATCAGCGGAGGTTGATGCAAACGATTATCGTAAAGTGATTTGAGAATTAGACGATGATTTAAATTTTTCGCAGTTACGTTTATGCAAACTTGTTATTTTTTTGTTTTTCACAGGTAACCCAAAAGCAATAAAATATAAAAATCTCGAAAGGTACTTATTGCTTTTTATAACAATTTTGATACATATTTTCTGCATTTTTAAATGCACAACTAAACTTTTACGTTGAGATAAAAGATCTTAAAGAAAAAATTAAGAATTAAATAACGTGTTGTTGCTTTTGAGTCTATAAATTTTTCTAACGTTACCATGTATTCACAGTTTTACTGCAAACTCGGAAAAACACGTTATCTTTGATATCCGCACTCAGTTCGGGATACTCCTTTATCCAAGAAGTAACATTCGGCTTTTCTTTAGGCATTGTTCAACTACTTTTTCACTCACTGTCTTAATTCAATCATGTACAACCTGTAACTACATATCCCTCTACCCAAGATTACTAAAATCACTTAAGATAATAAAAAACATTAACTTGCAAAGACGCTGGGTCAGATTCGCGCTAATCTACTATCAAGCCCAACTATTCTGTAACAAGATACATTTTATTTGTGGCAATCATGACACCACGGTCGTCTGTGTAAACGAATACGTATAATTTCATGAACTGAAATAAATAATATGTATAAATATGCTAACTTGCTTAAAATATGAACCAAAAGCGAAAAATATGCAAAATATGCATAAAAAAATTTGGCTCAAATCACTCTAATGAATGTAATTTGCAAACATAGCCATACAACGACCTTCTCATATCAATAGATAAAAATATGCATTTGCATATAATTCCAGCCTTACTAATAATGCTAGCGAAATTCTACAAGTTACAAACTACAAATTACAAGTACTAGTAGTTTTTGTTGCACAATGATACTAATAATACTAATGAAATTCTACAAGTTACAAGTTACAAATTACTAGCACTAGTAATTTCTGTTGCACAAAAAAAACTGTACACTAATAATATTAGTTGAGTTCTACAAGAAAATATTACAAAACTACAAGTCAACTGATTTATAAAATGTATTAATTGTTATATAGTTTAATTAACCAAGTCGATTAATGGTTGGCAAAACTGCTAACAAAAACTGTGTTTTAATTGTCTATGACAGTTGAGTTGTTGTTTTGTTTTTAAAAAATAGCAATTGAAGTTAGTTAGAATTTTAAAGTAGCTGTAATAATGAGTAAACGAGATGAGCAGCGAAAAGTTAAACTATGCATCCTTCAAAAAATCAAAGAAAACAAAAAGATCCTTTTTGGAGCATTCAGCAAGACACTTACAAAGAAAGATAAAATGCTGGCGTGGAAAGAAATAAGTGCAAATGCGCAGGTACTTGGTGTCATTTCGGAGGGAAAAGAAGTTACATATTTGAGAGATGTTTGATGGCCGAACGTGAGGAAATTGACCATGGTAAGTGCTTTTCCAATTACCTAGTATAAACATGTAGGTTAGCTGTCAATCTATTGTGCCACGTTCATAAAGCGAATGATATACTCAATGCAAACATAACCTAACTTAATACAACCACAAACTTAACCCTCCGACAGGCTTAACTCATCCGACAGATTTATGGCTCAAAAGTTTGGAAATATCTCTGGATTTTCTCGGGCTTTGCGTCTGCGCTTTCTTGTATCTTCCCCTTGGAACTTGCTTTATATGCAGTCATAATTGTGGTGCTGTGGAATACAGATATCCGTTGCTGCGACCTATATAATCTCACAGATTAGTTGCGCCCGTTTGTAGTAATTTTGGTGAGTTAGCAGCTGGATATTTTACATCACACAGTCTATTCAGAATGAATTTATAAGAACAGTAAGTGCATTTTAAAAAATCAAACATATAAAATAATGGATTAATTTTAAAATAATCTGAGAGATTAATTGCGCCCAATTCAGGACTTTTTGTTTCCTCGGCTGAATGTACACGTACAAAATGAACAAAATTAAATTCTAAATATAGAATTTATTTTTGAATATAAATAACATTATTTTAGAATTAATTAACCCCTTGAAATTATTTTTTTTCAAACAGTCATCTGACAGATGCATTGCGCCCGAACTCGTTACTTATGCTATTGCACCTGTCGGAGGGTTTTAAGCATGGGGTAGTTACGAAAAGTTATGCGGATTTATTTAACAATTAATTTGTACCTCTTTATAAACCATTATGTTGACTTTTTATTTATTTATTTTCACTTTAATTTTCAGTTATCACAGTAACTTTAAACGTAAATTATTAGTGTACTGTTAATAACAATAACATTATTTTAGTTCACTAGGCCTATCTTGTGTTTCGGGAAAAGCAAGACAATGCAAGGAAAACTGGCACGGGTGGAGGGCCAAATGCTAAACTTACAGAAGTGGATTGTGAAGTTCTTGAGATAGTTGGCAATGACTCGCCGGCTGTGGTTGGCTTAATCATCTCGGAATCTTTAGATGATAGTCCAGACATTCAGTTGAATGTAGAAGAAATTGAAGAATCACCAGCAGCAGTTGCTGAGCCCTCTATTCTGAATGATATTATCATTCCAAGTCAATCTAGTTCTATCAAATCAAAGAACAGTACCTAAACGTAAAAATGTCGGTAAGTGAAATTTATTCAAAATTATGAACTTAAGCACTAATCCCCCTAAGATAGTAATGGTGAATTATATGAATTTCCTATGTTTGTTATAGAGCAGCCAGCTATGAATGTGCCCTCTTCAGCTGAGTCAGCAAAAGAAGCTTTCTTAAGAAGAAGGAAACTGGAACTGTCAGTGGAAATATTGTAAAAAGACAGTTATTACCGATCATTGCAGATACTGCAGCTAGAGAGGGAACTGGGCTTGTACCCATCTAAATTTACAGAAGCTTTTCCTCAAATAGGACAGTTTATATGTAATTCAAGAAAGTGCTGACGTAAATGAAGAGGTCTAAGAATTATGTACCGACCAAAGTATAAATAAAGCACATAATTGCATAATATTACCTTTAATGAGCGTGTATTGCACGTTATTAACTGTTCCTGTGTAAATTACACAACACAGTAGATAAGAGTATACAACGGAGAGTAATAAAGGCAATCTATTTTGCACAATTAACTTGACATGTGAATGTTACATATTGTTTATGATAGGCTCTTAGGCCTGTACCGACCAAAGTATAAATAAAGCACATAATTGCATAATATTACCTTTAATGAGCGTGTATTGCACGTTATTAACTGTTCCTGTGTAAATTACACGACACAGTAGATAAGAGTATACAACGGAGAGTAATAAAGGCAATCTATTTTGCACAATTAACTTGACATGTGAATGTTACATATTGTTTATGATAGGCTCTTAGGCCTATATCATTAATTGTAATATCTGCTGCTGTCTTAGACGACCTCCTAAGTTGACTGCCTCTTCAACTTCTTGTTGTTCTACATTGACGTTACCCAGCTCATCTGCGTCTTCATGGATAGGAATAACATTGGCTTCGCCTTCATCCCTTGAAAAATTACAAAGAGTGGAGCAACACTTCACAACTGAAGCAGCATATGTTGGATTCAGACGAAGGTGGTTGAGACATGGAAATTTTTCTTTCAAGATACCGAGTGAACGTTCAACCACTTGTCTTATTGTTGCCTTTAACCTGCGATTGTACCTCCTTTCTGACACACCATTAGGATCATAATGCAGTGGTGTCATTAGTCATTGTTTCAATGGATAAGCTGAGTCTCCCAACAGTAATGGATTCGGGAATAGGGGATTTTCTTCCATTCTTCTATGCAGCGTGCTGTTTCGTAAAACACGTGCATCGCGTATACACTTCCAGGCCATTTTGCACTAACATAATAAAACAAGCATGAGGCACCACACACAAACATACAGTTTAAAGAGTGCTCACCATGTCTGTCAACATAAGCTTCTTCATTAACTGTATGCATCTATGCGAATAAGGGTACCATCAATTACACCACAAACGTATGGAAAGTTGGCAATTCTGTAGAAACTATCAATTTCTTTAGCAATATCTTCAGGCCATAAAACTACTGTAGTAAATAACTCGCTGTTTACAGCGCGCACGAAGCTAGCAACAGTTCTACAAACTCTAGCTTTATGAACCCCACGCATGTCTGCGACAGTGTGAAATTGAGCTCCACTGCCAAGCCAATGCAAAGCTATACACATCTGTTGCTTAGGAGATAAAGCACCACTCTAGTTTGTAGGGTGTTGTAACCTCAAACCAATTTTTTGCAACAAAACTTCCATCTTATCAGACTTCATTCGTTACCTCTCATTAAACTCAAAATCATTTGGAAAGTCAAAATGCACTCTTGCCCTAAAAATCTTCCTACTCTGAAAAATTTGCACTTCTCTTTGTTCATTTGGCATTCTGTCATGTTTTCATCACTGGATGAGTCTAACCACAAATCTTGCATTCTTATATTTTACACACAAGCAACATCAACAACTGCATAACCTCACTTGTAATATGAAATTATAAGCTAACTTAAACTTGTAGAAAATATATTAGTGGATGCTTATATTTTTTGCTAACTTGTAGTAACACTGTCAATTGTGCAACAAACACTTGTACATTTCACTAATATTTTTCAATCTACAACTAATAACTCGTAGTTTATTGTGCAACAGCCCGTCTATATAAATCTTTTTTGCATGATTGAGCTTTTTTGTTTATTTACCACATCTGTTTCCAGGCAGTAGGATATGTTTACTGGTTGCGAGGCCTAACTCGTCGGGATTTTACTTACCGACGGCTTTTACTTACCAACCTAAAATTATATAGGTATACTATATTTCACAATAAGAACAAAAAATTTGAACATTTCTATTTAAAACGTCACGTTTGACTTTTCGTTTATTTAGTAGAAATTAAATAATTTCAATTGCGGTAAATTTAATACAATCGTGCAAAAAACAGTATGAGCATCATGAACATTAAGGGTTGTACCGGTCTCCAGCCAAACATGGCCGTCGACCGGTAAACGTCTCTTACTGTTCTTGATACTCAATATACTATTTTGAAGTAATGACTGATGACAAGTCTGCATCATTCTGACAGATTGTTTCTGTCTGAAATTTTCTATCAAAATCACTGTCCGAACCTCATTATTAGTTTCAACTTCAGTCTCATTATTAGCTTGAAATAAATAATGGAGCAAGGCGTATGTCAATTGAAATACACAAATAAAGACAACTGAAACATTCAAAATTAACAGTAATAATGACAAGTTTATTAGTATCTTGAAGATAATAGTAGATTATGATGTAAGACATGTAAGTTGATCATTATTGAGCTCAAGTTACTGAGCGAAATATTAATCAACTTAAACCATTGAGTAATGATATTACTCAATGCTTAACCTCAATATACTGTTTTACCTTCAAGAAACTAATAAACTTGGCTCATTATTACTGTCAATTTCGATAGTTTAAGTTGAATAATCAGTGATCTAATTTAATAGGTTTGCTTCATGAAACTTTGTAATTTGGATTACAAGTAGGGTAGGGTTGCTATAATTTCAAAAGTAAAATAAGGGACAAATGTTTTGTTTGGAGACAAATACATAAATGGTGTTTATCTTCAAGAGACAAATAAACTTTTTATTGTTACTGTCAATTTCAATAGTTTAAATTGTCTTTTATTTGTGTATTTCAAATCACATACACTTGTGCCATTATTAATTTCAGCCCAATGAGATTGAAGTTGAAACTAATAATGGGGCTAGGACAATGTGATGATAGAAAATTTCAGATAGAGACCATCTGTTAGAATGATGCACAGTTGTCATCAGTCATCACTTCGAAGGATACATACTTCAACTCTAGTCTCAGTATCGCGTTGAAATGAATAATGGTGCAAGGCGTATATGATTTGAAATACACGAATTTTTATTTGTGTATTTCAAATCATATACACATTTCAATTGTTGTCTTTTGACAACAATCGAAATTGACAGTAATAATAAGTTTATTTAGCTATTGAAGGTAAACATCATTTATGTATTTATCTCCAAACAAAACATGTCTGTTATTTTACTTTTCAGAAATTATGGCAACCCTACCCTACTGGTAATCTACAAAGTTTCATGTAACAAACCTATTAAATTAGATCACTAATTATTTGACTTCATTGTAAAATAAATCAGTACATTAGTTAAAGGTAGGTTTGAATTACATCCTAAAGACCACCCAATAAAGCCTTTGCATGTCAAGTTTATTTATAAATTTTTCCTTATATCCAAATGTAAACAAAAACTGCATTAATAAAATATAACCATAAAAATGTAGACAAAATGGTACAAAAACAAATACATATAAAAGGTATAAACAAACAACCATATATAATAAAAGTCATAACAAAGATAATGAATATAATGTGCAACTAAATGTTGTATATTCTTTTATTAAAGAGTAAGCTTAACAAATTCATGTAAATTTAAATCGATAGACAGCCAATCCTACAACTGCAACACTCACTGCAGCTCCTAAAGTAACCCAAGTCATTAGCTGTAACACAAAGACAAGATTAATACAAATACTTTTATAATTATCAGCACATTACTTTAGGCGACCCTGATTTTTTCTTCTTCATAGAATAATTATCTTTATTTATTCCATTAAACATACGTCGTGCTAATTCTTTTTCAGATTTTTTTTGTTTTTCTCTAATTTTTTCTAAATTTGTTATTTCTCGTAAAATATCACCATCTTGAGGAGACAATTTTACAGCTTTTTTCAAACAAGTAAGTGCTGCTTGGATATCATTTTTTGCTTTATACACCTACAAACAAAACATCAATAATGAATTTAAAACAATATACATCTTTACCCTAGCTTTACGAAATAGTGCTTTAACATTATCTGGTTGACAGCGTAACACTGTTTGAAGTGACTGTAGTGCTGCATCATATAATTCTAACTTTAACTGTGCAGCTGCCATATTATTCGATACATGAATTCTATCCTCTAAAAGTTGTTGTAATGCAGAATCTGTTACATTCGATTCTTCATTTGGAAACTGAATACCACCTTCTGCTTCATCTAAATAATCTAATGCTCTACGATAGCATTGAATAGCTAACTGATTTTCACCACGACTATACCACCAATTCCCACGTTCCCGCTTTTCATTTCTACAATACATGCAATTAAGATAACCTATGAAACAAGACAAATGAAACTATTACCCTTTTATCCTACGTTGTGTAATACTTAATTGTACTGGTTCTTCATCAGGTTCTACCCATAACAACTCAACTGTAAAAAAAACAGAAGTGTTGGGTGGGACGAGGTTTTCTAATCCTTTAGCTCCATAAGCAAGCCTTGATTCAATTTTAAGATTACATACTTCACCTACATTCATAAGTCCTAAAGCTAAGTCTAGACCTTGAATAACCTAGAAAAAAATATAAGCATATCGAGTATTAGTTAATTGTCATTTGTCAATTACCTCATAATCACCAAGTTGCACTTTGGACTTTTCCTTTTTGTCAATTAAAGTTCCATCTTCCAGTGTACACTCATAGGTAATAACACACTGTTCCATCCGTTGAGGTCTACTATCAGGTTTACCATTCTTAATAATTCTTTTCATTAGGCTACCACTACCGAGTATGTCTTCCCATCTGTCAACTTCAGTCGGACCATTATCAAGGTTTTCAGTTTTGTCTTCAGTTTTGTTTTCATTCTTTCTGTCATCTAGTTCTTCTAATGAAAAGCTTTTGTCACCGCTCACATTACAGGAGGTTTGTGATTTTATGTCTTGAACAGAGTCAATACTACTTGTATCTGTTACTAGTGAACTTATATCGTACTCGCTCATTATTTCATAAAAGTAGTATTTAGTGCTTTGACAGATTAATGGTTGATTATTGACGTAAAATTTTGATTAATAATCTTAAATTAAAAAAAAACAACCGATAGATAAAAAAAGGCTTACTACAAAAGTAAACTTACAGTATATATTATCAACACTGAAATTATAACATTTATAGGTTAAGGCTAAAAGTATTTAGAAGTGGCTCCATTATCGTAAAACATCCAGGGCAGTACTTAGCGTAGACAAATAATACGGATTTTTACAACATAAAATCAGTAATGCAATCAATGGTATAGGAATAATATATGCCGTCACCGACGCTGTCGTTATACCATTGATTAGATATGTAGTTGGTACGTGGAATGTTATGCATAGTAAAGAATTCGAAATTACGAATGTAATGAATGAAAGGAATGCGGTGGAGATGAAAGATGGCACTATGGTCAGAAGTTGAGACTGAAATGCATGGCGCTAAAGGAGCTGGAGTGATCGTGAGTGAAAGAGCGAAAAGATGTGTTAAACAGTACGAATTGGTATCCCCCTGGTAATGTGGGTTAGAATGAAAGGGGAATTTCGGAAACATTTTCTCATTGCATGCTACGCACCGGTGAATGGAGAAAAAGACCAAGAATGTGAGAACTTCTGGAATGATGTAGAGAACGTGATGAACGTATGTAAGCCAAACAAAAGAGTATTGATATTGGAAGGTATGCATGGATTATAAAATTTAATAGGTATAAATCAATGTTTTAAAGCGTTCTCTATACAAATCGTTAAAATAACTAGAAACACATACCATTCATTAAAAAAAGAATGCCGTTGACTCAGTAGCTTAGTTATTTTCACTTAACATCAATATATTAACTTCAATGCAACAATAATAAAAATTATCTCGGACGCCAAGTTATTTTTTTTTTATTTTGCTCGGAATAACTAAACCGGGGATACAATAAAAAATTCACCAAAATGTCAAAATAAAAGATATACAAACTATGTTTATTAAGCATTTAAAGTTCGAATTAGATAAAATAAATCTTAAAAATAGCTTTGCCTTTATACTAAGAAATCATTTGGGTTATAAATACCTGTTACAAAATTTTGTACAACTTCTTGAGAACCTCTGATTATTATAAAAAATGCGGAAATCTAAACCAAAGATGATGTAATCTTCGTATCAATGTTGCGCAATATATCGTATTCTCAATGTTTTACGTTGTAAAGTATACCAAAGTTGAAATTACTTCTTACAGATTTATATTTCTTGAAATTTGAATAATGCAAAATTTATTGCACTCTTGAAGGTTCAAATAAAAGGTGTGATCTAAATTTAGATCTGCATTAAATGCAAAATGCAATCATAAAATGAAAGCGTGCGTAAAATTAAAAATTAAAAGTTAAAACTAAAAGTAGAAGTGTAGTTAAGTGGTGAATGTGTAAAAGTGCCTGTAAAAGCAAATGTTTCAGATTTTAGTATAATACGAGTTATATGTATCTTACCATTAAATCAATGGCACTTCTCACAAAATTTAGGTGGAAACCAAAAATGGCTTCTTGCATAAACAGCGTACATCAAGCAATGCTAAAAAGGACGCTCATTCTCTCAGGTGATGTCGCGATGCGCGAGAAATATGTGCAGAAATTTAATTCCACCATATGGAAGTATAAACCGTTAAGAAGATACGCAACTTAAGTTACACCAAAATGCAAATTAAGTTGCCTACCACAACTTATAAATAATTAATAATCCAACTATTTTTATTTACAACTAAATGAACGAATAACGTAAAAGATTCGTTACAGGATGAGTGGGAGTACAGAGAGGGCATACTGAACGCGTCCTAGGAAAGTTCGGATACCTAAGAGTCAATGAGAATGATGAACGGCTGGTGAACATCTATGTGGAAAGAACCCTGTTTGCGTCTAATACGTGGTTTAAGCATAAAAATGTGGATATTTATACATGGCAAAGAGGTGAATCTAAAAGTATGACTAACTTGATAGTGTAGGTTGAACGACTTAGAAACCTAGTGGGACATACAAAAGTAATGTGCGGATCGGAGTGTGGATCGGACCACTTTTTGGTTGTTGTTTAAAGCAAAAATTATTCTGGAGAAGGAAGGCAAATGTAGTGTGAACATACAGAATGAGGGTAGGTAGATAATGGTGCGAGAATGAAATATGCAGATACTGTGAGTAAAGAGTTGAATGAGAATAAAGCAGTGTGGAATGAACAAACAAACACAATGACGCTAAAAGTGCATGAATAAGCTAGAAAGACTGTGCTGTCAATTGTACCGTGCAGATATGTGGAAGAGCGACCATAGGTAAACAGAAAAAGAGCTTGGTGAAATGAGTCGTTAAAAAAGACAGTATGTAAGAAAAAAGATGCATACATGGCAATGATTGCTGCAAAACATGAAACTGAGGCAAATCGATTGTATGAGCTGTACAGATTAAAGACGACGGAGGCAGTGAGAATGAGTAAAGAGGCGGGGATGCCTGTAGTAGGAGAGACAATTCAGAATGATTTTCAGGGAAACAAAACACTTCTGGAACTACGTCAAAAATACAAAACGAAGTGAGGATATGCTGTCAAGAATATCTCGGAAAGCTGTATAGTAGTGAGCAAAATAAGGCTGAAGAGTTTAATGAGGAGAATGTAGAAGGAATAGTGAATGAAACTGAGAAGGATATTGGGCTAAATGAAATAGAGAAAACTGTAGGGAAGTTGAAAAACGGTAAAGGAGCAGGCGTAGATGAAATCACTAGTGAAATTCTACAATATAGAGGTGCAAAGCTTACATAAAGATTGTGTGAATTATTCAACGTATATCTTGAGTGTGGAAAAGTGCTGAGTGATTGGAAGAGTACTGGTTGATAGAGTACACTACCCAAACTAAAATCTAGGATGTGAAGGTGGCTTCATGCCAAGGAGAGGATGTGTTGATCAGCTGGTTGCTCTCCAGCAGGTGATCGAACAGTGTTTAAGTGTAAAAAAAGAAGCTGTACTGTGCGTTTGTAGATATGGAGAACGCAGATGATCGAGTGAATAGAGAGAATCTGTGAGAAATATTAAAGGACTACGGCTTAAGTAAAGGGGTTATAAACGGGATAAGGGCAGTGTAAAACAGTAAGTCGTGCACGTGTTAGGGTGAACGAAGTTGTGAGTGAATACTTTAGTACTGAGCAAGAAGTGCGACAGGGCTGTATGATGGTTGTTCAATATATGGATGGATGTGATGAAATTGTGGAACAAGTGTACGAGTTGGTACATCTGGGTAAAATTTTTCCTGCAGGTGGTGCAATGGATAGCGAGAGTGGACGACGGGTCAATACTGGAAGGAACGTGATTGAAAGTATATGAACGATAGTGAAAAACGAAGGCATGAGCGTAGCTGCGCAATCTATAAAGCGTGTTTTTCCCGTCAATACTGTATGGAAGTGAGACATGAGTATGTTAAGAAAAGCACGAAATAAAAATAAATGCATGTGATTCCTGAGAATCGCGTGCGGTAAAACGAGAAGGGATAAGAGCAACAATGAATGTATAATGAAGGAGTGTAGCGAAAAGAAGACGTTGGTAGGTAGGTATAGAGATAGTACATTTCGTTGGTTTGATCATATCGAAACAATAAAAAACGCAAGATAAATTAAGAAAAGTTATGTGGGTGAGTTAAAGGTAAGGCCTGGCCAGATAGGCCGCGTAAAACTTGGCTGAATGCAGTGTGATAAACGAAAGAAGGACAAGGTGAGAAATAAAAGGGCATGTCAGAGACAATGTATGAATCTTGCGGACGCTAGGGAGTTATGCATGGAGAAAGATTTCAAAATAAACGTGGCAGAGATTGTTTTGCCTACCCCGCAGGGGAATGGCGTGAATATTACGTTATGTTAGATATGGAAATAATCAGTAGTCCGCCGTACACCATCGGATTACTAGACCGATTTGATCCGCACGTATTCCATCGGCGAATTAGGCTCGCTATGAGCCAAAACCTTTGGCTGCCATGTACCAACAGATAAATCAGCCTGATTTGGCGTACGGATTTCAAATGCGAATGAGGATCGGTAGAGCCAAGCAAGTTGTTAATTTTGTATTGTTTTGATTGGGTCGCATATTTTTTGTTTTTGTTTTCGTGAACCGAGATGTAGACTGAAACGGAAATGTCAGGCATCTATATGCGCAGCAACTACTAATGCTTATTAGCACTACCCGTCACTAAAATGTTGACCTACTATCTTTAACGTGTCAAGCGTCGTATTGCCACGGGACCGACAGCTTTACTTCCTATCCGAGAAAAAGGAGTGCTTTGATTTTTTTCCGTTTTATAAAAACGGCTGCCTCAGCCAGGTTTGAACTCGCGCGTCTCGGGTGAAAGGCAAGTAGTCTAACAATTCCACCACCTAGTCAAATGGGTCGCATATTTTGCTAACATTAACTTTGTCCAATGAAACGTATTGTTAATAGTATAAATTTTATCACTGTACGTCAGATTTGATACTGCTCGCGACCTTTTACGAATTCCAACAGCTTGGATGAAGTTTCACGTTCATATTTATGTTAAAAATGGATTCATCTAAAGAACGTGCTATAATTTGTGCTGAGATATATGTTTCTATTGTTTATGAACAGAAAAAGGGAAAACGAATTCTGAGAGACGTGAATTTAGTAGAACTTTTAACGAACGATCCAAATGATTTTTAGTATTTGTGATATAGACCGATAGTTTTCACAGTGAACATTTAACCTAGTACTTTTCAAGCAATCTAATCACATCAAAAATTTGTCAGTTACAGCTCCTCTACAACACCAATACAAATTCCGTAATTATTTGAGGATGGATGGTGCAACTTTTAGTCATTTTCTACAACGGCATTTACAAAAAATACGATAATGACGGAATCAATCCCTCCAGAAGATCGTTTAGCTGCTACTCTGAGATTTTTGGTAACCGGATGATTTGAAGTTTTCAGCTGCTTAAACTTTAAGTAATACCGGAAACATCTAAACTTATTTTCAATATATATATATATATATATATATATATATATATATATATATATATATATATATATATAATGTATGTAAATTTAAATTTAAAAGTACATACAGAAAAGAATTCCTCGAGTGGGACTTGCACCCACGATCTGTTCTTTGCTAGAAATTGCGTTACCAACTACGCTACCGAGGAGAAAACCCCACTCGATTTAAATTTAATTTGTATGTATTTTTTTTATATTAATACTGATGTACACTAACTTTATTTATTAATGATCACCTAGCGAATTGCGAGCTCTCATGACATAAGTACAACAAAAATACATACTAATTAAACTAAAATCGAGTGGGATTTACTCCCTCGGTAGCGTAGTTGGTAACGCAGTTCTCTAGCAAAGAACAGATCGTGGGTTCAAGTCCTACTCGAGGAATTATTTTTCTGTATATACTTTAAAAGTTAATTTTAATATAAATACAGTTAATTATTATATATTTACGTGTCCACTGGTTATATTATTTATAATAAAATTCATTTTAGGGTGTATCTCGTGTAATTCAATTAATAAATCGACGTTTCGAAAACTTGTTCGTTTTCTTTTTTAAGAATTGACAATTTGTCATTAATGAGTTATGCTACCTAGTTTCTAATTTTTTTTTTATGTGTCGATGTGGGTTTTACTGCGTGTGATAGACCCGTTGTAGGTAGATGTAGTTTGAATATTTTGAACACCAGTTGTAATTGGTTGGTTGTCGGAATTCTCGCCAGTGTTAATTCTTTGTAAAGGTGTATCCCTTTTTTATAATAATCTTCCAAATAGGTGATATTCTAGAAGTATCGTCCCTCTTGTTAAGTGCCAAATGTCTCTTCTCAATTTCGATGGCGAGTAATTTAATGTTGTTTGTGTTTATTGTGTGACCAGTATCCATGTGATGGCAAGCCAAGAAAGATGATGTGTTGAACTGTTTTATTCCCAAGTTGTGCTCTTGTTCTCTCATGCTTAATCTTCGATTCGTCTGTCGACGGTCATACTTAAAATCTGACATGTGCTGCCATCTCGTAATACGGCCCTGTGTGTGGGTGTGTATGTGTGGGTGTGTGGGTGTGTGGGTGTGTGAGTGTGTGGGTGTGTGCGTGCGCTCGTGCGTGCGTGCGTGCGTGTGTGTGTGTGTGTGTGTGTGTGTGTAAATTAAGACGGAGGTTTGATCGTTCTTATAAATTTTTGGTATAATTTAACAATTAGGTAAGTTTTCTTTACGGATGGTTATTTCACTGAATTTGTATTAATGTTGTAGAGGAACTGTAACTGACAAATTTTTGATGTGATTAGATTGCTTGAAAAGTACTATGTTAAATGTTCACTGTGAAAACTCTCGGTTTATATCACAAACTAAAACTATTTGTAATATTTGGGAAATGCATACTTAAATTTACAAATTTCAATCCAATATGGATTCTGGATTACACACGCGTTTTTTAGCATGTACATTCGTGTTAAAAAAACATTCAAAATGCTTTTCATGTAACAAAATAATTTGTTTTTTTGATAAAGATGGGCTTAACTAGATATGCACCGTCTTTTTGTTATGCAGTTGGTTATAGTAGCAGAAGTAGAAGGACAATGCACGTCTTTTTAAGAATTCATACTCCACACAGTTTTTACATAAAAAAAGTTTTAGAAGTTTCTTATTGGTGTTGACACTTTTTTGTTGGTTTTTAAGCTGAAGAGACATGACGGTTACAGTTCACAGTTTGTTAGAACTGTACAGGGTTTCTTCTTTTCTACATGTCGTAGGTTCAAATCCTACTCGATTATTTTTACTTAGATAAAGATATGAGTATTACGCTATTTTCTAAATTAAAAACATTATGCTAGCACGTATTTGTAGATTTAAACTTTGTAGTTATTGATTCACCTATAATAAACTATTGAAACCTTTTATCTTTTATTTCCGCTATATCAATTGGGGAAAGGGGGTCCGTGCAATGTTAATATGACTCCAGCACAACTTTTGGAGACCTAATGCTGTCTTATGACTTCGTATGGAGGCTCTAGTATTGGAATGCTATTTTAAACTTTAAGTTTTCACTCTATAATAATTACAGAAATCTAGATCTACTTTTTAAAAATAAATCAGTAAGTGGAACCACGCACACAAACAAGGGGGCCGCTGCAATGGGGCTAAGACTTTGTGACAAGTTTAGGAGTTCTAACGGTGGTAGTATGCGGGCCCCATACTATTTCCAATTTCCCGCCATAAACAGTTAAGTCTACTTACCACTAGATGACGACTCCATTACAGAAATTAGTTTTAAAAATACACCACTAGATACTGATATTGTTTATACTAAAACGACCGACACCCTCGCAGGAAGTCCTACGAAGACACAAAAATGGACTCCGAAAATGATCGACACCCGTGCATGAAGTTCAAACGCCGACGCCCGATACACGATGTCCTACGAAAATACAAAAATGGTCTCCGGAAACGGCCGACACCCTAGCACGAAGTTCAGATGCCGCGACCGATGTCCTGCAATGTCACAAAAATGGCCGCCGAAAATGATCGACAGCCTTTTACAAAGTTCAGACTCAGCCAACAGGCGTCGTTGTCACTCAAGTGCACCCATTCTACTAACGTTTGTTAACGAGCATTTAATCGTAACGTCATTATCATGATTGTGTTTTAAGTCTAGGTAAATCAATCTAGCATCTCAATGAAGCGACAGCTCTATCTTTGTTAGTTACGCACAAATTATTTGAGATTGAATTAATACAAACGTCATCTTTACTGAAGCAGATGGTATTATTGTACAGGATAGCGAAGATCGCCCGAAATTCCAAGAAAATTTGTATACGTTTAGAAAGTACTCATTACACTGTTTAATTATGTGCAAATCACAAATATGGGGGATGCATCAAGATGCAATTACCACATTTACATTAAAGTGCTCAGTTATTTTCGGGTTTGTGTTCAAAGGGATGGTGAAAATGGCATCTGCCCATTTTTCTCCAGCAAAACGTTTGAAACTTAGTTCTCTCTCTGGGAATTAAAAAATTATCTTTATGAATATACATAATGCCTCAAAATATCAACATCCGAGAAAAATCGATAGTGTAGTAGAAAAATGTTCCAAAATGGTGGGAGTGGGGACGCCAACAGTGTACAGGTTATTAAAAGAACAAAAATGGGGTGTTTTGAAAGAACCGGCTTACTCAACAGAAAGAAAAACAACTTTTAAATGAAGAAAGAAAATTCACATTAGAAGAAAGGTCCATTCCTTCTACTTCAATAAAGAAATTCCTACCCTCAACAAAATAGTAGCAGTACTAAAAGAAGACGTTGATGGACCACAATTGTCTCGGTCGACACTACACAGGATACTACAGGTACTTAACTTCTCGTGGGAAAAAGTTAATCAAAAATCAATGCTAATTAATAATCCCCAAATTGTTTCTTGGAGACGCAAATACCTTCGTGAAATGAAGAAGTTTCGTGCCGAAGGACGGGAAATCTTTTATCTCGATAAGATTTGGTTGAACGAAGGATATACTATAAAAAAATTTGGCAAGATAGAAATATTAAGTCGTCATCAAGCAATCCAAGAGGGTTGGTCAACTGGAATAAATCCACCATCGGGCAAAGGATGGCGTCTAATTATTACACATATAAGTGGTAGTGGAACACCTTGGCCGCCATTTAGATTTTCGTGGCGTCATTTTACCTTAGGAATTCCCAAGGTCGCCCACGTGGTTGACCTCGGGTTTGACCTTGAGACTGACCTTAGGGCCTGGCACTGGAATTGACCTTGGGCTAGCCAAGTCCAGAACCAAAAATCTGTTTAGCGGGAAATTTGAATTTGAATAAGGGGCCCTAATGCTAACTTGTAAGACAGGTATAAGAACTTGTGTTAGGGTCTGCGCCCTCTTCTCGTGGCACCACTTGACTGGAAATAGTATTCTAATAAGGGAGCCCTATTACTGACTTGTAAGACATGTATAGGAACCTGTGTCAGGGTCTGCGCCCTGTTGTGGTGGCCCCTTGTCTGGAAATAGTATTATAATAAGGGGGCTCTAATGCTAACTTGTAAGACAGGTATAGGAACGTGTGTTAGAGTCTGCGCCCTCCTGTCGTGGCCCCCTTGGCGCGAAATTTGAATTTGTCTGTTTATGACGCCATCTAGTTGTGTATGGACTAACAACGTTTTCTGTAATAGAGGTAGCTCCTCTAGCAGCCTTCTAGCACTAATTAGTGTTTGTTTGTGCCACCATCTAGTGGTGTAAGTACTAATGAATGTTTTCTGTAATAGAGGTTCATCGTGTTCGTCTCTGTCTCTCTCTTTCTCTCTCGTCTCCCTTGTCTCTTTCTCAAACAAACAAGTCAATTAAATCAAATTAACCGAATCAATTAAGCAAAATCAATGTCAAACAAATCACGCTTCAACAAATCAAGCAATCAGATCAATCTCAATCAATCAAATCATAACATACAGCTTTCGAAAACCAGCTTACAGTTCAATAATACTGATTTGGTTTAACATACAGCTTGCTAAAAGCAACCACAATTCAAAAATACCAAATTGATTTATCTTACACTTACATCATACAAAACCAGCTCTCAATTAAAAAAGATAACAGCCTGATTGAACTTACAGCGTGCAAAAATCAGTCTTCGAAAAAACAACTTCAAATTAGTTTGAAATACTATTGTCACGTTTTGCATACAATGATAAAAATGTGTTTTACATTTAAACTAATAAAAATGCCTATACAATAACAAGCATAACCAAACTCAAGGTCAGACCACCGTATTCTATTTTACATGCAAGGATTATCTTAACGGAAATACCTCCCACATAAAGGGTTCTAGATTTATAAGCTTAACTGAACGTCCTAAGTCGTTATTGAAAATACCTTCATACTTATACAATGCAATGCATTGCAATATCAAATAACTAAACATGAAATTAGACCCGAATACCAAAAACCTAATTTCCTCGCTTACGCTTATTGTAATTCTCTATCTACCCTTTGCATTAAGTTAGTTAAGTTAGTGCGCGACCTTATATGAATTTAAAACTATTTTTATTTCCGACATGCTTTTAAAATTATTTTCACCTTGAGGTCAGCCTTCAACAGTATATTGTATGTACATACAAAATTGCACCTTGAAAGCGTAAAGTAAAACCTTTAACAAAACACACAAAAATTGCTTTAAAATTAAATGAGTAATTAAGTAAGCAATTAAGCATTATCATCAAATTTATAACTATTACTGTTCTTGCACGATTTTTAAAACACGTGTTGGCTTTTAGTAAATATTTAAAAGAAAATAATAGGATTACTTTGATATTATTAAAAAGGGTAAATAGAGCGTCATTCATTCATTGCCAATTTTCGATGCTTACATTCTAGAAAAACAAATCACTGATTTGATATTAAAGGATAAGCATGATAAAAAGTAGAATATACCGGTGATCGCAGATTTTTTCATCTGGTATTTAAGCCATGATGACAGAGCACCCTTTAATATCGTTTAGCATTTCGTAAGCATCTCTTTTCAGTAATAGTAGCGGGGCCATCGGATTGTGGGAAATCGTATTTTATCGTTGATTTTCTAAAAAATATCCAAACTGTCTGCGATACAACTTTTGAGAAAACTATCTGGTTCTAAAGCGAGTGGCAATCGTTATTTTAAGATGTCTCGGTGGAATTTCAGAAGGTACCTGATATGGAGCAGCTTGACGGTGAAAAACCGGTCTTAATAATAATTGACGATCTAATGCGCGAAAATAATGGCTCGGTGGTTGATACTTTTACAAAGGTTCGTCATCATAGAAACTTAAGTGTGTTTTTCTTAACGCAAAACATATTTCATCAAAGACGTGGACAGTGAGATATCTCTTTCAATGCTCACTACATAATCTTATTTAAGAACCCACGCGACAGCCCAGATACAGCATTTAGCAAAACAGATTTCACCTGGCAACCCGAAACTTTTAGAGGCTGCGTACCAGGATGCCACTTCAAACCCGCACGGATATTTATTGTTCGATTTAAAACAGAATACACCGGATGTGCTACGCTATAGAACAAACATATTCGAGCCTCAAGGTATATATAGCGAAAAAAGGGTTTAAGCCTCACAGTCATAAAGATTACTCATATATGATGGTTGCCACTTTAATCGAAATACCGATTAGCCAGATTAAGTAAAAGTCAACCTGATGCTTTATTGAAATATCTGGATAGTAAGCAGGTGGAATTTATCTGCGAGTGTGTACATAACATTTTAAAAGGTCGTGTACCTCTGTCAAGTGATCAGAAGAATCGCCTCTCAATATAAGCACACTTTAAGACGACTGGTACAGAGAGGCGAATCTATAAAAAGGAATAAACAGTTTCTAGTACAGAAGGGCGGCGTATTTGTACCACTCATGTTAGGACCATTACTCGGTGGAATTCTGGGTATTTTGTTTCAATAACTATGGACCACAATCTGATGAAGATAATTAATCTACTAAAATATTTATCTTTTTTGGGATTTTTTAATGATGTACTTTAAATTATACAATCTAAACGCTAAACACTTACAGCTATCTTCGTCAGTAGTAATGTTTGTTAAAAATTGTTAAAGATGTAGTAAACAATTTTGTCAAATTTGAAAAATTAAAACATGTTTTAATTAATCCCAAAAAAGATAAGTATTTTATTATGAGTGTTAATGGTGAAAGTTTACATTTTCATAATTAATCTACCTCTGGATTTTATCCAACGCTTACAGGCGCCAGATGTCACACAAAACAATATTTTAACGCAGCTGGGGAACGACATAGGTAAAGTTTTAAAAACCAAAATGACTGACCTTGACAAATGGCAACAATACAATCAAGTTCTTCAAAGATATCTACACTTTTCCAATCAGTTACGTCAACCTGCTAGCATAACAATCAGCGGTGATGATGATATTAGAGATTTACCGAAACGCAAAGGTCTGGCAGACGAAACAGTATCAACACTGCCGTCTTCATATAGGAAGAAAGGTGAGGCTTTCTTGCGCATACTGAATACGGACGGTGATGTATTTTGGGATCAAAAGGGTACTGTCACAATAAAAGGTGAGATCATTCCTCATTCTCCCATTATCGATCTGGTTCACGAAACGTTAAGACAACGAAAAACTACAAATCCACACGCGACAGTTTGCGGCGTACATTGATGAAATACATATACCACGAGGGTTTATCGGAAATGCTTGAAGACATGATGCTGCTGCTGTATCACCTAACGTTGAACGGACCCTTACGTCTATAGGTGATAATTATGATGCTGATAGTGAATCGCAGGAAACCCGAAAAAGATCCTCTCGAAGAAGAAGACTTTCACTAGATTGGGATACATGGCTAACATAACATGGATACCGAATACTACGATCCCTCTCATCCGGCAGGGTTTTGGGGTATAACACCTTTAACTAATACTGTAAAGGATAATATGGTGAAGTGAAAAATTGGCTTCAGGCTCAGGAAGCTTATACGGTGCATAAACTAGTCAGAAAAAAGTTTCCGCGCAATAGGTCTATTGTGAGCAACATTTACGAGCTGTGGCAAGTGGATCTTTCCTATATGCTAACTTTAAGTAAACACAATAGCGGATACAACTACATACTAACGGTTATTGATGTGTTTAGCAAGAGGGCATGGGCGGGAGCACTTAAAACGAAAACAGCGGCATCTGTAATTGAAGCATTCGCAGATATTTTTAAGGAGAATGATAAGACACCGGCAACTCTACAGACGGATAAAGGCAAAGAGTTCGTGGCAGTCAGTGTACAAAACGTTTTCAAGAAACAAAATATCAATTTCTATGTAACAAATAACTCTGAAGTTAAAGCATCTATAGTTGAAAGATTTAATAAACATTGAAAACAAAGATGTGACCTTATTTCACCTACAAAAAATCCTACAGGTATATTGATGTACTCCAAAAACTTGTGACTGCTTACAACAGTAGCCTTCATTCAAGTACAAAAATGGCCCCTGCGGATGTAAACATTTTGGAAGTGTGCAATAACCTGTACGCGAAAGGCTTAGGCTTAGTACACCTTTGAGAAGGGATATGAAACGAATTGAAGCGAGGAAATGTTTATATTTAGTGCAGTGATAATAAGAAGACCGCCAGTTTACCGCATAAGCGATCTTAATAACGATCCTGTTGTGGGTACCTTTTACGAGGAGGAATTGCAAGTCGTTACGGTTGATAAAGACACCATATTCAAAGTCGATAAGATTTTAGCAGAGAAGGGTCGCGGGTTACATAAACAATACCTGGTCAGTGACAAATTTAATAGCTGAGTGTTAGCTTCGCAGTTGAGTAACAGTTCTATGACGTATTTTTCTGACAATATGACGTCAAGCTTCATTACGCCGCAGCCAAAGAGGATAAGATTAACGGGTTCATGGGTTGTAGGTATATCGTAAATCCAGTCCCTTGTTCTTTTGCCCCTGCATGAGATGAGGATATGTTGGAAACGATTATCGTCCGTATCAAAGCATACCTATGGAACCAATACCCGCGCACCCCGCTGGTATATGGATATCTCCGCTTATGCATATAATAAACATTTCTTCAGAAAACTATGCTTACGGGAGCCATAAATATGTGGTTTTTTCGCCTGCATACTACATACCAGTGATGACACGGAAATTTGAATACATCGTGATTAATATAAAAACATGTAGGGGTGCAGCTATGCCATTCGAGTTTGGGACGTCGTGTCTGAAGCTAGCTTTAAGAAAATGCAATAATGGTTTGTACTTATCAACAATATCATATTAATCAGGCCAGTAACGGTATCGGCTCCATTACAGATGCGCACCATATCAACGTGGACATTGTATAGGGACCTGGCTAGGTGGTATATTTAGAAGTATAACACCGTTATTTAAGTCTGGTGGAAAGGCTATTGGAAAAGAAACTCTCAGAACGGGGGCCATTATTCTTGGTGACGTCATAGAGGATCGACCTGTTAAGGAATCGTTTCAGCAAAAATTTCGCGAGTCAAGAACTTGATGTGACAATGAGAAACTATAGAACCCGTTATATATAGGATATAGGATGAAGACTGGTTGTTAGTTACATATCGCATTTGTTTTCTAAACCTACTTTATGACAATATTAAATGTAAAAAAAATTTATGTGTACTACATCTATAATTATTGTATAT
Source organism: Vesta saturnalis (assembly GCA_036346205.1). NCBI lineage: Eukaryota > Metazoa > Arthropoda > Insecta > Coleoptera > Lampyridae > Vesta > Vesta saturnalis. The sequence goes on along the minus strand of JARFJB010000618.1, from coordinate 514,494 downwards.
TAATGAAAACATCAGCATTTTGAAATAGCCACATCTAAAATAAATGTTTAATACTTTCACGCCTTTCAATTGTTTAATAATTAATATACAGTTTTTAATACACTGAAATCCCAACCGCACCTCTATGAATTGTCTGATCTTCAGGCTGAAGTCGAATTTTAAAGGGTCGTCTTTTGTTTGCTGTTTACCTGAACCATCTTTATTTAACACAATATTTTTCAAGGGACACATTTACAGCATCTTCGTTTAAAATAGCTTGATTGCTACTGATTTCTGTTTTCCGCTTCCATCCTAAAAAACAATTTATTACTCTCTGATATTCTGGGATGTACATTAGGTCATTTTCATTGCCTTTGATCGAATCAAATAATAAATGGTGACACAGTTTAGGTAGCCTTGATTTAACTTTTATTCTGTTAAATTAACACGTAAAAAATAGTTGTCAACTTGACAGATGTACCGTATTTAAGTAATTTAACTTTTACTCGTTTTCATACTTTTGTGTGTAAACTCACTTACCGTGTGCTTCTAAATGAACAAAAAATGTAATTTATTCATGGTTTGTAAAATATGAATTCTTTGTCTGTGACTAACTAACATCGTTGGAGCTTGATTATAAATTCTATTCGTCTAAATTTGCTATTGTGTATATAATAAGTAAAATAGGTCGACTCGTTTTGTTTAGATAATACGTATGTGAAATGTGTGTTGAAATACTTTATAGTAAATGAAGCATGCATTATTATAAGGACAACGTAGAAAAAAAATGAGCCAGCCGACTCTCCACCGCTAATAATAAAATAGGTGTACTTTGAATTTTGAAACTAAAAGTTTTCGGTCACCCAACTCAAGAAACTTTCCAACCTTAAATAAAGCGACGGGCGTAAATGATCTAAAAACTGAAAAATTAAACATGTAAATAAATTTATTAAATTTAAATTATAGCTTATACCTATATCATTTTCATGTACATAAACTTGATTGAATTAATAAAAAAGTTATCTCAACTCCAGATTTGAACCTGCGACATGATCTTTATTGTCTAATTCCTTGTCTTTGAATGCCAGGTTATTTTGAAAACTGTTGATAACAAAGGGTTTACTAACTGAACTAAAATTGTCTTGTTAAACCGTATTAAAATATTGGTTACTTAATGTTAAAGTATGTCATTCTTTATTATGTTTTTTGTAATTTATTTAGTTATGCATTCTCATAATCTGATAGATGGCATTTGCGGATTGCAAACTCTACAACTTCCCCTACTTTACGTGAAGAGACCTTAGAATATAAAATACCAGGAAGGAGTTCTTGTTAATTATATGTGCGTCCGGGATGGGTGTTGCATATGGTGGAAAACAAGTTTCCGGTTAATAATACATAATAATGAATCTATACATATTTTAAATTATTTAATATTTAGAATACATTTTTAAGCTACGATATAATTAGTCATGCATTTATTCAAAAAATATTTACACTTCCTGATACAATAAAATTAAAAATATAATTATGTCATTTTTAAATTTAAATCTTGCAGAACAATTATCGTTACGCCTATGACTTAAAACCATAACCTAAATTGAATCTTGAAGTTTATAATAAAATATTTCGAATAAAATTAATACTATTTTGTTAATTAATCTCGAAATAGGTAAATTATTATTAAGATATTTTAAAACAGTTTAAAATATTCAAAACACTTTTACAAACATCATTTTCTTCAATCAAACCACTAAGAATGAGTCATACTTGGATGTTCAATATGGCGATATCCGTCGCAATTTTTAAATACGGTGTATAGCTCAACGTTCCTTCCTGGTATTTTATATTCTAAGGAAGAGACGATTTAGTTGTACCCATAAAGAAACAAGCTTGTGAAAGTTTAAAATTGAATGTTTTGAGTGATTGGTGGTTTAATGGTTCAATGTATAGTCATTACTTTTTTTATTTACTTTAAGTTGCTGTTGCCTGATTTATACAGGGTGCTGATCCGACCACTCGGTAATAGCATTTTACATGTAAAATCACACTTATACAATTTTCTGCTCCCCTAATTGATTTAGAGAAAAACATAAGAGATCAAAGTTTTTCAGAATTAAAAATGCTATTTGATAGATCAGTTTTTTATTCTCAAAATAGTACTTGAAAAAAGAAAACAAAGAATTAAATTAGTAATAATTAAAAAAAAAAAACAGTTGCCATGATATTAAAACAAAATGTTACGTTATCAACAAATGTCAAGTTTTGACGTTTTTAATAGTACAGAAGACAAGTTAACAAAGAATTAAATAAATGCACACTTATGAATAATTAGTTCAATAAAATGTAACAATAAGTAATAGCAATAAAAATTATATACATTAATAATTAATATTGCAATGGTTTGAAATAATGAGAATCAAGAGAAGAATAACCAAACATTAACACGAATTCATTAACAGAAATTATTAATAAAATCAAATTAAATGCTCAAAAAGACCTCCATTAACGGCTAAACATTGACCAAGTCTATCATAAAAATGTCTACGAACATTTGCAAGTGGCTGGTTCGATAAATTGTTGTATTCTTCGGAAATTTTGTTTTTCAAAATCTCGATGTTTGCATGTCTAGCACCATAAATTTTTGATTTTAAATGACCCCACAGAAAGAAATCATTTGGTGATAGATCTGGTAAACGAGGTGGCTAATTCACCGGTCCGCCTCGTCCAATCCAGGTATTTCGATAGCACTCATTTAAAATAGCAGTGACGTCTCTTGAAAAATGCGCAGGACAACCATCCTGTTGAAACCATACCACATTTTCTCCTGCGACAGCATCTATGGCCGGGCTAATCTCCGTTTGAAGCAGCTCAAGGTATTTTCCGCCATTTAAGTGTCCATCAATGCCATCCTAACCATACGTTGACTGTGGATTTTGGGAATAGTTATCGATCATCAAATGAGGGTTATTTTGCATATTTGGCTCTCCATTAATGGTGAAGGTCGATTCGTCAGAAAAACAAATATTGTTGATGAAATACCTATCTCCATTGATCATTTCCATTACTGTTTCGAAGAAAACCATGCTGGAATACCTGTCTGGCTCAAAAATCTCCTGGTGGTTTGAGAACTTGTACGATTTAAATTTTTTCTTCCTTAAAGTTTTGAAGGCGGTTGCATTGTGCAAATTTAAATCCTTACCAATTTGCCGAATACTAATGCAGGGATAAGCAACGGCCGCCGCAATAACGTTTATGTCGTTCACATTATTTTACAATCTCTTCTTCGTCGGCTACATTTAAAGTACGCTTTAAACAAGACTTATACGGTTTAAAAAGGAATCCATACTTTTCTTGGTTTGAAATCACGTTTTGAATTGTTGAAATGGCGGGTATCGGCCGATCAGGATATAAACCAGCAAACAAGTTTCGAACTTACACTACTACCGGAATAAAACCACTTCAGAAATATATTTTTTTCAACAATTGTATAAGACGCTTGAAAATCGGAGCGTTCGAAATTTTACAAAACGTCAAAACTGACAGTTGGTTGTATTAAGAGCCTTTTTGGCTGTATACCCCTTGGAGGTTACGCAATTGCGCACACATGCAGTGTTCTATTGGAGGGTGTATGGTTGGGCCACGCCCCACTTTTAGCTGATTTGTCCTGCATTCACCCGCCTCCCTGGCTTCTGATTGGTCCTTAGCCCCACTACTCAGCCGCTGTGCTCTGATTGGAGGACTAAGTCTCTGCATTCTGGTTGGTTATGGGGGGAAATTTGAAAATGTTTTTTAGTAATAAAGAGGTTCTTGTAAGATAGGTGTAGAAACTATCACTGAGACCTGGTCCTGCGCGGGAAATTTGAAATTGTCTTTAATAATAAAGAGGTTCTTATAAGACAAGTATAGGAACTACCATGTAGGTCTTCAAAACTTATTCTCGGGCTTTCGCCCCTGTCGCGGCTCCCTGGTTAGTAATGGTATGGGGCCCTAACCTTATATATAAGTGCAGAAACTAGCTCTTGGGCCTTGGCCCCTATCGTGGCCCCCTTGGTACAATTGTATGTGGGTTCTAACCTAATCTTACAGTTGTAGGCCTTCGCCCAATCATAAAAAATTTGTATTCTAATAAGGTGGCCCTAGCCTTGTAAGACAGGGCTTCTATTAGGGTCTGCGCCCTGGCCCCCTTTGAGTTAAAATTGATTTTTAGCGCCATCTAGTGCAGTATAGACTAATGAACATTTTCTGTAATAAAAGTTGATCATGTACGTCTCTCTCCTGCCTCTCGTTTGTTCGTTTCTCTCTCTCTCTCTCTTTCGACTCTTTCTCACACACAGACAAATCAATTAATTAATTAATCAATCAATCTCAAACAAATCATACTCGATCAAATCAATCAGATCAATCTCAATCAATCAACCAAAATCATGTCTTACAGTTTGCGGAACCAGTTTACAATTCAAAACTGAATACATTAAAGTCTAAATTAAATATTACGTGAAATAATAAATAATTTCTACCCTAATGCAATGATGCTTTTTATAGAGGCAGATTCTCTTTCTAAACAATCACCACCTGTAAATTCGGAAAATTATGTCTGATTTATTTGTATGTTCAATTACATACACACAAAATTGTTTCATAGAAACGTGTTCATTAACAGTTATAAAAACCTCATTAAAAGGACTGGAAAGTAATAATTACTTATATTTAACATAAAGTTAAATTAAATTAACATGTTTTTAAGAATATCAAATTGATATAATGGGAATAAAAGGCAAAAGGTTTTAATGATCTTATTATTATACGCGAAATAACAATAACTACAAGTTTAAAACCATGAATACGTACCTGCTATTGTAGATCTGATTTTATGACGTCATGCTATAAGAGTAATAATACATTTAAAAATCTTTATCGACATTTTTGTTAGCAATATCAAGTAAAAACATATATTAAAGATAATACGCATACCTACAGAAGTGTATCCACATGTAGTCTCACTAAACACGTTTTCTACTTATGAACGGTTGGATATAAACTGGCTATTGCTTTGATTATCTAATTTAGAAAATAATACACAAAACCTGATTACTGCTACTCGTATTTAGCATTTATATTGTACTTATAAATTTACATTCATAATAAAAAAACGACGATAACGTGCTTTAAAATAATATGATTTTCACTTTGATCGTGTTAAAGCCAGACTTCCATCAGTTTTTTATATTGTGTACAAACAAAAATATCACCTAGGTATAAATAAATAACAGTCTTCAAACTGTGTTTTTATATTGTATATATATATATATATATATACATACAAATTGCTTTAAATAAACGAGTATCTAATTAAGTAAGCAATCAATTAACATTTTCTAGTTTTACAATGTGAGTTTTGTAATAGGATTTATTATGAAGAGGTTGCATAATTATCCTCTGTCGTAAAGGTTGTATTCTAATAACGAACAAAGGCATGTAAAGATGATGACAAGTGTTCTATAATAAAAGATTTTATTTAATTAATTTAACCTGTTAACATGTGCCAAGGTTATTTTTATTTTATAGAAGCGGTCGGTTTGGAATGTTTTAAGTTAACATGTATCAAGGTTATTGATAATTTATAGCGGTTGACAATGGATTTTTTAAGTTAGCATGTATCAAGGTTATTGATATTTATATAAGTGTTCGGCCCTTGAATGTATTAAGTTAACATGTATCAGGGTTATTGATATTTATAGAAGCGGTCAGCTATGAATTTTTAAAGCTAACAAAGCTTTGATCTAACATGAGTTTAAATAGCATCCAGACTGTTTTTTTTTTCTTTTGACAATGTGGTTTTTATTTTTCATAACGCATTTATTATAAAAGAGGTTACATAATTGTTATTATTACATTTTCTATTAATCTCTATTTGTAGTTGCGAACTCTACCTATATACGAATTTTATTTACAACATACTTATTTTACCTTGAGAAAAGTCACCTTCAATCGACCTTGAAGTTAGCCTTAAGTCTGACTTTGAAGTTGGCCTTGAAGTTAGCCTTGTGATTTTTTTAATGGTTTAATTTGACCTTGGAGGTGTACTATAAATACGTGCATTTGAGGTTAGTTAATTTAGTTCTGTTCTGAAGAGCATTGCGTTATCATCGTTATGGAATCTTTAAACGTTAATCAAATTTTGGGTTTGTTCAGTGCTGGTGCATTATCCGAAGAGAGGTAGAAAAACGCCTACAATATTATTACTTATAAGATGTTGTGTGAAATGACACTATTCGATAGAACTTTATAATGATTTTGCCGAGGCTGTACGGAGAGTTGGTGGAATGTAAGTATATGTCAGTTTTATTTTTAAATTTTAATTATTTTTTTAAAGCCCTGCTCATGTAAACATGGAGGAGGTGTATTTCCAGCGGTAGAGTATTTGCGTGTGATAACGGTATGTTTTTAATTTTCTAATGTTAGTTAGTTTAGTGAATGAGTACATTACAGCAGCAGCAAGGCCAATCGGCCTCAGGCTTTCAGCAACAAGAGGCCGAACCATCATCTACTCAAAAGAATCATATTAATATAATAGGGGAATCAAACAATAAATTTATAAAAAAATTTAATAAAACTATGAGGTCTACCTTCAACGACGAAACATGCAAGGATAATCCTTAACATGGCTGCAGATAAAAAAAGTTTCGCTTCCTAAAATGTTATTTATTTAATACATATTTTTTACAGAAGGCATTTGAGGAACTGTATACATACATTGTCAAGGATGCGGCTCCGTCAGACCGTATTGGTATCACGTTAAGAACCCAAACTTCCCAGACAAAGCAATTGGCATTTCATTTAGAAGAGTGGATCAGTTGTCGGTGAGAGTGATAATGTCACTACTAAAAAAGGTAATGCAGAGAGACGCTAGCTTTTTTGCGAGTGACTTGTTAGTTTTAAACGTGGATAGAGTGTCGTTCCCTGTTGGCTATGGACGCAAAAACTTGACGGGTTTAAAGTTTGAAGACTTTTGTAAGGCTAAAAGACAGGGTATTATTTTTGTACCAGCAGCAATCAACGAAAACAATTGTTTAGCACGGGCACTAGTCTTAGCAATATCGTTTAGAAATAAAGATACAATGCGTGATAGAATGGAAACGGGGTGCCCTTTACTTCAAGAGCGAGCTATGCAGCTTTGCCAAAACAGTGGTGTAGACCTTAGGCAGGGTGGTGATTACGAGCATATCCACGCATTTCAAAATCATTTAACTTCATATACCATTGTAGTGAATAATTCGCGAATAGGTGATTCAGTTTATTTTGGGGGTCCTAGGGAACAGGGTAGAGTTGTTTTAAATTTAATACTCGAAGACGAGCACTATAACGTCATTACCAGCCTCATTTCAGCATTTATCTGCGGTTATTACTGCGAACATTGCAGGAAACGTTATAATAACAAAAAACGGCGGAATGTATGTATCAGTGTCCTGCGTGTCATCAGAAACCGCCATGCTCCGTTCAAAATGTAAAAATTGTTTGTAATGATTGCAGGAGAGATTTTTACGAGCAGGAATGTCTTAGAAATCACAAAGACACTAAACTATGCGACAAATTACGTAGATGTTTAAAGTGTCCCAAAACCAGTAAAGTAAAGGGTAAACATAGGTGCGGTTACAAGTACTGCTCCACGTGCAGGGATCACAAAACCTATCGGGCATCTTTGCTACATATCCGTTAACAAGGTTCGAAATGACACTGGTAAAGGTAAAACATCTATATTTATCTTTTATGATTTGGAATGCATGCAAGAGAAGGTGTGTGAGGGGACGAACGATAGATTTCTGCATGAGCCTAATATATGCGTGGCCGCGAATATTTGCTCCGTTTACATCCAATACACAATTTGGATGAACGATGCCCAATGTGTAGCGAAAGAGTGCACATTTTCAGGGAAGATCCTGTTGAATCGTTACTGTCGTATGTTGCCGAGAAAGCGCGAAAATTTAAAGTTACTTGCAATGCGCATAACATGAAGGGTTACGATGGATGTTTTGTGCTTAGATGCATGCTAGCTAATAATAATCGTTGGAAACCAAACGTCATCTCCAACGGTCTAAAACTAATCTCCATCCAATGCGACGAAATCAGGTTTATTGATTCCCTTAATTTCATCCCATCATCACACTCTGCATTTTCGAAAACTTTCGATTCCCCCAGGTCCAAAGGATACTTCCCATTTCTCTTCAACACATCCTCAAATCAGAATTACGAGGGTCCTTTGTCATCACTTGAACATTATTGCGCTGATCACATGTCCGGGAAAGATCGGCAAAAACTTTTAGATTGGCACGCGACCCAAAGTAATTATGTTTTTAAGATGGGGGAGGAGATTGTGAAGTATTGTCTAATGGATGTTAAGATCCTTGCTAAAGGTTGCATTAGTTTTTGGTTGACCTTCACGACCAAAAATAAAGTCGACCAGTTTCAGGAGGCTACTACAATTGCTAGCGCCTGCAATAAAGTGTTTCGTAGGATTTTCCTCAAAGAGAACACAATAGGGCTTATTCCAAAAGGCGGCTATAGATGTGCCAACACACAGTCAAAAGTCGCAATACAGTGGCTACGCTGGGTGGAGCATTCACAACAAGTGACCATGCAGCATGCAGGGAAAGTTTAGAACACCTGAAGGTGTTAAGGTCGACGGTTATTGTGTCGAGTCAAATACAGTTTGAGTTTTAGGGATGATATTGGCACGGCTGCGAGGAATGTTTCCCCAACCAGGCCAATATTGACCTTAAGCTAGGTGTAAATACGTCCATGTCTGCCCGAAACGAGAACACGGTGGCACAATCTCAATTTCTACGCGAGCGCAGATATGACAGCATTTATACAAAATCTAGCTTGTCAAGATGGCGAACCTTTAAACCCACGATCATGTATTATGACGTGTGCTAGTTATACCCTTACGTAAATAAATACTGTAAATATCCTGTAGCCGAACATTCATGTAGGTTTAGATTGCAAGAGCATTTCATTGGATACGGTGGAGGGTTTAGTTAAATATCGAGTACTACCGCCCTCTAATCTCTATCACCCTGTTTTGCCCCTAAAAATGCACGGCAAGTTGATGTTTTTGTTATGTAGGGCATGTGGCGCTGAGCTAAATGAAGGGAAATGTGTGCATAGTGTAACCGAGTGCAGTTTCGTTGGAACGTTTGTAGCGGGCGAGTTGCGTCAGGCTATCTGTAAAAACTATAAAGTGTTAAATGTTTTCGAGATATGGGAGTATGAGGTAACCACGTATGATAAAGCGACGAAACAGGGTGGATTGTTTAGTGGGTACATCGATAATTTCCTGAAACTCAAGCAGGAAAGTTCAGGGTGGCCTAGCCATTGCGCGTAAGAAGTCGAAAAGGCGCTGTACATAACGGAATATTACGATAAAGACGGGATTCAACTAGACGAAACGAATATTAAGAAAAATCCCGGTTTAAGGTACTTGGCTAAACTAATGTTAAATTCTTTTTAGGGCAAGTTTGGTCAACGCGAAAATTTAACCCAGTACAGTATTGTATCTGAGCCAAATGACCTTTTCAAATTGTTTACGGATCCATTGGTTCAGGTACAATCCATAATACCTATTAATGATAATGTAGTAATTGTATATTGGGATAGACCGGAAGGTGAAGATGATTCTCAAAAAACTATTAATGTATCCATAGCCGCTTACACGACAGCTCATGCACGTTTAGAACTATATAGTTACCTGAAAAAACTAGACCGCCGTGTTCTGTATTATGATACAGACAGCGTCATATTTGTCGCTAAACCCGGCGACTTGAAACCAACTTGTGGAGACTTCCTTGGTCAGATGACCGACGAGCTGGAGGCGTACGGCGAAGGAAGTTTTATATAACCGAATTTGTTAGTGCGTGACCGAAAAACTACAGTTACAATGTGTTTTCAACCAGTGATCAAACAATTAAATCAACAGGTAAAGTGAAGGGCATTACCTTAAACTATAAAAACTCACGTATAATAAACTGTGAAGCGATGAAGGATATGGTACTTAGCAATAGTAAAGACTCTCTTTTTGTATATAATAATAGAAAAATAGTTTGAGACAGGTGCTACAATGTATTAACTAGACCTGAATCCAAATAGTACAGAATAAGTTACTCTAAACGTCGAAGAATTGAAAACTTTGACACTTTACATTTGGGTATAAGGAATAAATAAAAGTAAATAAAGCAAAATTATTGTATTTATAGACTCCAACTCGCTCCTTAGACTCCTTACACGCTCCAATAGAACACTGCATGTGTGCGCAATTGCCTAGCCTACAAGGGGTATACAGCTAAAAAGGCTCTTAATACAACCAAATTAGGGGCTCAACTCCGTACACGGGTTGAAAATGATCCCCGAAAAGAAGTCGACCCCACCCTCCAAATATACGCCTCCCACGTGGGCGAGTACAAAAAGTGGAGGGGAAGGTGTCCTAGGGGGCGGGGCTTGTGACGTAAAAGTGGAGGGGATTGTGTCTCTCTTCTACTTATTACTAATTTAGTTCATCGTTTTTTTTTCAAGTACTATTTTGAGAATAAATATCATATAGCATTTTTAATTCTGAAAAACTTTGATCTCTTATGTTTTTGCTCTAAACTAATTAGGGAAGCAGAATCGTAGTCACTCTTTGATTAAAACTCAGAAAAAAGTCTGACATGGAACAACACACTACCTCCCAACTGATCAGTGGAAATTAAAAGAAATGAAATAATGTCTTTTTTTGGATAATTATGCAACCTCTATTGTAATACGTTTATAATGAAAACAGGCAACATTGTAAAAACACCAACTGTATTGTTATCTCAATGCGGGTGTATCTAGCTACAATCTATAATTCGAAGAACCATGTCCATGTATGTGAGCATGGAGAAACTCATTGCTTTATGAGGTATTGAAACTCAGTACCCGTAAACGAAGTCTCTATTTACAAACTATACAATGAATTAGTATTTGCGAACACTTAGAGTCGCCTTACAAATGTACGACTAGTGAAACAAATTACATTCTAAATTTAAGTACTTACGGTTTACAACGGAGTATATTACAAAGGATACATGCATTTATAATACAATTAGCCTCTTTAAACTTATTTTCTATTCCATGTGCTTCATAATAGTTAAACCAATTCTATTCTATCTTCTATTTTCTATTTTTCTAATATGCAGGCATGCTGGTGATTCGAAACTGTCTTGTTAATAATAATCTGTCAGAACGCAAAATGGCGACGCCGACCTCTTCTTGTGTGTGTGTAAATTCTTGTAACCAACAACAAAATCGTATTCACGTCACGTGGACAAGAGATGCTCTAATGTATGTGTAACGATGTTTGCGTGTTGCATATATACGGGTAGGATAGTTATGGAATATGAATAATTAATTTAGGAAATGCAGGTACGGAACACCAACAATAATAAATTAATACTACATGGATGTTTAAACTTTCATGTCAGATAGAGGTTAATAGATATCTAGATGCTAACTTGAAAAAAATTCTAAATCCACCCGCAACTATTAAAATATAGATAATACAGTTTAAACATTTATGATCTTATTTAATTCATTTTTAAGGTTTATTTGGCTTCGAAAGTTTATAAAAAAAATGTTACGTTAAATTAAATTACCTTTCAAAAATATGTCTACACATTTCAGTTTTCAGATTTTGCAAAAACTTGAACGCTTAATTTATGATTTTAAGATCTACATGTCGGTATTTTTATACATTCGAATATAATTATAACTGTTTCAGAAAGATCAGGTGTGGAACAACACACGACCTTTCAACCTACAAAGCGGTGATGAGAAGATATGAAATAATTTTAATAATTTTTTTCGTATAATCATGCATCCCCGTTTTTAATACGTTCATAATGAAAATAGGCAACGTTGTAAAAACAAAAACAATATTCTATGTCAGATGAACGTTTAAAACTTCATAACAAAAGTAACAAACAAAAAATATCCGGGGTAGAACAACACACGACCTTCCAACCTACAAAGTGGGAATTAAATTAATTTTAATTAACTTAGTATTAATTTTAGGATAGCTATGCAACCTCTTTAGTAATACCACAGATGTATACACACTACAGATAGCTTATGATATAGGGAAATTGGGATTTGTAGTTACCGCAACGTGAGTTGAATCTTTTAATCTCTGGGGTAGGTTTGTTTCTGTACTTATTTCAGAGCGAAGCGACCTACACAATCTAGATGTAAGAGGCAGTATTCCTGATGGTACTGAGCTTGAGATTTACTAAATCATGATTGTATACAGAGATTTTGCGATTTCCGTGACATACTCGTATTACGCTACCGTCAGTTATTGCAGTAATCTAACATTAGAAATTGAATGATGATCAGCAAATTTTATTCATGAAAGTTACACCAAAGAGGTATACACACGTATGTATACATCTATGTTACACACTAAAAATTGTCAACATTCCAAAATCAAAAGAGAATCTAAAATAACGTTTTGCTCCGTGCGAAATACAACTTTGACTTAAAATACAATAAGTATGCGATAGAAAGTTTTTTTTTAATTTGCTCTGGTGGAGAATTATAATATTAGATGTAACACACCTCTGTATTTTTTCCGGAAATATGGAGGTATTTCATAATAAAAAGTACCCCGTAAATAAGTCGTATACAACTTAATAAACTACCAATCTATAGCTACCCTTCCCATCTCTTGCAAAAAAGTGTTTTGTGTATTGTTAGCTATTTACGTTCCATTGTGGTCTACCATACTTAATCACGTGTAATTTTTCAGAAGTAAGAGATTATAAAAAATATAGCTCGTAAACTTTTATGGTGATCTTCTGACTGACACTGGTTTCTTGGAAGTTCAGGGTAGGTACATTTTCATACTTTAAAAAGGATATCTTCAAATGAACTGAATTTTATCAATTTAGTTATTAAAGTAAACGCGTAAATGGATATATTTAGCCTCTTTTCACACGAGTCCTGCGTCCGGCGGATATGCGGCAGTAGTTTTCACACTACTTCGGATACTTGTATAACCTCTTATTCATGCTCATACACTTCGTAATCGAATATCCGACACTGGAAGATCTCAGCCAGCACGTGTGAAAAGAGTCTTGAAATTAATGAAAATGGATAACCGATTTCATATTTGTCATAATTAACACGTGGGGATATGTTAAATCACTAGTCGATGTCTCGATACTGATAAACCACGAACTTTGCACCACTTGGTGCTTCATTCGAGGCTCGAGCTACCCGCGGCGCCGACATGCCAAAAAAATATTTGAACAATGACATACATTTTCGATCATTTAAAAAAAAAACTCTATTTTCTGCACATTTGAACAAAATCTGTTGAATTACGTGACGAATTTTTACATTGACTCACAGATTTTTGTGCTTCTAATATTGAATAACACGAAAGAACTCAAATCCTTATATCGATTGGTGGTAAATGTAATAATTCTATACTTGAAATCTCTAGACACGTCAAACAAAGGACCATAAACAAATATTTTTATAACCATACGTGACTTTGTTGATATTGTGCTAAGAAACAGTGTTTCAAGAATAAACAGAGGGATCTAGATATTTTGACCGTACCCGTAGTGAGTGCGTAGATTATTATAGAATTCTGTATATATTCTGTCGGTATATTTTAAGTATCCAGAGGACATCTGTATGTAGAATGGTGATATTAGTGCATTTTTCCTTTGGATTTAACTCGCCACGCCAGACGCTTAAATCCAAATCACCGTACCTAGCCAATTTTTAACATGTGATGAGTTATCTGTAGTGTGCATACATCTGTGGTAATACGTTTCCAACAAAAATAGGCAACACTGTAAAAAGAAACAATAACCTATGTCAGGTGGACGTCTAACCTTCATGTCAGATAGAGGTCAATAGACATATAGAAGCTAACTTCCAAAGCCGCCTGCTTCTATAAAATACCAGTAATACAGTGTAAGCATTTTCATAATTCATAATTTCATAAATCAAGTTGTGTAAAATTAAATTTTCTTAGAAATATAGATATTCAAAAATTTGGAATAACACTTAAACTCTACCATAGGAATTTTGTTACGCCTTTTATTAAAAATTGTATAGAACACCGTTTATTTATATCAAAAACTGCTCGTAATAAACCCTCCTCGCCGCCGCTCAATTTCTCCCAAAATCTAATCAGCTCCAGGACAAATAAAAACAATCTTAAATACGAAATTTGAAGTACGTCCGTGCTATGGTTCTGGAATTATCGTGAATACTAACATACATTCCACTCCCACACATACAAGCACCCATACGCACGCACGAAAGCACAGTTGCACGCACGTATGCACGCACACACGCACAGACACACGTACAGTTGGGGAAACAAAAAATGGGACACTACGGTTTTAAGTTCAATGGGCTTTGAATAATTACTTATTTCTGATTTCTAAATATTCTTGTGTTCCGTTTAGTTTAGTTTAATAGTATTTCTAGGATTCCTTCTAAAATGCCTGTTCATACTACCATTGATTTAAAAACTCGTATCGTTGCTGAGTTAGAGAGTGGTAAAAGTGTTCGCGAAATTTTGCGATTATTAAATGTATCGCGATCTACTGTTGGACGAGTGCGAGTATAATGGACTGTCCAACATACGATAGCGAGAGCAGTCGGTAGTGGCAGACGAAGAATTAGTTGCTTATGTAAGAGATCATCATTTTACGAGTTACAGGGTTGCTAAAAATGAAACAGTATTTCCTGGATGTCGTGCAACGGTTTGGGCTAGATTAAAAGAAGTTGGAATAAAACAATACGAAGCGGCCACTAAAGAACTATTAACAAATGATAACAAAGGATGTCGTTTAGAATTTGCCAGGCGATATATCAACGAGCCCTTGGAGTATTGGAGTCGAGTTATTTTCAGCGATGAAAAAACTTTCAGTAGCTCCAACAATCGACCTCTAAAAGTATTTAGACCGGCTAGAACCCGATGCGAAACAGAATATGTTAATTTTGAAAAACGTAGTGGTCGTTTTTCTGTAAATGTTTGGGGTTGGGCAAGCCATCGCGGGCCAGGAGTTTGCTGGATAATTGACGGGCGCATGAATTCCGAAGCATATTTAGACATACTGGAAACTATCATGACTCCTTCTGTTCAAGTTTTATATGGTGAAGAAGACTACATTTTCCAACAAGTGAGTTAAGATATGAATATTACCTTATTTAGCTTTTGAATTTTTACTGTGGTTATAATGAATTTATTGTTACGAGGATAATGCACCTATACACACGTCACGGAGAGTCCGAAATTGGCTTCAGGAAAACAACGTTCGTTTGTTACCCTGGCCAGCAAAAAGCCCAGATCTCATTATCATTGAAAACGTTCGGGCTTTGGTCACAAAGACAATTCAATACCAACAAGGACTACATTTCATTGCCCAAAAGCGTGACCAGTTAATTACGGCGATTGAAAATGCATGGGAGGCTGTTGGAATCGATTATCTGCAGCATTTAGTAGCGTCAATGCCTAGACGATTGCAGCAGTGCATTGACAACGAGAGCGGTCATACACATTATTAATTTCAAGTTACTGCATTAATCAATAAATTACTCTAAAAGTATTTATTTATTAATTTTTGTTTTAACAATTTCTGACCTAATCACCAAAGTATTATAATTAGATTTTTTAAATCTAGTTTTTAAAATTTTGTTTTTTTTTCTTTTTCGATTTTAGTTACTTTGAAATATCAGACCAAAGGTTTTTTTGTTGTGTATTCTAAAGCATAATATAATAAGATCAAAATTGATCAGAGCATTCTACTTATGTCATCGATGCATTGCATTAAAGTTTGACTGAACTGCAATTGTTATGTACGAAGGTCAAGTACTTCTTAAAGTAGATATGCCCATTGAACTTGTAAAACCATAGTGTCCCATTTTTTGTTGCCCCAACTGTACATGCACACGCAAACACACACAAGCACGCGCACACGCACGCGCTCCCTCGCCCACGCACGCACCCTCGCCCTCGCCCGCGTCAGCGACCGCGCCTGTATACGCGCCTCCGCACGCACACGCGCGCCCAAACGCGCGCACGCGCGCGCACACACGCGTACACACACGCGCACACACCACACACCAAACGCACCACACGCACCACACGCACCACACGCTCCACACGCGCCAAACGCGCCACACGCGCCGCACGCGCCACACACCACACACACCACACACCACGCACCACAGACTACAGACCACACACCACGCACACACACACGCCACACACCACACACCACACACCACACACCACCCACACACACGCACACACGCACGCACGCACACGTACGCACGCACGCACGCACACACACACACGCACGCACGCACACGTACGCACGCACGCACGCACACACACACACGCACACGCACACGCACACGCACACGCACACGCACGCGCACACGCACACGCACGCGCACGCGCACAGACACACACACAGACACAGACACAGAGACACAGACACAGAGACACGGAGACACGGAGACACGGAGACACGGAGAGGCGGAAACACCGATACACCGAGACACAGAGACACAGGGACACGGGGACACGGAGACACGGAGACACGGGGACACGGAGAACCGGAGACACAGAGACACAGAGACACAGAGACAGAGACACACAGACACACAGACACACAGACACACAGACACACATACACACAGACAAACAGACACACAGACACACAGACACACAGACACACAGACACACAGACACACAGACACACAGACACACAGACACACAGACACACAGGCACACAGACATACAGACACACATACACACAGACACACAGACACACAGACACACACAGACACACGGACACACGGACACACGGACACACGGACACACGCACACGCACACGGACACACGGACACACGGACACACGGACACACGGACACACGGACACCCGGACACACGGACACACGGACACACGGACACACGGACACACGGACACACGGACACACGGACACAAGGACACACGGACACTCGGACACTCGGACACGCGGACACGCGGACACACGGACAAACGGACACACGGACACAGACACACAGACACACAGACACACAGACACACAGACAGGCACACAGACACACAGACACACAGACACACAGACACACAGACACACAGACACACAGACACAGACACACAGACACACAGACACACAGACACACAGACACACAGACACACAGACACACAGACACACAGACACACAGACACACAGACACACAGACACACAGACACACAGACACACAGACACACAGACACACAGACACACAGACACACAGACACACAGACACACAGACACACAGACACACAGACACACAGACACAGAGACACAGAGACACAGAGACACAGACACACAGTCACAGACACACTGACGCACAGACGCACAGATGCACAGACGCACAGACGCACAGAAGCACAGACGCACAGACGCACAGGCGCACAGGCGCACAGACGCACAGGCGCACAGACAAACAGACACAGATACACAGTCACACAGACACACAGTCACACAGACACACAGACACACAGACACACAGACACACAGACACGCAGACACGCAGACACGCAGACACGCAGACACGTAGACACGCAGACACGCAGACACGCAGACACGCAGACACGCAGACACGCAGGCACGCAGACACGCAGACACGCATACATGCAGACACACCGAACACACCGAACACACCGAACACACCGAACACACCGAACACACCGAACACACCGAACACACCGAACACACAGAACACACCGAACACACCGAACACACCGAACACACCGAACACACCGAACACATCGAACACACCGAACACACAGAACACACAGAACACACAGAACACACAGAACACACAGAACACGCAGAACACAGAACACACAGCACACACAGAACACACAGAACACACAGAACACACAGAACACAAAGAACACACAGAACACACAGAACACACAGAACATACAGAACACACAGAACACACAGAACACACAGAACACACAGAACACACAGAACACACAGAACACACAGAACACAGAACACACAGAACACATCGAACACACCGAACACACCGAACACACCGAACAGACCGAACACACAGAACACACAGAACACACAGAACACACAGAACACAGAACACACAGAACACACAGAACACACAGAACACACAGAACACACAGACACACAGACACACAGACACACAGACACACAGACACACAGACACACAGACACACAGACACACAGATACACAGGCACACAGACACACAGACACACAGACACACAGACACACAGACACACAGACACACAGACACACAGACACACAGACACACAGACACACAGGCACACAGACACACAGACACACAGACACACAGACACACAGACACACAGGCACACAGACACAGACGCACAGACGCACAGACGCACAGACGCACAGACGCACAGACGCACAGACTCACAGACTCACAGACTCACAGACACACAGACCCACAGACACACAGACACACAGACACACAGACACACAGACCGCACCGAACGCACAGAACGCACAGAACGCACAGAGCGCACAGAACACACCGAACACACCGAACACACCGAACACACCGACCACACTTACCACACCGACCACACCGACCACACCGACCACACCGAACACACCGAACACACCGAACACACCGAACACACCGAACACACCGAACACACCTACCACACCTACCACACCGACCACACCGACCACACCGACCACACCGACCACACCGAACACACCGAACACACCGAACACACCGAACACACCGAACACACCGAACACACCGAACACACAGAACACACAGAACACACAGAACACACAGAACCACAGAACACACAGAACACGCACGCACGCATGCAACCACGCACGCACGGACCCACGCACACACACGCTCACACACTCACACACTCACACACACACACACCCACGCACGCACGCACGCACGCACGCAGGCACGCACGCACGCACGCACGCACGCACGCACGTCACGCACGCACGCACGCACGCACGCACGCACGCACGCACGCACGCACGCACGCACGCACGCACGCACACACGCACATCGTGCCTGATCTCGGCGAAACTTTAGTTAGTAGCTTGTAAAAGTGATTTTATATAACAAGTTCAGCATGTTAACTATTGACTAACAAATAAAATATATTAATTGGTTACGTTAGTCATATTGAAAATAAACGTCTAGAAACCTTTTTTGGGCGCAGGCGGCCTGAAAGCGATTTAATGGTATCAGTTTAATTTTGAACTTTTTGAGCGATCACAATAGTTTTAGGTGAATGCGATCACTTTTCCAGTTTTAACGCTATTATAAGAAACGTTTAAGGGTAGGTATACACCATAGATAACAGATGACAGATATACTGTGTAATAGATGGGAAGTTAGCGGGGGGTCTGATGTATTATGTTGTTTCTTGTTTATCCTCTGGCACATTTGTAGTTCGGTTCCTTGTTACAGTTAACGCTATCGAAGATGAACCTTTTAAACGTAACATTCTATTCAATATTTAAAACAAATTGTTCTGAATGGAAAAAATAACCACAAAATTTGCGACAATGATAATTTTTTAACATTGAAATAAACAAATAAATGCCTTAAAAGAAATTATAAAAGTTACAGTGAAAAGATTACTTAAATCAGATAAAAAATGTTATGGTTTGGTATTTCTTATTCAATCAGAATAAGTTGTACTGAGACGCATATGATGTAGAGAATTGGCGTAGGGTATATCGCCGCCTTTAGCACAATAAAATTGCCTACCAAAAGATTCTAAAGCTTTAAAATATGTTATGTAGTAATTCAAGTATATCACTTTCTATATTTGTTCATAATAATATTCCATTTAATCACTATTAAACTATTGAATTAAAAGTATGTAATATAAATACAGTTCACTTATAAATTTAGTTTCAAACACCTTACACTTACCATAAATCAATAAATAAAAACATTCAGTCCAAGAAAAATTGTCTCTAGGCGCCACCACAATCTTAAACTTTTCTAAAATAAATAGTCCTAGGCGAGGTTTTAAGTTAATGCAACCTGACTGCGGAATATAGATTTATAGCCTACTCAATAAAACCATACACAACACAAGTTAAATAACACTTTCACTTTAACAGAGTACGATAAATTACGTCTCAAAAAGCTTAATGCACGTGGTTTCAATTTGGAAAATCTTTAAGTTCAATTACCCTTAATCATAAACATTATATAAAATCAAAGTAATAAAACGTTATCTGGGTACTTTTTAATTTACCCTTGTATACACATAGATTAATATTTATGACTGTCATAAAAATTCTGAAATAAATATTACCCAATTTAGAAAAATAATACTTCGGTCTATTAATTTTTAACTACGCAAACATTAATTCGTATTTAAAAATTTTAAAGAGGTAACGATCGTTCATGGCTCATATATTTTCTATCAAATATAATTTGGAATACTTTCTCTTTAAAATTGTATTTAAACATTCACCAAGATAAATGAATTGTAATAATTCAAATCTGAAGTTTCTGCTTAATAAATATCTTATTATCAGTATTATGTATTTAATGACTGTTAATGAATGCAAAATAAGTAAATTTTGTAATAGATCTGACTCAAAATAAAAATTCTGAGATCAATAATTAAGCTAAAATATCAAAAGATTGATTACCCTTAAACAGTGGTAATCTTTTATGTAATTTCACACAAAGAAACAATGAACTCTTATAATATTGGTTCTCTTTTAAACTTTAGACTACCAATCTTTCAAAAACAGATATTGCTTATAGATTAAAAACCCCTAAATCTTATAACCTAAACATATAATAACGGTAATATAGATTGATTATCCTTATTGCCTGATATGAAACAATACAAATAATGACACCTCCAAATATAATCTTCTACCATCCAAAAATCTAAAATTATTCTTACATAGATAAGTTCCGCAGTCCTTTATCAGATATAATGTGTCCACGTGTTGATTGGTTGTAATTAATACTTAATATGTACCGACACTTGTCACTGATAAGCGGTCATCGACGGGGTTTCACTATCTTAATTGTCCGTATTCTGTCGCGTAAAACAAAATGAGGCAATCTGATTTACTGCATGCCCTTTTCGAGAAACAAGTGTTGGTCACAGAATATATTTATTTACATTTGAACATTAACATTCTTAAATGTTTCTACACAGTCGATTTAGTACTGTTATAATCGCATATACTTAAATCAATACCATTAATGTCCAATACTGTTTAACCTAATTCATAAGTGTTTAACCACAACTTTATTTTGTGACATAAAGAATCACTTTAGGTTCCTTTTTGGATCACGCGATTCTGTATACACAATACTTCCAACTCGATGTTTGCTGTTTACTTTAAATCTGATTCAACACTTCTTAAATTTTGAAATTCACAAATTAATCCTTTCATTTGAAAATGTTTAAATACTTCATCCCCAAAATGGGTTTTTCAGTAAACTAATATGGCACAGCGACACTAATTATTTACAAATAAAAACCAGTGCAGATCGTTTTTATGATCTCACAAAATACTCGCCACCCCTTAAGTACAGCTTTTGCCGAGCGTCTCCTTGCGTACCCTAGCAGTCTCTCATTTACATGGCTGCGGTTGTCCATTTTGCCCAACGTCATCATATTTTTCGTGCTAAAATCCCAATGGAGCTTTAGACTCCGCGTCTTTCCCAAGTGGAAAGTCTGAAACAGAACTAACACAGCCGATACTAGAAAAACGCAGCCATTTTGAATTTCTTTACAAACATCCTTCGAAAAGACCCAGATCTATATTTAATTGTTTCCTTCCGCACAAGTTAACGAATTCTAACACAATTTGCCCTTAAGCATGCATTCAATTTTTCTATTGCGCAATGTTACATTTATACAAACAAGCAAAAATATACATACATATTCTTTTCTACAATTCACACATTTACAACAGTTGTAATACCGCATTCCACAGCACACTGGCAAATTCCGGTGGCATCTCAATAGGGGTTTACCAAAACATTATTTCTCAATTAAATTTAGTAATCCGTTCAACTCAAACATTTTCATACAACATTTAAATAATCTTTTACATATTACACAACACTCTAATAAAATTGCAGTGGCGTAGCATTTATACTAATTGTTTTTGTGTTATTGCGAACAGAAGAAAATAATATTAACCAATCCATCTTTTAACCTGCAGCCATCAAGAATCACAGATTTCAAGACATTTAGATGGTATACACTTTTGTTAAATTTGATTACAATTGTTTTCAAGTTTCCCTTTTATCCTCTTACTCCTTACTACTAAACATTGTAGTGTTCCAAAACGCCCTATCCCTAAAACTGTAATTCAAAATTACTCGAAATAATTAAAAGGCTATAATAAAATAAGGGCATAATATTGATATTTTCGCAATGATACAAATTCAAAGAAAAATTAGCTAATGGTATTACATTGACTTGGGTGGCAATAATGCTAATGTTAATCCATATTATTTACTTGCATTGGGCTTACAATAATTAAGAGATTAAAATTTATTTAAAAGTCTAGTATTGAGTTGCTAGAGAAACTCAAATCTGAAAGAATAATTGGCGTATAGTGGTAGGCAACGCTGTGTTAATTACTGGGCAACAAAAAGGGGTTATTTTAGTTTTTACTAAAACGGAAACAATATGATTATGACCACAACGGTTTACAAAACAAAACAATAGAGCGTATCATAAACTTTTAATTAAAGCTTTTCTACACGGTACGACCGAATCGATACTCTAACTCCAATTAACTTTTTCGAATTAATTACCGTTTTCAGAAACTATTAACTTATAACAAAAAACAAGGAAAGGTTACATGGGAATAATCCACCCCTTTTACATTTCCCGTTACAAGAAAGATTAAATTTTTAAAATAGTCAATTGTTCGTATAAAACCCAATATGTGTTAAGGTCCAGCGTAACAAAAACTAACCTTTATTTCGCCATATATCCAATAGTGTAATTAATAACCATCCGCACTAATCGGTGATGTTTTACACAATTTCGTGCGTATAAGAACTCTAAGCGATTTGTCACGGTTTACTCGAATAACGTAGTTTCGGATCGCGTGGGAGAACACTTGATTTACTATCCCAACACGTTTACAGCTCAAATTACATCATTTTTCAACTCTTGATTACATATATTTAAATCTTAACTACACAAAATAAAACATATGCCCAAAAACATTATCAACTATAACGACTTATTGACAACATATTCAAACCCTTTTTCGCGGTAACATTTGCGATTTTCTGTGGCAGGGCCCGCTCCAGGTGGCAGAGAACCCGGACATTTGTCCGGGGCGGCAAATCTAAAGGGCGCATGCCTTATAAATTATTTTGTTTAAGTTTTGGAGCACTATAATCAAATGAGTATGTTTAAAGACATTCAATTAATTAAATAAACAAATAACATAAGTAGCACAATTAAATATAATTGACCTTTTTGTTTCTTTATTATATATATTTAATAAATAAATGAAAAAGTTCTGAGTTTAGACAGTTGTAATTATTTTTCACACTTTGTGGTGGGAAGCGTTTTGACTATAAATAGAAGTCTCCCAGTCTTGTTAAATATATCACAAAGCAAGTGGTTGCTTTGTGAAATATATTCTACTGAACATTTATAGTAAGATTGCCTCTATCAACTATTAGTAGAATTAATCTTATTTATAGTAACCCTGTTGACAATGCATTGGGACGGAAATCGTAGAGTAAATTTTTTATGTGAACTACATGACGTAATTCCATTTTCTGCGCGAGAAAATAAATGCGGAAAAAACAGTGCCGGTGCATATAAGGTTTGTAATATATACACTATCGTTATAACAACAATTATTACCTTACGTAGCAAATAAATTATTGTTTGTAGCTTTAAAAGACTCTGATTATTATAAATCGATCAAAACAAGCAAATACAACAATAATCAGAAAAACTTCGTACGCGCGAAAACAAACTAAGTTTGTCAAATTATTGTACTTCCCTACAATTTTAAAAATGAGATCGTCCGAACGAATGTTGGTATCTGCGCATTATGACGTCACGTAGTTCTCATAAAAAATTTTACTCTATCACTTCATTTTTGCAACCGAACTAGTCTCGGCTCGCACGTCGCACCGGACCGGCCACAAGGCTTTTTAGAGACTAAAACATAGTGCTAAAGAAAAACGTTTACAGCATCGTATACATGAAGAGAGTGTTAAAATTTAATAAAATTAAAAAAAAAAACCGGCAAACGTCGGATTTTAAAACCGGCAGTGGCTCGGCGGCGCGCATGTTTCAGAAAACCTGATAAGCGGCGGCGCATGTCTAATGCGCTTGTCTTTACGGAACGGTTCGCGGATCTATTTTATGTTCAGTTCTTTTGCTCAGGACGAATGCAAAGCACTCTTACACTTATAGTTTACTTATCGCAACTCGTTGACCGTTGGTCCGTTTTTATTATTCTACAAAGATGTAAGTATGTATTATATTTCATAATTTAATTACTTTATACAATGATGTTTTTTATTATTAAGTCAGTGGTGTAAACGTAACTGAGTCAATTTAGAAGTGATCAATTGGAAAGCGATTTCAACTTTTGTCTTGCTGTTTATAACTACTTATAACTATCAGTACCTACCTACTACTATTGCTACTTACTTGATGTAAGTTTCTACTTCATTTAATTGCTTTTTGTAATTAGGTATCAGGTAATTTATTTTAATTCATTTATTGGCGTCCAGATTAAGTGGTTTTGAGCTCAGAACAATGTCACCTGAAAGTATGCAGGCTTTCTCGAAAACATATATACATATTTCAATGACAGATTCTCCGAGTGGAAATATGGAGAAAAATGTCTCTAAAGATATATGACCAGCTCCTCGCTCTTGTAGTAATACAACTCTGCAAAATTTGCCACTTTGTAACAAATTTTTAAACATATTTTACTGTTTTGCCAGAGGGCTGAAATTTTTCACAAAACATGAAAGTTTACTGATTCCAGAATCAAGTTAGCTCAGTGGTTCATAATAAAATTCAAAGTCTGTTGTATTTTTTTGTTAAAATTTAAAAAATACTTGTTTTTGGGAGGATAAATCTTCACGTTTAATTTTATTATTATATTTGTTTAATTTAAGATATCTCAATCTGTTTAAGAATGTCTGCTGATGGAAGAAGAAAACTATCTGGTTACCAATATGAAAGACGCAGGATAGAAAAGGAAACCGAAATGCAAAAACAAGCTGGCGCTTTAAAGAACTATTTTCAGAGTTCGTCTGGTAGTACCAAAAGTAAAGAGGAGGGAAAAAATCAAACATCGGAATTGTCAGGGAGTGATGACGACCAAAGTCTAGACGATATTTCAGAATCAACAGAAACTGGCACAATTCCGCTGCCAAGTACTATACAAAATCGGCAGCAACCTGACACTTACGGACAGCGCTCTGCAAAGTTTAAGCACAGATCCAGCGTTGTGTCCAACAATTTTAGGAGAGGGCGAAAGAAGTTTCTTGGTAAAACAAGGTCCATCTAAACCATTGCACAATTACAAATTCCCTTCCGATGACTCTGGTCGAAAATTTAGTGCACATTATTATACTCGAATTTTAAGTAATGGAGAGCAAGTTTCAAGAGACTGGCTAGTGTACGCTATTTCAAAAAACTGTATATACTGCTTTTGCTACAACATGTTCTGTCGTGTGGACAGTTGCCTTTCAAAAGAAGGTTTTAAAAGTTGGTAACACCTCGTTAAAACATTAAAAGACCATGAAATTTCTAAAAACCACATCCGGGCCCAAGAATCATGGCTAGAACTGAGTCAAAAATTAAAGTGTTGTAAAACTATAGATGAGGCTGCACAAAAAATTATTAATGCTGCAACAAATCATTGGTACGAGGTGCTTTTAAGAATCGTTGCAATCACTAACATGCTGGGTAAAACTTATTTAGCTTTTCAAGGTACAAGCGACAAGTTGTTTGAGCATAATAACGGTAAATTTTTTAAAATAATTGAGTTGTTATCTAAATTTGATCCCGTTATGGAAGAGGATCTGCACATAGTACTCAAAAAAGAGGAGAGTAAAGCTCACTATCTCGGGAAAAATATACAAAACAAGATAATAGACCTGCTGCATCAAAGTGTGAAATCACATATCATTAATGATATAAAAAAAAAGCCAAATACTATTCCATAATTTTAGATTGTACTCCTGACATTAGTAAGGTGGCTCTTGTAATCAGATATGTTTCAATTAATAAATTAGATTGCAATGAAGCTGAAATAAAAATTAAGGAAAGTTTTTTGTACTTCCTTCCAGTTGAAAGATCCACATTGGAGAACTTAATGCTTTGGGTTTAAATTTGCAGGATATTAGAGGACAAGGATATGATAACGGGTCCAATATGAGGGGCGATAAAGCAGGAGTGCAATCTCGAATTAAAAGTTTAAATTCGCGTGCATTCTACGTTCCGTGTAGTAGCCACTCTCTCAATTTAGTGGTTAATGATATGGCAAAGGCATCCTTAAAAGCCGCTGATTTCTTCAATATGGTCCAAAAAATATATTTATTTTTTTTAGCATCTACTTTTCGATGGTCACTACTTCTAAAACATATCCAAGGATTTTTAACATTAAAACCATTGAGTGACACTAGATGGGAGAGTAGGATAGAGGCCTTAAAGCCTTTAAGATTTCATATGGGAGGGGTGTATGACGCTTTGTTAAGCATTTATGCAAACCAAGAAATTGATAATTTAATAAGAGACGAAGGTTCGGAGTTATTAAATTGTATTAAACAGTAAAAATGTTTGTGTTCAATAGTTATTTGGTATAAAATATTAAATTATATTAATCCAATAAGCAAACTGATACAAACAAAAGATTTCGATTTAGCATCTGCACTTGATCTTCTAAAAAACTGCAAAACATTCTTTAAGGATCTAAGATCGGATAAAGCGTTCAATGAAACTATTGTTGATGCAAGAGAATTGACTGATGCAATTGACGTTGAATGTAATTTTGAATCAACAATACCACGACATCGCGTAAGAAGAAAGAAAACCAACTTCCCATATGAAGCACGAGATGATCCTATTGAAGATCCCAAAGAAAAATATAAGATAGATTTTTTTTTACAGTTGATCAAGCATTAAATGCACTAGATGCTAGATTTCAAAATCTTAGTCACCATAGTAACAATTTTCAATTCTTATATAATATACGATTTAAAAACCATGCCTAAAGAAACGCTATTAAAACACTGCAAGGATTTGGAACTTATTTTAACTGATGGCGATTCTGTTGACATTAATGAGATGGAATTAGCAGAGGAAATATCTGCCGTTTCTGCGCTTTTGGGAAAGAAAGAAACCGTAAGAAATGCACTGAAATTAATAACAATGTTAAATTTTGCTCCAAACCTTAGTGTTGTCTTAAGAATATTGTTCACTATACCAGTAACTGTAGCGTGTGGGGAAAGGAGTTTCTCTAGATTAAAATTAATAAGAACTTCTTATGTTCCACTACAACTAAAAATCGTCTTAACGGTTTGGCTATTTTGGCAATTGAGCATGAAATTACTGATCAAATAAACATGAAACAAATAATAAGAGTTTGCAAAACTGAAAGTGAGAAAAAAAAATTTTTTGCAAGTTAAGCGTAGTTAATGTTACTTTAGTTTATTTTTGTATATGTTGTATGTTTTGTTTGTTTTATTGAGCAGTTATGCATCTTTGTAATTAGGTATTAAAGAGCTACTTTCTTATTTCTACTGTTTTGTATTACTTGACTGTTAATTTTATGTTAGGCACAGTCCGCGCGGCCAAAGAATGCCTGAACGTTGGATGCGCATTCGTCCAACGTCAAGTCCCTTAAGCGCGGCATGTCAGTGGCGTCGCCACCAAAAGCGCGTTCCGTTTATTATCATGTATTACACTAATTAATTATTTATTCTGTTATTAATTTATATACGTACTTGTTAATTTAACTTTATTACAATTATTGCAACAAAACGACAGTGAACCATTTTGTGCCCTATGTGAATTTTAAAACTCATAGTACTCAAATTTAAAAAAAAAAATGTATAAAGAATAAATACTTTCACAATGCATAGTAAAATAAATAAGTAGTTTTGCGGCGCATGTAATGCTAATGGCATTAGCTTAAATTCTCATTAAAGAAATCCTAATAGTTGACATTCCTTAGTATCATTAACAACAGATTAGCAAATATGGAATTATAAAAATTGATTACCTAAGAAATATCATAATTTTTTTAAATCCTGAATAATACCCTTAAAATACAGCCTATTCTGTTTCTATAATTAAAAATCGAACTTACACTTTTTTGATTTTCATAAGCGATTAAACTGTTGTGTTCATTTGTAATTCAAATATAAAATGTATTACTTGTCAACAAGGTTATTTTTTTATTTTATAAATGTTTAAACTATTACTGTTCATATGTAATTCAAATAAATAAAATATTTTAAAATTTCTTGTGGTTTGGTGACGAATAATTGAAAACGCGACACCGACGCCACTGGTAATGCTTTCAGTCGCTATTGCGTTAACGAGTGCGGCCGAATGCACGTACATCCATGCGCGACATGAGGCATTCTTTGGCCGTGCGGACTGTACATGTATTTTTCCAAATAAACGTTTTTCAAATTTAAAATCAATTTATTTGTATCTATTCATTGAACATAATATATATATATATATTATATATACTATATATACAGGGTGGGCCACCACCAACGCGTCGGTCTTTAGCACCCAAACGACTGAATTTTTTCAAAATCTATTTGGGTGAGAATATGTAAGCCTTCTAGGACTACAATCTAAAATTAGTTTGATTTACACAGGGTGATCTACAAACTTGTTACTTATCAAAGTTATATTATTTTAAATGGAATACCCTCCTTTTTAATTTTTTTTAAATAAGGTGAAAAATAAGGTAGACTTTCGTTAGAGTTCCTATACCTAAACCTTACAGTTTCCGAAATATTTAACATTTTTGAAAATGTAGGGTTGTCAAAAATTCAAGTATTTTTCGATTCAGAAAAGATGAGACAATCTAATCTAGGTCATGGATATTTGGAAGTACGTATTCTGTTGTTTATTGTTTCAAATCATAATTTATAAAATACAAAGAATAACGCGTAAAGTTAACAAACTTCAAAGTTAAATATCTTTGTTATTTTAAATACAACGCCCAAGAAATTTTTATCGGAATGGAATAGTCTTTTGACAATAGTTCGAACTGTATTAGGGTTCCCTTTACCTAACTTCAATACTTTTCGAGAAATTAGTGTCTTTGTTAGATTTTTAGAAATTACGCCTATTACGAACTACTGTCAAAAGACTATTCTATTCCGATAAAAATTTCTTGGGCGTTGTATTTAAAATAACAAAGATATTTAACTTTGCAGTTTGTTAACTTTACGCGTTATTCTTTGTATTTTATAAATTATGATTTGAAACAATAAACAACAGAATACGTACTTCCAAATATCCTTATTACGATGACCTAGATTAGATTGTCTCATCTTTTCTGAATCGAAAAATACTTGAATTATTTGACAACCCAACATTTTCAAAAAATGTTGAATATTTCGGAAACTGTAAGGTTTAGGTATAGGGAACTCTAATGAAAGTCTACCTTATTTTTACACCTTATTTAAAAAAATAAATAAATAAAAAGGAAGGTATTCCATTTAAAATAATATAACTTTGATAAGTAACAAGTTTGTAGATCACCCTGTATAAATCAAACTAATTTTAGATTGTGGTCCTAGAAGGCTTATATTCTCGCTAAAACAGATTTTGAAAAATTCAGTCGTTTGGGTGTAGAGACCGACGCGTTGGTGGTGGCACTGCACGATATATATATATATATATATATATATATATATATATATATATATGTATATATATATACATTTAAGTATATGTTTATTGGGGGAGGGGGGGCGGCATTTCGTCTGTTTGTCCGGGGTGGCGTAAATGCTAGAACGGGTGCTGCCTGTGGCTGTTATAATAATGAAATTTTCTTTGTCTGCTACCTACAGAATGCCAATTTGAAAGCTCGGCGATGTTCACCCGGGAACATTCGGAAAAATTTCAACATCCTTCGGCTCGGATCATGGTGTTTTGCTACCTTTGGTTGCGAACTATAGTCATTAGTAGTAAATCAAAGTTAGTTAGTAAACAGTTTAGCTAGACAACCTAAATGTCCATTAGGTGGAATGCTCAGCAAGCAATTAGAAAATATTATCAATTAATACATACACAAAGAATTAAAAAACAATAAAAAAGAAAGAAAAGAGGTTAAATAACAAAATTTGGGTATATACAACCAAGCTACCTATTTTTGTCCACGCAAAATTCATCTCTTCATCAAACGGTCGTTACACATTAGAGTAGCGTTTGGGTATATTGCAAAATACACGGGAATACAATGGGAGCAACTTTGATATTTGTTTGTTCGAGGGGTCGGAAACATTACTTTCCTTAAGCAGGACGTTGTCATCGATACATAAATGGTTGCCTTCGTGTTTAAAGCTTTGTATACTTCTGTCCAAATTCTGGCGAACTTTATTCCAAATCACAGACTACGATTTAGTGGTAAAGATAGGCAACATTTTTCCGATGCAAGTGGCAAGTGAGTGTGCGTGTGCATGGGGATGCGTGTGCGTGTGCATGCGTGCGCGCGTGTATGTGTGTGTGTGTGTGTGGATGTATTTTAGTATCCACGATAACTCGAGAACAAAAATACCTACGTACTTAAACTTTTGTATTTAAGCTTGTTTTCATTTGGCTTAAAGCTGATTAGATTTTGGGAGAAATCCAGCGTCGGAGAGCGGGGGTTATTAAGGGCAGTTTTTGGTTTTTATCAAATATTTCTAAAACAGTTGCTTATTTCAAAGATATAACCCAGATATAGACCTTAAACATATCGATTAATTATGGTCTATGCAATTTCTAGATACGATGCATAATTTAGCGTCAAAAAACTCCTAAAGTAGAATTTAAGTGTTAGTTCAAATTTTTGCATTATCTGAATAACGATATATTTTGTAAGAAAAAATGTAGACGTATTTTTTAAAGAAAATTTGATTTTACATAAATTTTCTTTATAAAGTTTTTTAATGTAAATCGAAATAAATGTAAAACTTAAATAAATATGATGAAAATGCTGAAGCTGTATTGTCGATATTTTTATGGGCGGCTTTGGAATTTTTTTACGTTAACATGTCTATTAATCTCTATCTGACATGAAGCTTTAAATGTCATTCTGACATAGATTATTGTTGTAAAAGCAATAAAAATTCCTATAAAAATACACGAATAGGAAACCACAGTTTAAGGTGACCATTCGTCCCGTATTATACGGGACAGTCTCTTTTTGTAACGCATCATTTCGTATATGTAATTATTTTAATAAATTACATAAATGTTTCCCTTTGTACCGTTTCTCACGTTTTATTGTCTAGAAGGAATTAATCAAAGCCTAGAAAGTACAAATAGGATAGCGCGACCTTCATATAAGACACAACAGAATGACATCTCAAGTTCTACAAATTACAAGACTTCTAGCACTTTATTCAACTTAAATAAATAGCGGGCGATCCCGCTTGTGTGATTTCTAAACCTAGTAGACTTGTGATATCTAGTTTAGATTAGATAAACTAAACCACTGTAACCTAACAGAATTAGATTAGATAAAAAAACTACTCTAACCTAAATAAAAAAATCTCCATTTGCTGAGAATCGAACCCGCTAGTTTAGGTTACAGTAGTTTTGTTTCTCTAATCTAAACTACATATCACTAAGATATTATTTATTAAAATTTCCACCAATAAACCGTAGCTTAATCACAAGTCTACTAGGTTTAGAAATCACGCATCCCGCTTATGAGGCAGTATCAAGTGTAGCGCGAAAAGAATTTGCTTACGACGGTATTTGTACGTGTGAAAAATAAATATACCGGTGCGTGGAAATAATTATAGTGTAAATCGTTCCTTAGTGAACATTATAGGGTAGTGTGTATCTAGGACGGTACAAAATCAGAAAATTCCAAAAAGGAATCGATTAATTATGTTCTATGCAATTTCTAGATACGATGCATAATTTAGCGTCAAAAAACTCCTAAAGTAGAATTTAAGTGTTAGTTATCTGAATAACGATAAATTTTGTAAGAAAAAATGTAGACGTATTTTTTAAAGAAAATTTAATTTTACATAAATTTGCTTTATAAAGTTTTTTAATGTAAATCGAAATAAATGTAAAACTTAAATAAATATGATGAAAATGCTGAAGCTGTATTGTCGATATTTTTATGGGCGGCTTTGGAATTTTTTTTACGTTAACATTGCTATTAATCTCTATCTGACATGAAGCTTTAAATGTCATTCTGACATAGATTATTGTTTTTTCAATGTTGCCTGTTTCCGTTATGAACGAAAAAAAAGAGGTAGCATAGTTATTCTAGAAAAATTGTAATTAAAAGTATTTCATTTCTTCTAATTTAAGTTAGCACCTATTTTAGATGTCTATTAACCTCTGTCTATCATGAAGTTTTAAACGTCTGTTTAACATTGAGATTGTCGAAATTATTGTTTTTGCGTTTACAATGTTGCCTATTTTCGTAATGAACTTCTTATAAAAGAGGTTGCCTAATTATCCTAAAAAATCTGATGACCTCACAATACAATGTAATTGATAATTTAAACAAGC
This sequence comes from Vesta saturnalis, assembly GCA_036346205.1. Taxonomy (NCBI): domain Eukaryota; kingdom Metazoa; phylum Arthropoda; class Insecta; order Coleoptera; family Lampyridae; genus Vesta; species Vesta saturnalis. The sequence goes on along the minus strand of JARFJB010000618.1, from coordinate 481,641 downwards.
ACAAGTAAAATTGAAAGAATTTGATATGTTTTATAACTAGTGCACTGTTTTTTTTTTTGCTACTAAAAATTTTGTACAGTATTTTCATATCATTAAATTGTTAAATTGTTTTATTAAAAAAATTAAATAACACCTATAAAGCTTGACGTACTAAACAAAAATGATCACGATCGAAAAAGTTGACCAGAAAAAGTAAATAATCATAATCACCCAGTGTACATTTATTTAGTTCTTAAATTGAAAACGTGTAAATATGTGCATAAAAGTACAATTTTTATAAACATATAAATCCACTTGTTACCCATATGTTTCTATTGATGCGGTTATCATGTTGACATTTATTTAATAGTTAACTTTCGTTGTTGCGAAAACAACAGTTGTTGATATAATTCCTAAATGACATAAATTCTACTTAGTAATAAAAAAAAGTAATTAGAATTCTGACATTTTAAAATTTATCATAACGTGTAAAAATCCAAAAAAAATGCGAAAATTTTTGATAAAAGGGCCAAAAAATTTTTTTCCAAAAAATCATCAGACATGGCACAAAACGATTAAAAATGCAAACATTTCGAAAAATTTTGACCTAAGGACCAAAAAAATCATCTCAAATGGTGAGAAATGTCTCAAAACGTGTAAAAATTCAAAAAAAATGTTAAACATTTTTTAGCAACGGCCCAAAAAATTTGTGTGTACAAAGAAATAACGAATCCAGAATTTTATTTTAAGGTTTTAATTTTTTTATAAATGATTTAAGTTTTCAAAAAGTCTAGCAGCCGACGCTAACATTTTAAGTTTGTTTTCAAAGAAGCACTTTCAAATATACCTAGAGCGAAGTTGGTTGGTAAACAAAAAACAGGTGTTATAACGTAGGTAACTCGGACATGTTTATAAATAAAATTTTCGGCAGTCGAATGTTTCGATTAATGTCGAATGTTTCAATAAAATGTTGAAGCCTAGTTTTCAATTTATTTAGGCATTAAAAAAAAGATTACGTGATTTATTTAATGAATACCGATTATTTTAATATATTGGATCTTTTTTAATAATATCAGAAAATGTTATTAAGATAGCGTCCTCTAAAACTAATAGAACGGTAAACATAGTTTATAAAGAGATTTTATAAATTTTGATATGTTAATTTTAATAATAAATGCAGTTATATTGTTGGGCATTTAGATTTACATATATACGTTTGTATTTATTATGCGTTTTATTATCATCATTACATTTAATTTCAACCGCAAAATTTTTCGGGGGAAGAGCTAATTAAAATTAATTTCTTCTAATTTCTATTTTGTAGGTTGCAAAGTTTTGTGGTGTTCCACAGCTGATATTTTAACGTTATAAACCAGTTTAGTGCGGCCCTGTAAACTCCTACACAACCGCTTGGCAACGAATTAAGAGAGGAGGATGAAAAGTGATTTCGAGTAGCGAATAAGAAGAGTAAGCGTGGCAGCCTCTTTTGTTTGATAGCTTTCTTTTGTGATAGAACATTATCAATTTATATTTAATAACGGGATAAATGAACAGGTTATCTTTACAATAAACTTAGTTCACTCAGTCAATCTGTACCTGCTTACTTAATACGCAATATAAAATGTATAATATTAAAAATTATTTAACTTTTTGTACCATATTTTCATTTATTGCTGTATGTTATTCTTCCGGTTCCTCCGAAAGTAAAAGTGGCCCTAAAGTAACAAAACAAGTAAGTAACAAGCTGACATAAATGTAAATTAACACTGTCTTTTTCTTAAGGTTTCGTTTGATATTACAATAGGGGGTGTGGATGCAGGTACCGTTGTAATTGGTTTGTTCGGTAAAACAGTACCAAAAACAGTTGAAAACTTTTACGAACTTTGTCAGAAACCCGAAGGAAGTGGGTATAAAGGCAGCAAATTCCATCGTGTTATTAAAGACTTTATGATCCAAGGTGGTGATTTTACAAATGGTGATGGAACTGGAGGTAATTAACATTACCATGATTAACTTAATTTAATGTTAATTTAATTTAGGACGGAGTATTTATGGAGAACGTTTCGAGGATGAAAACTTCAAGCTAAAACATTATGGGGCAGGATGGTTATCAATGGCTAATGCTGGTAAAGACACAAATGGATCTCAATTTTTCATTACTACAAAGAAAACTTCTTGGTTGGATGGAAGACATGTTGTTTTTGGTAAAATTGTGAAAGGAATGAATATTGTTAGAAGAATTGAACAAAGTAGCACCGATGGTCGTGATCGTCCAGAATCAGATGTTGTTATTGCGGATTGTAGAGCAGAGGAATTAAGTGAACCTTTTGCTGTTAGTAAAGATGATGCTTCTGAATAAAACATTTTTTTTTTGTACTTGTAATGGATGAATATAATTAATGTTAATTGTCATTTTTTTATTGTGCCTCTTAATGCACCCAGTAATAGTGTGTATTATAAATTTATTAACGGATTCCTAGGTCATTTTTTATTTAAAGTGATTCTTTTTTGTATTGAATATTATATACTGAATGAAAATAAACTAATTATTTTTCTATGAACATTATTATTAAACAAACATATTTAGTTACAATTGGCAACCACAGTGTACAATCATTGTAATGTGTATGTCATTAAATGATTAAACATGTGTTTCATGATGTAATCTTATACATCTGCGTACTCTCCCTATGTATTTATAATGAAAATTTTACTCAGATTGTAACATATATAGCGAGTCGAAAATTCAATAGTATACCATTTTATGTCTATGAGCATGAATTAATAATATAATTGACTTACTGAATCTTAAATATGCATTACTTAAGGAGAGCTCTGCAATTCATATTGCTAAAATGGCTATTTTGGACGTAATTATCTAATAAAGAAAAAAAACTATGCGTAGGACAAATTCTATGTAGTATAGTGATCAATTAATGTAAATCTTCTGGTTTCAAATTAATTATTTAAGTTACAATCTTGGTTGAAAGTTTCGTAAAAGTAGTAACTCTCTGTAGGAACTTTTGACCAAGATTGTAACTTAAATATTGAATTTGAAACCAGATTTACATTAATTAATCACTATACGACATAGAATTTGGCCTACACATAGTTTTTTTTCTTTATTAGATTATTACGTCCAAAACGGCCATTTTAGCAATATGAATTGTAGAGCTCTCCTTAGCCGGTTTAAAGAACAGGGAAACCAAAGTAAATCCTACACCTGATATTTTTACCTATGTAATTCCTTAAATGGTTAAATTACTATCAAATGTTCTTTCAAAAATAAGAAATCTTTGGCATTCTGCAAATTGCACAATCAGCAGCGTATTCGCTTTTGTTTAGTAGAAATTGTGGGTCTTGAAAAGAAGTCGTGTCATATCTATTTTGTAGCTAATTAAATTAAATACATACCTATCCGTAATTAGTTTTCTATTTCACTTATTCCATTACAGCTATTTATTTACTATTGTTTAGAAAATATACTTATTTATTTTTTGTGCTTGTATGTTTGGTTGTATTAAAAAATTTTAGGTTTTTGTTTGTCTATTTTTATGGTAGGTATATATTATTTTACATAATAACGTAACATTTTTTAAATAATTTTTTTATATTATATTTAAATTAATTATTAATTGTGTTAGCAAAAGGAGAGAGAGAGAACATCTACGTCCATCCATTACAATGCCTGGATACAAGAGTATGAGAAGTTAGTCGGTGTACACCTATGTTCATTAATATTTATACTTATATGAAATATACAAATTATAGTCTTGTTTCTCAGTTTTTCACCTTATCCATGTAAAAGCAATAAAAAATCCTACAAAATACAAATTACGAGACTTCTGCACTTTATTCGATTTAAATGAATAGCGGGCGATCCCGCTTGCGTGATTTCTAAACCTAGTAGACTTGTGATAATCTAGTTTAGATTAGATAAACAAAACTACTGTAACCTAACAGAATTAGATTAGATAAAAAACTACTCTAACCTAAATAAAAAAAAAGCTCCATTTGCCGAGAATCGAACCCGCTAGTTTACGTTACAGTAGTTTTGTTTCTCTAATCTAAACTAGATATCACTGTGATATTATTTATTAAAATTTCCACCAATAAACGGTAGCTTAATCACAAGTGTAGCGCGAAAAGAATTTGATTACGACGGTGTTTGTACGTGTGAAAAATGAATATACCGGTGCGTGGATATAATTATAGTGTAAATCGTTCCTTAGTGAACATTATAGGGTAGTGTATCTAGGACGGTACAAAATCAGAAAATTCAAAAAGAAGTGTACCTTTAATAGAGATTTGGAAAGTGAATATACATTTATTTAAAAGATGTAACAACTCTTTTTTGTGTTGTATAACATATACCTCAATTTAGGATTTTTCCTTCATTTAGTTTTAAATACAAGAAAATTTTAATTATTTTACAATATTGGTATGAGGTAGGCAACTTAATTTAATAGTGTCTTATTTTCGTAGAGATTTATAAACTGTTTTATAATCTATACGTCTGCGCTAGGTATTCTGATGATATCTTGTACGCATGACCCGATCATCTACTTCGAACTCCTCCATTTTTGACTTCCGTTATATCCTCGAAGCATGAAGCTTCTTCTATTTGATTTTATCTAAATTTATGTGAAAACGCCATCAATTTAGTGGTAAGAGATATTTTTAATACATTTACATAAAATTTATAGTATTTTGTTCTTTTAGGCGTTTTCTTGAGGTATATTTATACCAATTTTTACTTTAATTATGCGTTTATCATTAATTCAATTTACAACGTAATTGAATTAAGCACGCATTTGATTTTATGGTTGTGTGCATTTTTTTCGTTTTATGATTGCAGTAATTTTTTGAATTGATATTTCCAAATAATGCACTAAGAAGTGGATTTAACAGTATTAAGAAGAAATTTATACGGATTTTTTATAAAGATAAACTCAATTTGGGGTGTGGCAGATTACATTATGTCAAGATTGCACCATGATGATATAAGAATGACCTCATCCTGTTAACTTCTCCGTAGTCATATTTGGATACCAGTGGTAGTCAAAAAGAAAAGTTTGTGTACAAAAATTTATAAGGTATTTATTTAGTGATTTATTTAGTACTTTAAGAATAATTTTAAGACCTTCATTATTTCTTCATTACATTTCATATTTAATAAACATAGTCTGTATATTGTTATTTTTTACATTTTTGTCAAGTCGGTTTAATTGTTCCGATATTAAAAAAAAACAATTTGGCGTCCGAGATAATTTCATTAGTTTTACATTTTTTATTATTAATGGTAATTAAGCAAATCATTTTATTTGAACCTACCCTGTTAATCACCGACTGAGGCACAATTATAAGTGGTGTAAGGTAGTATATTTTTTGGAGCTTTATTATTTCATTAACTCATTACTTTTGGATAACTTACTTTTTATTATTTCAAAATTTATTATTGTACGTCACACACCCTTTTTATTACAAAGACAACCTCAGATTGTGATGTAAAGTACTTAAAACGTTGTGCACATGGTAGAAAGGCGGATATTGTTCAACCCATATCGACACAAGCAAGCTTCTAGTAGTAGCAAAGTGTCGTCTGTTTTCGTTTGGTGTCATGTGTATTTGAACGCCCTGTATATATGTACGTATTTCTGTTTCTTTTTATTCTTTTTTTTGCTAATGACTCAATTTACGCTAACAAAACTTTTTTTTTTTTCGGTGTTCATCAAGGTACAAGTGGAAGTACCAATAGATTGTTTGATTTTTCTAAGTTATAGTGGTTTTCGAGTAAAACTTTTCGTATTGCTATTTAGATTTGATTTCTGAAATTAGTTTTCATGTGAATTTTTATAAAAGGTTTCCTTAAAATAGAATGTAGTTGTAGATAAGAAAAGTTCGCATTTGAATTGTAGGATGAGTTCATTCCTTGGTTTGCTTGTTTAAGCAGGGCCTGTTGATGTTAATCTTACTTATTGCGTTTAGTAATTGACGCCGTTTTCTGCCGCAGTAGAGTATCTCAGTCCCTTATTGTATCATTATCGTTTAAAGAATAAATCTGTGGACGACAATTTGCACCTCGCAGTGTCAGCAGTTTTCTTTTAAATTAAAGCGTGGTTGAGAAAGATAGTGCAATATTACGGAGAGGGGTAGAAGCTGGTTTTTTTGCGCGATTAATTGCGCGCGGATTCTCGATCTGATTTCCGTGAGTAAGAGATGTGATCTGTGAGCTTGGGGCGTGCCTTTTTCGAATATCTGGAGGACCGAACTTTTGGAGAAGTTGTTTGCAACTAAAAGCGAAAGCAATAATTTACGAAAGTGGTGATTATATTAATCAAACCAAAAGAATTAATTAAAAGCTAAATTTTGATTTCTTAATTTTTTTTATTGGTTCATTTTAAAAGTAAGCAGTGGTAATTTCCTGCAATTGAAGCATTCAGGGTCATACAGTTTTTTGGGTTTTATTAAATATTTTGTGTTGTTCAACGTAACCGATTAGAGGAATATTAAATGACGTTTATCTAGTTTATGTCTAATTATCTTAGTTTGGAGTTCAATTAATGACAGAGCTTTGGAGTTGAGTAGTATTTAAATTTGAGTTAATAAGATTTAAGCGTAACATTTAACGTTCATTATTTTTTTATTATTATGTTTGAATTATTTTGTTCACAAGAGTTGGAGATAACGTAACGAAATATAAAGTTAAAGAAGTCATTGAAACCCAACAGCTGATTTTCGCCCACTCTATTTTGGTATTTGAGCGTGTGGATATTTTTAAGATTTGTTCTAGAGCTAAAGTTTCGAAGCATCTCCGACGCGCACCTGGAGGTAGCCAACGTAAGGTAAGTGCGATCTTTTGGCTGTTGAAGGCTGATCTATCTACGAGTGCCCAGGTGTATTCTCACCGATTTCGTCTTAATAACAGTCTGGCGCCCTTTTACTTGACTTTATTTTAATTACGACGTACCCTTATTTGCGACTTTCGACAATACGACTAACCACCTTTAGTACTTTCAAATTCAAAAACATGCCCACGTCCTCTGTCCCACCGAGCTAATCCGGTGCACTCTAATTATCTGATACATGCCGTTTTAGTTTCATTGTCGACCGTAACAAAGGACACATTTGGAAATGAAGAACAAAAGCTAGCTGCGGTTGAATGTACTTGGTTATGCCACAATGCTATCCACAATCAGTCCTTTCGTTCTATGGATTGCACTAGTAACCTAATACAAAGTTGCCTCTAACAAAAATTTGCTAGAACCAAATATGAAAGTCAGAATCATGAAGCTCCATATAAAATGATCTTGGAACGGTCAATTTTTAAAAAATCTATACCGATTGCTCAAATGACGGAAGCGTAAAAATTAATCCGATACTCGTAAGATATTTTATGGAAGACAAGGACATTCAAGTAAAACTTTAGGAAGTTCAAGATCTTCCAAGTGAAACTTCAGACATTATTAAAACGGTTTAGAAATACGAATTAACATCGAAAACAATTAATAGCAATGTGCGCTGACAACACAAAATGCAATTTTGGAGGAACAGCAAGACATGGTTGAAATAACGTCTTTCATAAAGTGCAGCAGTTACTTAAAAAACGTTTAGTTGGGGTAAAGTGTGCTCATATCCTTCATAACAAGCATTTGCTTTTATACTGTTTGAGTTGAACAGTTAAACGAATTTTGCGAGTTTGTTAATATTGAATACTAAAAACTGTTGGGATATATTAAAACCAAATGCTTAGCGTTGTTACCTTCGATAGAAAAAATATTTAAAATGTTGAAACCGTTACAAAATTACTTTTTCTGATACGAATAAAATTTGGACCAGCAAAAAAGCTAGCTTTACTGTAAGAACTGAGGTTGTCTTTTTAATAAATAGATGCTCACTTTCCAAATCTCTATTAAACGTACACTTTATTTTTGTCATTTTCTGATTTTCTAGCGTTCTAGATACGCACTACACTATCACGATTATTTATTTTATTTCATTCTGCATCTAATTTTACTACTTTACGTCCCAGTTTCAGTCCGGGAAACGGAAAAAACGGCCTTGTCCTGTAAGTGTTACTAAGGAAACACAAAATGAATCGTTGCGACAACAGTTAAAGCAATATTTTATTCAAAAATACATCTACAATAGAAATTAAGAAATAAACTTCAGTATTAATGTTTAGATTGATAGTACAATTTGTATTGCCCTCACTAGTTACTGGAGGATAATTGCTGGTAGAAGAAATGGTGTTGCTATGACTAGTTTTATTAGTAACTTCTTTGTATGGCTGCTGCAACACTTCAACAAAGGTTTCTCCATTCAGAATCATCCTGTCAATTTTATTTTGGCTTTCTAAAGAGTGTTCTATGTATTTTTCAGCCACCGACGCACTCTTTCAACCTTCATGTCTTTTTAGTACTGCTAAATCAGCACCAGCATTGGCCAAAAGCGTTGCAGAACTTTGTTGAAATGAATTACCAGTGTGTCTGTCAGCATCTTGAAGACCCAAAAACAGTGCAATTTGTTTTGGAATTCCTCCAACTGTATGGATTCCTACCCTTTGAACGATACAATTTGAATTTCTGTATCCCAAAAACAACACTCTGTGGTTAACACTTTTTGGTCTCAGTGACACGTTGTAAAGATCCAGCTTAACTTTACTAAAATTTTTGTAATTAATTATTTTTTAATTGCCCTACAGTAATCAAGATAGATAACGTTGCATAAAATTAAAACCCATTACAAAAGATTGCGCGATATTGCAACACGAATAATTAATTTTAATCCCCTTCGACGTAGATATTAAAAAGCATAAAATGCTCTTACGGCAGAGAACCCTCAGCCAATCACAGCCAGAGGACCCCTGCATAGAAGCCGGATCCACCCACCGCGAATTAGCTATAAAAACCGCGGCGCTACCGGAAGAAATTCTACTCCAGGCTACTCTCTGCGCGCTCCGCTACTCTGCCACTCTAGTGTTTCCAGCATTTAGAATATAGAACCGAGATCAAGACCGCGCGCGCCTGCCGTAGTTAGTTTCATTGTGTACGTCGCCGACCTGTCGATTTCCACATCCGTTCATCCTGAACCGTCGTGTATCTTTAGTCGCGTTACTTCGCCGCCGTCACCGGTTGAGATACGCTAAGGTTAACAGCACGTAAGTTTTATTGCACCACCTGTCTTAAACATTACACCAGACACCTAGAAGTCACGACAGGCTGTAAAGCCTGAAGTCACCTTCTGCACACATACACACAAACCAGGACGTTGTTACTGCGGGATAACGCCCTGTAGCCATCTTCCATTTACCCCAGCGGCAAGAAGGGCACTCGCTCTAATTCTACCGCTCCCAGGAGATCCCTTTATACAGCAGTCGACGGGCTGGACCCAGAATCTTATAAAAGACTCTCCATTAAACATATATTACACATACAATACACCGACCAGACCCTGAGGGAAATTAGCAATACAAACAAGCGACGTCTTAACCTGAAGATAGTCTCAATACCAGAAGCCGTATTCTTAGAGATCACCCGCGTGATCCTCCAGTTAAATAAAGACGAACCCGTGGTGCGTTTATGTAATAAATTGCATCAAACGTGCTCCAGCGTCTCGCAAATCGCATATAAATTTGTTAGATATCCTTCTAATAATATTTCTTAATAAAGGAAATCCGGTAAGATAAACATTCCTGTATCGCGAGTATATTTTCACGCAACGGAAAAACTCTCCACTATTTCGTTCCCGAAGACCTGACTAATTTACCAGCCTCAGAATAAATTACGTGTAAATTCTCTCATCTTAATCCCGAGAATAATCGTGTACTTAAGACACCTGCATTCCGTCGGAAACAATTCTCAGAATTGTTTAATTTAGTTCACGCAGTCCTAAAAGGTTGTGTAAACTCGCCTCAGATTAATTCGTTTACAACAATTAATAATAGAAGCAATTTTTAATAATAACTAACGTAAAAGATCGTGATAAACTCCGTCTTCCCTATATTTAATAGGAAGAATAAGTTTCGCTTATCAGAAAGTTATACGCGTTTAACAACAACAGACGTTTCTAATAATAAAGAATGAATGCGTCTTATTTCCGGGCATAATTAAATGTTAGATATTCATTACTGTAAATACGTTCTCAATTAATTAAGAAATCCTGAGACTATCCTGATTAGTTAGCGTAAATAATCAAACGCGTACGCACAATTTGCATTTAGAAACGTGTAAATATTAACCTGCCCTTTGTGAAGCATTCCAAGTACTGAATTCACATCCATTCAGTTTGAAAGCCAAATCACATATAAGAATAGTCATGCGCACCAAGGTTACTTTAAATTATTGATTTTCTCTTTGACCTGCTTACACACACCAACGCGATCGTTGGCCCCTGTTTATGTAATACGTAGAATATTACACAACGCCACCTGATAAATACCACGCCACCGTTTACAGGGCCGGCCTAAGCGGTCGTAATAAATCAAATTAAATCGTCATTATTAGGATTTTTGGGTCATAACACACTAGCAATTGAACCACAATAATTTATATTTCCACAGAAACGGCTCAGGAGCCAATAATTACACCACTACCGTCCACGGGGGACCAACCAAAACGGGCGCTACCAGGAAGGACATCCCGGGTAACCTGATATGAGATTTCCTTGTTGTTAATTTATTTCCTTTAGTTTAGTACCTGATTATTTAGTTTTATAGAAGAAATAGGTAATATACGTTTAAAACATTTTTGTTGTAATTATTCAAAATGTACAGTGTTAAGCACCAAAATACGAACCACCCCCGTCTTGTTAAGACAAGACCCGATTTGAGCTAGACCGAGGTAAATTAAAATACACCATTTTAATTATTGTAAAGCAAAGTCATTTACAACGTATTTTGTGAATAACTGCAAATAGTTAATCCCCCCACTTCGTTTATTACAGTGAAGGTTCTTCTTTGATTTGCCTTAGTGCAGGCAATCGTAATAACTAACTGCGTTTCAGCTTCTTGAATATCGTCTAGTGAAATATTACATAATTCTTCTCCTCCTAAACCGCCCCCTGTTCCAATTGTAGCTGTAACCTGTAAAAAAAAACTCGTTAATTTTATTGTTTTATTTGAAATTTTGTCTTACTTTTGCAGATATTTGTCATTACAAGCCTTTTTAATAAATCGATAGATTTCTTTTCGGGTTAATTTTTTAGATTGTTGGGATTCATAACCAAATGATTGTTTTTTCAAGAATGCCACCAGTCTGGGAAAACGGGATATGTCCAGATTTTCATTCGCAATTAATGTTGATTTAATCATGGAGTATTTTGACCACAAAGAGGATGCACTTATTTTCTTAAACTAAAAACATTACTTTACTATTAAAAGAGCCAATATAACCATTCGCATTCTTACCAGATCTAAAAAATAAGCCAACATAACTTCTTCCGTAATTTTCTCAACATTATTTTCAACTTTCCATTCACAAAAATGGCTGAATTGGATTATTCTCGCAATATCCATACGATTGAGTTTTATTTTATTTTATTTTTTGTCACGACTTTAATCTTTTTTTTTCAATATTATTCATACATCGAAGTACGTAGAGTGAACCAAATGCGTTTCCGAGATCGTTGATAACGATTAGTGGGAAATTTTCAGAAAAAAATATTTTTTTTATAACGGAGGTGAGACATCACCAAAGGAAGTGAGAAATCAGCAAGGGAAGTGGTAATTGGGGACAGTAAAATGATATTCAATAAGAAAACCGTTCATTCAAACTTACTAAACATTCAAACATCAGAGCAAACAAAGAATGTAAAAAAAACTCATCTAGTAAAGATTAGAAAAAATTTAAATTATTAGAAAAAAAATTTTCATCATTCTTTCCATTGTAGGTTGGTTACCCAAAATGATTTCGATATCTTTCCTATCTATTTCCGATATATCATCTCGATTGGGAAATATGAAAACAATATTTTCTGTAATAGGGGTTGATCGTGTTCGTCTCTTTCTCAAACATACAAATCAAATACTCAAATCAAATTAATCAAATCAATTAAATTAAATACCAAACTGATTTAACTTAATCATACCAAATCAGCTCACAATTCAAAAATAGCAGTATGATTGAACGCACAGAGTGCAAAAGAAAGCCAATCTCACACTTATTGTAGCTACCCATCTAACCGCACTTTCGCATTAACTGCAGCATTGGTAGTGCAGTTTCAAATACCGTTAGGAAATACAAGTTTATTAACAAAATTGAAGCAAAGCTTAGCGTTTGAAAATATATTATTATTATTATAAACAATAATACATCATTTTTATTTAATCACATTATATATCGGTCTTCTTCTTCTTCTTGAACCGTGATTCGTCGCTATCCTCATCACGGTTTTGAGATTCGCCCTTCTCCTCTACCTCATCGCTCATCTTCCTCTTCCGTGCATCATCACCATCACCTTGGATGTGAGATACATTCAGCTCATCCACGTCATCGTCTCCATCATCATCTTGAACAGTTATGTTGTAACAGTTTATTAACAAGTCAATAAAATCTCTAATGTCCGCTGATGTTGGCTCATAAACAGGAGAATACATTATAATAATGCTCACTCGATGACAGTTACACTTTAAAGAGCGAAACGCACGAGAAACGATAATTCAGCTGGCCTTGAGTCTTGTGCACAAGCAGCCGCCTTAGGAGAAAATACCTCAGCCATAAAAAAGGAGTTGAGATTTATAAACATACGTGTTTATAAATGAGAAAGAGACGAGGGAGAGACGAACACGATCAACCCCTATTACAGAAAACATTCATTAGCCTTTACACCACTATACTGCACCACAAACAACCCTAATTAGTCCTAGAAATATACCACTAGATGGTGCCACAAACAAAACCCTGATTAGTCCTAGAGATATAACGCAGAAGATATTCATTAGGCCATACACAACTAGATGACGATACAAATTCAAATTTCCCAACAAGCCCACGACAGGAGGGCGCAGGCCCTAACACAGGTTCCTATGTTTTGCCTTATAAGCTAGCAATAGGTCCTTTATTAGAATACAATTTCAAATTTCTCGCAATAAGTAATCAGAAATTAAACACTTAAATACATATCCAAATTCAAGTATCCCGCCAAGGGGCCAGGGGCTAAGACCTGAAAGTAAGTAAGTTGCGAAGCCCTACGTCTGTCTTATAAGTTACCATTAGGCCTCCTTATTATTATAATACAAGTTCAGATTTCCTCTCATAGATGGCGTTACACACAAATTCAAATTTTTGGTCGAGGGCGAGGGCCTGAAAGTAAGTTGCTAAGCCCTACATCTGTCTTAAAGTTAGCATTATACCCATTATTATAATACAGATTCATATTTCCAGCCATAACCTGCAGAGACTTAAATACAAATTCAAATTTTCCGCCATTGGGGCCACGACAAGGGACAAAGCCCCTAGAGCAAGTTGCGCAGCCCTACACCTGTCTTACAAGTTAGCATTAGCCTTCTTATTATTATAATACAAATTCAAATTTTCCGGCAAGGGTACCACGACAATACACGAAGGCCTATGAACAAGTTGCGATCACGACAAGGGGTAAAAATCCGAGAAAAGTTGCGACACCCTACAGCTGTCTTACAATCTCGGTTTTGCTTGGGGAGGATTGGAGTGGGATCGCCGAAACACCTTCGACGAAATCCTCGCGTCGCGAAATTTTATGTATATGATTATGTATATGATTAACTTAAAAAAAATCCAAAGCCGACCGCTTCTATAAAATAAAAATAATCTTGGCACATGTTAACTGGTTAAATTAATTAAATAAAATCTTTTATTATAAAACACTTTTCATTATCTTTACATGTCTTTGGGCTTTATTAGAATACACTTTTTATAACAGAGGATAATTTTGCAACCTCCTTATAATAAATCGTATTACAAAGCTCACATTGTAAAACTAGAAAATGTTAATTGATTGCTTACTTAATTAGGTACTCGTTTATTTAAAGCCATTTGTATGTACATATATAATATAAAAACACAATTTGAAGACTGTTATTTATTTATAACACGTAGGTGATATTTTTGTTTGTACACGATCAAAGTGAAAATTATTTTTTTTAAAGCATGTTATCGTCGTTTTTTTTGTTTTGAATGTAAATTTATAAGTGCAGTGTAAATGTTAAATACGAGCTGCAGTAATCAGGTTTTGTGTATCACTTTCTAAATTAGTTAATAAGGGAAATCAATAGCCAGTTTATATCCAGCCATTCATAAGTAGAAAACGTGTTTACTGAGCTGTATAAAAATATTTCAGTTCAACATATGGTTATTATTAGTTGAAAGAAAAAAACATCTGCAGGTATGCGTATTATTTTGTAATATATATGTTTTACTTGCTTTGCTAACAAAAATGTCGATAAAGATTTTTAAAAATTATTACTCTTATAGGATGACATCATAAAATCAGATCTACAATAGCTGGTACGTATTCGTGGATTTTAAACTTGTAGTTATTGTTAATTCGCGTATAATAATAAAACATTAAAACCTTTTGCCTTTTATTTCCATTATATCAATTTGATATTCTTAAAAACATGTTAATTTAATTTAACTCTATGTTATATATAAGTAATTATTACTTTCCAGTCCTTTTAATGAGGTTTTTATAACTGTTAATGAACACGTTTCTATGAAACAATTTTGTGTGTATGTAATTGAACATGCAAATAAATCAGACATAATTTTCCGAATGTATAGGTGGTGCCTGTTTAGAAAGAGAATCTGCCTCTATAAAAAGCATCATTGCATTAGGGTAGAAATTATTTATTATTTCACGTCATATTTAATTTAGACTTTAATGTATTCAGTTTTGAACTGTAAGCTGGTTTCCGCAAACTGTAAGACATGATTTATTGATTTTGGTTGATTGATTGAGATTGATCTGATTGATTTGATCGAGCATGATTTGACTGAGATTGATTGATTAATTAATTAATTGATTTATTTGTGTGTGAGAAAGAACCGAAAAAGAGAGAGAAACGGGTAAACGAGAGAGAGGTGTGCATGATCAACTTCTATTACAGAAAATGTCCATTAGTCTATACGCCACTAGATGGCGCTAAAAATCAATTTTTACTCAAAGAGGGCCGGGGCCCAGACCCTGATACAGGTCCTGTCTTACAAGGCTAGGGTCGCCTTATTAGAATACACTTTTTTTATGACGGGGGGCGAAGACCTACAACTGTAAGATTAGGTTAGAACCCACATACAATTGCACCAAGGGGGCCACGGCTCAAGAGCTAGTTTCTGCACTTATATATAAGGTTAGGGCCCCATATCATTTCCAACCAGGGGCCGCGACAAGGAACGAAGGCCCGAGAACAAGTTTTGAAGATTACACATATCTTACAAGTTAGCATTAGGGCCCATTACTAAAATACAAATTCAAATACCCCACCAATCAGAATGCAGAGACTTACCTCCAATCAGGGTACAAGGTCAAAAAAAAACAAAATGGTCTACGAGATAATTACCAAAAATAGTTATCGCCCCTACCCCCAAAACCAACTCCAAGTCCAACCCCAAAAACCAACTCCAAGACCAAACTGAAGCTCAAGGCCTCTCAAGTATGCACGATAAAAAAGTCGATAAAAAAATGGCCGACAAAAAGACCTTCATTAGGGGTTAAACTCCGCCCAAGGGTTGAAAACGGCCCCCCAAAAGAATCCAACATCCTGCCCCAACCCCAAATCCAAGACCAAGGCCTAAATGTGCCCCTCACGTGAGCAAGTACAAAAAGCGCATGGCTGTCAAAAAGGCTCTTAATACCACCAAATTAGGGTAAAAATCAAGGGGTTGAAAAAGGCCTCCGAAAAGAAACCATAGGGATGCAAAATACGGTCTCCCACGTGGGCGGTCTTGTGAAGTCATGTAAAGGGACGCCATCAGATATCCCAATTCTTTATTATTATTAATTAGTTTCCTAAAATTTATTAGCAAGACGCCGTCCTTTATCAAAATTTTCCTGTCATGATTAATTATTTGCTAAGTAAAATACCAGTACTGATATAATATTCACGGAATTTATTAAGATAAAGTGACTCGCTAAATGCACAGGTGCAAGCAATTATAAAAATTCGTAGAAGTTCTAGTAAAAGTTAAACATATTTTATAACGTTGCAGAAAATTGCACAATAATTAATCATGCATTCTCCCTCCAGACGTAAATCCCAAAAACGTTTAAAAGTTTGTATACGTCAGAGCATCTTCCGCCAATACTGGCCCACGGAATCTCACCACCAAAGTTTCGTAACCACCCTCGCGAATTCTTTATAAAAACGCGGTGCGCGCTGCTTTTAGGGACTCTTTTTTTTATCAATCTTTTATCAATCTCGCGCTACCAGACCAATCCGAATAGAAATCGTGTGCTCTATCGTCGCGTTCGCGCCGACTACTACCGTTTAAAACCGCCAACCTGTAACCGCCGTCCGAAGTAGAAATCGCGACTGGATAGCCTCACCGAAGTCAAAGGGTTAGAGTTGCAGAGATCTAACGTTGAAAGTACGTAAGTTGAGATACCTGGTGATAGGGATATGCAGGGTTGTAAGCCCGACATACTCTTTCATTACTAGACACCTACACTGTGGAGTTTGAATGGTAGTTGCCCGACATTCCATTGTCCGACGGAGATTCTCTTGTTTTGTTTAACGGGTGGTTGCCCAGATTGCTAACAAAGGAGACCCACACACACACCTACACTGTGGAGTTTGAAGGGTAGTTGCCCGACATTCCATTGACCGACGGAGATCCTCGTTTGGTTTAACGGGTGGTTGCCCAGATTGCTAACAAAGGAGACCCACCTACACAAATTTACACTAACAGTAAAACAAAAACACCTCGACAAACGTACCCGCAACCGCAGAGTACCTGTAATTAAAACCTCGTCGGAACATTAAGCTGAATACCTAGTTAACGCCATTAATCCAGTAATATAGAAACGTAACCGTAAAAACTAGACGTGTTCGTCAGTATTAAATTATCGCCTGGAATAAAACCACCGCCGCCACCACCGAAAAACGTAAGTTACACCCTTTGCAATTAATAAGATTGTTACCTGTAAACTAGAAACTATCCGATAATATATTTCGTGTTAAATAATTAAAATCATTATTGTTAGACGCGAAAGATTCACTTTAATAGAAAACGAAGGTTTTATATTTTAAAATCGGCCAACATAACAAAAGTATTTTTATTTAAATAAAAACCTGTGTACTAAAATAATTAATATCGGAAAAGAAACAAATAATCCGCCACTACCGTATAGAAGCTACCTTCAAAACGAAAAGCTTTCATTTATTTGAAAGGGCGAAATTGAATGTAAACGTGAATGAGTTTATTTTCATAAGAAAAACAGGTATAAAATTAGATTATTCTTATACAATTGAAAACCGACCACTTTAAAATATCGATTATTTCTTTAAAGGCAGAACATTGAACTCGGTCTTTTATCGCACACGTATTTATAACAGGGTTATCTTGCTACCAACTTTGTAGTTTATACAGGGACGCATTCAGGTAAAATTATTTATTTTATTTCGGCAGTTAAACAATATAAATTGATATCAGTAAATTAAAAGTCAAAACCCAACCTTTCTATTAATGTTACATTGCAGAAACTCCAGAGGACCACCTAACTCTCCTGCTCGGGACCAACCAGGAAGGAGTATGTGTACTTGACGGTCATGCCAGGAAAAGGAGGACCACCGGAAAATATATTTTGTATTTATACCTTAGAAGTAGTTTACAGTAACGGAATTATTGTTATAAAAAGATAATAGGGAATAAATGTATATAACCTTTTTGATCTATTTTGTTCAAAGTGTTGAGAGCCTGAATAACGAACCCCGATCCTTATTTTGCAAGTACAAAATCCGACTGAGCTAAAAGGTTAAAGTAAAAATTATTCATTAGTAGTAATACACTTAACAGTAACGGTTAAACAACAAGTTACGTCATTACAGTCAAAATCCAAGATGGCGGCCAAGGTGCCTCTCTTCTACTAATAATAATGGTTTTACTAGGTTCTACAGGGTACTTTTAAAGATAGATTTTAAAGATTTATGTCAAAATCGTAATGAAATCGTCACCGTATATTATTTAAAATAAACAATTGAGGGCTAACCTCTCATGGGCAAAATAATTTCGTGATACTCTGGTTTTGTTAAAACTTATTACTTTTGTGATAACTTTTATTTTTTGTACAGAGTGATCCAAAACTCACACCATGATTATTTCGGTTATTTTAAATGGAACACCCTCTATTTTATATCATCTCTGATAAGCACTAAAGAAATACTTTTACTCTTGTTAAGCATTCCCTATACCTAAATCACAGTAATTGATTTATTTAGATTTTTTAACATAAAAGCGACAATTTTGGAATAACTTCACGACTGTAATGTATTATTTGAAAATACTGTAAGTTTAATCAGCTCTGTATCAATGCTATTATTGTCAGGTAAAAAAGACAGACATCAAGTATAAACTATTGCCAATAAAACCACAAATTGTTTAACAAAACTATGTATAACAAAACTAAGAGTAATAAATGAAACAAAATTCTAAAGAATGAGTAACAAAATAATATTTAGGTAACAAAGTTTTAATCTGGACATTAAAACATTGTAGATTGAGTAAAATACATACCTGCACTTTACCGAAACACTGTCTTTCATTGACCGACAATCGTTTTGTTGACTACATACATTATGGGATAGTGTTTCGGAAAACCACTATAATTATATTTTTTATGTCCTCTAACGTAGTTACAGGTAATTTATATACTTCATTTTTCACATACCCCCACAGAAAAAATCTACTTTCGTTAGATCAGGCGATCTTTCAGGCCACGGAATTGGCCCTCCTCTACCTATCCATCGTCCTGGAAACTAATAGTGTAGTTGACTGTGATTCAGTGCGTTATTATGTATGGGAGCCGTATCATTAAAATACCACATGCACTGACCTATACGCAGGGGAACGTTTTCAAAAAATACAGGCAACTGATTTTCCAGAAAACCTAAATAAACTTCACCGTTTACTGTTTCCTCGAAAAATATGGTCCAATCACCAAATCGCCAAGAATACCACCCCAAACATTTAAAGACCTCACATGTTTGTGAAGTAGTAACTATTACATGAGGATTTTCTCTTGAATAGTACGGAAAATTATGTCTATTTAAACATCCATTTTTATGGAATTGCGCCTCATCCCCGAAAAGTCCATAATCAAAAAAATCTCTTTGATTGCGAATTTTTCTTTGAGCCCAATTACAAAAATATATTCTTCGTTGAAAATCATCATCATCCAATAATTCCTGGAATGGGAATATGATATGGATACATCTTCTTTTTAGATAGTATTTTTTGTACACTTCATAACTTATTTCTTGTTCCCTGGAAATTTCTCTTATACTTTTATTGGGATCATCTGTAACTGCCAACAATACATTCAGTTCATTTTCCTCGGTAACAATGGTTTTCGTCTTTTCTTTCTTTTCATATATTTCAGGTAATTCGCGCTCTGAAAATCTCTCGTGATATACCCTTACTGCTAGCAAGCAATTTTTATGACATTCACCTAGTATCCAGATCATATCGACTAATTCCTCATTAGAAAAATTCATGATGAACTCAAAATTTGTACGTAAATAACATGGAAATTAACCGAATAAAACTAAAATGTCAATTTTACAAGCTTAATAGACAAATAATACTACCGTCTGTCAAATAATACTTTACAGTCACGTCAAACTGTAATAAACTTGCAATGCCAAAAAATTTCGCTTTTATTTTTCAAAATCTAAATAAATTAATAACTGTAAGATTTAGGTATAGGGAATGCTTGAAGAGTAAAAGTATTTCTAAGTACTTTTCAGAGATGATATAAAATAGAGGGTGTTCCATTTAAAATAACCGAGATAATCATGGGTGTGTTTTGGATCACCCTGTACAAAAAATAAAAGTTATCGCAAAAGTGATGTTTTAACAAAACCAGACTCTCAGGAAATTATTTCGCTCATGAGAGATTAGCCCTTAATTGTTTATTTTACATAATATAGGGTGACGATTTCATTACGATTTTGACATAAGAATGGCCATATCTTTAAAAGTAAAAACCTTTATTATTGGAATAAGAAAAATGAGCCCAATTGAAATTTGACATAATACCCTGTACATTATTAAATAATTTTAAGATGTGCGGCTTGACTTTATGAATAACTTTTATTTAAAACTTTTTTTCGTAACTCTCAAGGTAACGTATAGTTATCGAACTCCGGAGTATAAGTTGATCACCCTGTATGTAGCAAATTAACATATCATACTTTTCAAAATTCTAATACCCTCTCATTTCTGCCATTTTTTTCAAACTAACACAAATTACATTTATTTTAACTGAACGAAATATTAAATAATCTATCAAATTTTGAATTCTTAGCTGATCGTCATTAACACATTTTGTTTTATTAGTGCAATGCATGGCCTACTATTATATAATGTATTCAATTGGAGAAAATTGTAGTTTATTCTCGTACTTTAAAAAACATACATACCAATCAGAGTTAGGCTAATTACTTCAAAATGGTAGTTGAATATAAATATTATAGTGCATTTCACGAATAATTAGTCCTCTATAGTATGGCTGCCATTCCACTATGAACAACATCCAATTATAAAATAACTAAAATGCAATAAGTGTAACATTGTAATGAAAGGGATATTTCAGTTGGCTACTCTGAACCGCATTTTCCATCCTTTCATACAACATTATAATAGCAAAAGACAAATATAATAACAAATACGACCTTCAAACAGCTTAAAATATTATTTGCCAACTCGGTAGCGTATCACGCAGAGAGGTAACTCAGGTTAGTAAAATTGAAAATTTTTCAATTAATTATTGTAAGAAATAAACATCGTTAAAATAAAAGAATGTTCCAAACAAATGTCATTATTGTTAAGAATTTCTGAAAATTTACCATTACTAATTCGTAATTAATGTTGAAACTGCAAATTACTCCATTAGCATAATGTGAATTAGAAATCATCAATGACCACTTGCTTTGCTTATAAATGTGGAATCAATTTTTCATTTTGTCATTATACTGTAAACAATAATTTGTAACGGTTGTAGTGATTGTGTAGTTTTTATACTAAAATGTTTTAACTGAAGACGAGAACTTTATTGAAAATTTGCACAATTATAGTGCAACTTCGGTAAGATTATACAATATTTTCTTAATTGTCATATTTTAACTGTTATTATTACAGCGATGAGTGGATAGACAATTTATTTGAAATGTTTATAATTCTGCGCAATAATTATTAATAAAAAAATTATTTACTACATACTTGTTCATTTTTTTTTAATCTGCATTAAAATAGTTAAAATAGTATATAATAATAATACTAGGTGAGCGTGGTGATGGCGAATTTATTAATAATAAATTTATTCAAATAAGTTTTTCACTTTTTTTTATATGACAAAAGGTACTACACCAATGGTGCTCCCGCGCTTTATTTGGTGACAAATTTAAATGGCGGCCATATTGCAGAGGTCTAGTTACTCGTGAAATGCACATTAACTGCTTTACACAAAAGTAGTTAATTGCAGTTAGTAGTTAAAAATGTAACTACTTTTTAACTAAAAATCAAATTTGTATCGTTATAACGTATACCAGTGCCGTATTCACAAAAAGGACATGGACTAGTACAAAAAAAATTATCGGTTTTATTAACACTTATTTTAAAATTATAAACATGTTAATACTTTTTTAAACATTTACAAATGCTCGTGATATACGAAAGTGGTTAAATATTCTAAAAGTAGTTCAATTACGCAAAAGTAGTTATGTAGTTAAAACTTACTAGTTAACTACTTTTTAACTATATTGTGAAATTTTATAGATGCCGACAATAATAGAGTATGATTACTAGGGAAACAGAAGTAGTAAGGATACAACTATTCTTATAAAAAAAGTGGTTAACTAGGTAGTTACTACCTTTGTAGTATTTTGAAGAGTTTAACATTCAGTATTATTATTAGTCTTATTGACCAAGTTTTACATTTATTTCTTGTAAACTGGTCATGGTCTACTCTTAGAAACAAAGCAAATATTGAATTTTTGAATCGTTTTCCAAATTTGTGTTTTTGAAAAGCCCAAATTATGCTTAATTTTTATAAAGAATATACACAGTGTCCCATTTAAGAAATCATGTTTGGTTAATATCTCAAATATTAAACTAACTATATCATTAAACTCTATGTAAGAAATGTACAAAGATCAGTTTTTACCTCTTCGATAATTTAATTAACATATATACAAGATGTGTCTAAAAAGTGAAGATTACAAACTAAGAGAGCCATAACAAATTTGAGACTAGAATCTTTTGTTTTGTCCAAAAGTAGGATAGTACAATGAACACTGCGCCACTGCCTTTAATATTAACTCCAATACCATCTAAAAGTGTTGAAAATTGGGAACATTACACAAGTTATTGAAATTTTACAAAAAATTTTAAAATGATTATCTATAAGCTAGAAAAAAACAAAAATAATGATAATCTGGGGCACATGAGTAATAAAATTGCCTTACTTGTTTACCATTGCAATTACATATTATAGAAATCAATGAGGGCATGCTTTAAGAAATAATAACGCTGAGATAAGGATCATAATTTAGATAGTGTTGAGCACTGACAGTAGCTTACCTTACATTAACATTTGTGTAAGACAGGCCTAGGTACATTAAATCCAAACAGTCTAAAATTTTATTAATCACATATAAATACAATTACTCTTTTGGAATAAAAGACCTTATAAATAGTTAAACAAGTAATATTTACAATAACATAAAGTCTTTTATAATTTAATACAATTACATATAAAAAATATTAAACAAAATTTATTTCAATGGTGGCTCCTAAATTTAAATGTATAAGTAGTATGTAAATCTTTTTTCGTTTGTAACTATTATAAACTAAATACCCACTCAAAAAATTACCCACAGTAAACGAAAACTAAAAATTCCACTTAATGCTAAGAAAATAGTTATAGTGAAACATATAAATTAAGTTTATGAGCCACCAATCAAATATGACTAAACATTTTAATATATATGGATAAATTAGTTTTAACTTGTCTAGTCAATCTCGATGACGTCACCTGAAACAATGCAAGATTATATTACGTTAATAAATTACACCCTATATCACAAAGGATGTAGATGAAGTATCAAATCGTTTAAATTAAAATGAATGAAATGGTTTTTTTGCATTTATATTGCCAACACTTTGTATGAAACGGTCAGATATGTTTGTATTGTTTCCAATATTGATTTTACATAAAATTTTAGATTCAAGAAATAATTCACAATTGCCAGTGAAATTCAACCAACAGGTGAAGAGTGAGATGTTATACTGATCTGTTCATCATTTTTGAATAACACCTTATTTCTAATGTGACGAAGCAAAAAGTTAAAATGTTTTTTCCCCGATATTAAATATTAAACAAATATGAGATACCACTAGTTTTGTTACCACTTTCACGACACATGTGAGATAATTTTATTTATACTAATAGTATAAACATTTCATTCAATAATTTATATAGGTGTACAAATAAGTTTCTGCCGTTTGACAATAGTTGGCACTGCCAGTAAGTTATGATTAAAATTGTCAGATGTAAAACGTCATTACCATAAGGTTGCACATTTGTCAACAACACGATCTTAAAAATAGCACCAATGTTTTAAATACAATATAATTCCACAAATTTCTTTTAAATAATTATTTATTTGCTCACACGTTTCAACACAACATGTATCATTACCAGGAGAAGATACTCTACACTATAAGATCAACATAATCGCTCATTAAAGGTACTTTCTGTTTATGTTTATAAATTTCAACTGCTTCCAAGCATCCAATTTGACCTTTTTATTACCAAAATGTAAAAAATTAATGTTGTCATATGGTGATTATTTACTATTAAATGTTTAGCATAATATGATTTATCTGTGTTTATATTGAACACATCTAATGTGTTCATATTGTATCACAGTTCCTAAGTGTCCAATATAAACAGAATTAAAAAATGTGCAGTTCAATTTATAATTACCCAACTTCAAGATATCATTAATTGAATATTTTGCATTAAATAAACATTTAAGAACATTGGTATTAGTTTTGAAAGCTACTTTGTGCTTCTTGTTTTGTAATATCTAAGCTTGCTATTTTTCAAATATATGTAATTGATATGTATTTATTTTCTGTCGGTCTTGTGCTGCGTAAATATTTTTGATAGATAATTTGTACTCTTGATTTTTAACTGCAGTGTCTATATTTGAAATGTAATCATTTACTTGTGCATTTTGTTTTATAATCGATATTTCTTAATTGAAATTTGTTTGGTTTAATGGTAATGACATTACTCTACTGTAAATAGCCAGAATCCTTTACCAAATTTTTTTAATTAATCATATGTTAATTAGACAATGTTCATTAAATTGCAGAAATCCCAAATAATGAATCTTTATCCCCTCCGGCCAACAATTTTTCTACGTCGGAGTCCCCTCCAGTGTCACTACTGGTCCGATAATAAATCTCTGAAATAGCAACACCACCAGAAGCAGTCTCCGCCTTCCGCGGATTTCAATAAAACTGCGAGACGCGCAACAGACGCTCTACCCAGTTCAAGGGACTCCTTGAGAGTCGCCTTGAAGAATTCCGTACCCTAAACCTTCCCGAAATCCAACTGGATAACGACAATCCTTTCTATGCCCCCATCGCTACCGACCAGGTAAACGCGTATTTCAAAAAAGGACGCAATTCTTCTCCAGGTCATGACGGCCTAAATCGGAAAATTCTTCGACATAGGCATTTATAACAAATGCCTATTGTTATCTCATTTCCCGACGGACTGGAAGTCGGCCTCCACTGTCATGATACCCAAACCCCACTCCGACCTAACCTCACCCTCCTCCTATAGACCTATTTCCCTCCTGAGTTGCCTCGGAAAATTCTAGCCAGGCGACTCAGAGATCATCTTGAATTCAATGAACTCCTTCCAAACAGCCAATTCGGCTTCCGTCCCAACCGAACGTGTCACGATTGCTTGTTGAAGCTTCTTACAGAAACCACCAGAGCATTCAATCACAATCAAGCAATCTGGCTGTGTTTCTGGATATTAAGCAAGCATTTGACAGGGTCCGGCGGGCTGGTCTCCTACACAAGATCCGCAACTTCAACATACCCGACCCCTTCTCGAAACTCCTACTCTCGGTCAGTTCGAGTCAAGATAGGAAACACTTCCGATCCTTTTCAACCTGCATCTGGTGTACAAGGTTCTGGCTTATCCCCGACCCTTTACACTATCTTCGCTTCCGACATTCCCGAAGTTACACAACTCGGAGTAGTCGTTGCGCAGTTTGCGGACGACACTGCCTTCTGGGACGTGAATCGGAACAGCCTCCCGTCATATCCAAAACTCTCCGAAATTTTTCCAACTGGCAAACCGGTGGAGTCTCCGTCAATCCCACCAAAACCCAATCAATCCTCTTCCGACATCCTAACTACAACGAAGATAAATTTCCAAAGCCAGCGAAGCCACCTACTTAGGAATCCTAACACCCTTAATTGGCTCCCCGATGTACAAAGTACATTTAACAGGATAAGAAACGGAACACACCTACTGGGCGGCCTCCGGGGTAGAATCAGAGGTTGCCATTCCAAAATACTACAACACACTTACAAAACATACATACGCCCTGTTATTGATTTCCGAGCACCCATATATACACCAACGTAAACCCCAATCACCTCTCCTCTCTTCCTGTGAACGCCGAATACTCAGACGCATACACAGGTTACCTTTCAGGTACCCTAACACGCAAACATACAGACATTACAAAAGAAGTTTCGGCAACACAATCCCAACCAGAGAGATCCTTAATTAACTCTTGTAGGTATAATAAATAAGTCCGAGTACAATTTCTATAATAAAGCTATATACAAAGAATTGTATAAATACAAGTCTTTTATGTTCCTTTAAATTTATCGATTTTCTGAAGTGACCTAGAGAAGCAGGTATATTAAAATCATTCACCTCTTTCTTATCTCTGAAAATATTTCGAAACAACGTTACAATAACCGTATAAGACCAGCTGCTTTCTGCCTATTTTTGCTGGTCAGTAACGGACTTAAAATATTCTAGTATTTTATTTAATTTTCCTTCTCTTTCTGTATTCACTTTATATAGGAAATTAAGATAATTTTCCTTCTGTAGTGTAAATACGCAGTTGTTATTTTCGCAGTCAACCTAATGACAGTACAAAGTGCCCGCTGTTCCCGGATACACCTACTCGAGTAGCCGCCCACTGCAAAGAAGCCGACAATCCAATCCCAGGACCCCCTTGGTAGATAGTTGATTTTTGTTATATTTGGAGTATTTCTTTTGTATTGTTAAATTACTCACTTGTAAATATATAGAATGTACATTAGTTTAAGAATGCAATATTTAGCTATTATATTGATACAGGGAAAATATATGTATAAAACACTTAGCGTTGCTTGATTAGTGTGGAAAAAATCTGGTAGCAAGCGATCAGCCCTAATTAACGAACCACCCCCTTTAACCTCCAAATTGAGCTAACCGCAGTACATAATAAAAATTTAAATAAGCCGAAAAAGCCAACACAGTACTAATGATCTACATGTAGCTAACTTATGTGTTTTATGGGGACCTGAAACGTTTGGATTTTTAATGTCTGAATATAGATAACTCAAACTTGTTCTGTGTATTAGTTTTTATTTTTAAATCTAGACAATTAATAGCTATATTTTGTTCTGTCTCTAGCGTAAATTTTATGTTAGGATGTAAATTGTTAATATTAATTAAAAATTCATGAAATCTGATGAACTATCAAACATGCTCAAATATCAACACCATAACGAAACCAAAACACAAACTTACCAGAACCATTCAATTAAAAAATTTAATCTTCTAAATTATCTATAAAGATATTCGCTAAAATAGGCGAAATTGGACTGCCCATAGGTAAACAATTTTTTTGTAGATACATCTTATTATCAAATGTGAAATAACTTTGATTAACACGGAGATCAAATAATTGAATTAACTCCATTCTTGAAACTAATTCAACATTATTATTAAATAAAAAATTATTTAACACGTACATTCTTGAGGGGGTATTTTAGAAAACATACTAGTAACATTAAAACTTACAAGCATATGATGTAGTGGTAATTTTATGTTTTGACCTGTACTTTAAATTGTTTATGTGGTTTAATTTATTTGCTAAAATATGATTAGGTGTTTGGATATAAGAAACTACTGGTCTAATGAGCATATTTGGTTTATGGATTTTTATGAGATGGTATAGTTTTGGTCCCGTGTGGGGTGCTAGTCCTCCATCGAACGCCTCTCCAGATGGCGGATAGGGGAACACTCAGCAGATATGGTGAGTACCGGGGAAATAAAATACCCTGGGCGGACCAAAACTAGCAACAGCGTCTGACCTAGGGTGGGCGGCTGAAAATAGGGCACTCTTTTGCCCTGGGATTGAGAACGGTCCTAAAAGCGGAAGACCTACGAGGGTGGTCAACAGCATAAGGATACAGAAAGCAACGGGAAACCACTGTATTTAAGGCCCATTGGGCATCCCTAGTTAAATCAATATGGCTGAAATCAGAGCAAAATGTACCGGAGTTTCTAGGTCCCCTATCAGATCTCCGAGGCGAACGTTTTAAAATAAAGCTAAAAGAAAGAAGAAAGAGATGAAGATAGCGACATGGAATATCCAATCTATATATGAAGCGGAAACCATCCACAAGGTGCTTCAAGAAATGCAACGTCTTAAGGTTAACATAATGAGACTGAGTGAAACCAAGTGGCCAAATTCAAGAGAAACGCAAATTAACGAAGCTAAGATATACTACTCTGGTAACAACGACCCATGCCACTAGAATGGAGTAGCAATAGTAGCAGACAAATACCTGTGTGTAAGACAGTTATTCGCTTCATGCCTATCTCAGATAGGGTAATAATGATAAGAACCCAAACAATCCAAGGAATAAGGAATATAATACAGATATATAGCCTTACGGCAAATAAAGCTGAGAAAGATGTAGAAAAATTGTATAACGACGTACAAGCTATAGATATTACAAAAAGCAGGTAAATCCCGGTTATCATGAGGGATTTCAACTAAAAAATATGAAAGGGGGAAGTAGAAGATATTATAGGTAATTACGGACTGGGCATAAGAAATGAAAGGGAAAATAAACTAGAACAGTTCTGCAAGAAAAGGAAATGATACTCCCAAATACGTTCTTTAAATTGCCAGAAAGAAGGTTTTATACGTGGAGAGCACCAACAGATAACAATTAGTCCGAAATCAAATACACGCTGGCTTCCGGGGACGATATTGTGTTAGTAGCCAAGGAAGAAAAAGAAATGAAGGAGATAAGGACGATGGACAGATACTTGAAAACGAAGAACTGGAAGTAAATGTAAACTAAACGAAGGTAATAGTGTTCAGAAAGGGGAGGGGAAGAAGAAAGAGTGCAAATGGAGGGAGGAGGAAGTGCAGCAGGTAAAGGAATTCGGATACTTGGGATACACAATGAGGCAGGACAACAAAGATGGGGAACACATAAAGGAATTTGTGAGAAAAGGAAATAAATTAATAGGGCAAGTATGGAGCGTGGGAGATTGTTTGGGATGGACCTAAGAAAAAGGAAGCTACTATTCGACAAACTAATAAAAAGTGAGGTGTTGTATGGGGCAGAAGTGCGGGAGTGTAAAGAGCATAAAGAGGTGAAGGGGCTACAAGGAAAATACTGGAAGTAGGTACTGGGACTGGAAAGAAACAAATATCTTCAGAGAGGAAGGACAAGAAGAAAAAATAATGGTAGAGGCGGGAAACAGAGTAGAAGAGCGGGGAAATAAATATTGAAGAAAGGACGAAGAAAGAAACTATAGGTTATGCAGGGAAGGGGTGGTGACTATGAATCATGACGAAAGAATGCAGAAAGTTAAGGGAATATGACAGGACAGTAAAAGAAATATTGGAGGAGAAGGGAGTGTTGTTATCCTTCTGAAAGGTACATTGTTGTTAAGCTCCATCATAAGAACTACACATTAATTAATCATGAAATACATGCCCTTTTAACTGAAATATTGTTTTGAAAATGCTTATTAGGCAATAAGTTACTTAAAAGTGATAGCAAGAAAAGTAATTAAAAATTATTATTAATTTTATTAAACACAAAAAAAAATTTTACCTCGAGTAGGATTTGAACCTATGACATCTACTTTTCTAGAGTAACGCTCTAACCAACCAATGAAAACATTAGTCAAGTTGCTTTGGTATGTGTGAATCCTTGCGATATTGCAAGCTCACATTCCATTAATATAAGTAATTTGACAGTAATCTCATTATATTTAGAATTTACTGATGTAAATTTCTACATACATAAAGACAAAATTTACATTGATTGGGGCTTGTATCTCGATAGCTCAGTTGGTTAGAGCGCTACTCTAACAAAGTAGATGTGTTAGGTTCAAATCTTACTCGAGGTAAACTTTTTATTTATGTATTAATTTTATTAAATACATAAATAAAAAGATTACCTCAAGTAGGAGGTGTACTTTGCTAGAGTACCGTGCTAACCAACTGCACTATCGAAGTACAAGCCCCAATCGATGTAAATTTTGTCTTTATGTATGTAGAACTGATGTAAATTCTAAATTTAATGAGATAACAATCAAATTACTGATATTAATGAAATGTGAGCCTGCAGAATCACAAGCATTCACACATACCAAAGCAACTTGACTCAATATTAAATTATTATAAGTTTTTGTTATGAACGAATAAGTTCAAAGGTAAATATGTAATTAAAAATTATTATTAATATATATTAATATATAATAATTTATTTATATATAATAATGTATTTAATAAAATTAATAATGATCTTTGATTACATATTTACTTTTGAACGTATTCGTTCATAACAATGATTTATAATAAGTATACATAATTATTACACATAAAGAAAGATGAAACAATTGAAATTCATTAATAACATTTGTGGCAAAGTTCAATTTTGTGCTTGCATTCTTTAATAAACGCAACGACAACTAGATCATTATGTTTACAATGGTGAACGTTTTGATTATAAAATAGAAAGGACAGGTAATATAATTGTATTTTCTTTCAGAAAATGTTTATAATATAGTATTTTCGTTGTAGCTTTGTTGGTGAGCGATTAGCGCTTAATTTCAGAAATCACAAAACTCTTATAGCGTTGTCCTTTTCTAACACATATATATATATATATATATATATATATATATATATATATATATATATATATATATATAACATATATATATATATATATATATATATATACACACACACTATATATATATATATATATATATATATATATATATATATATATATATATATATATATATACATATATCATACCTACCAAAAATATTGGGCATGTCTCATCGCCTCGAGCAATAATCAGGTAAACAACAACATTGAGCATTGTTTGCCAACAATGGAATAATGAGCTCTGCTTTTGTTAAAATATAAACTTCAAAGTAAAAAGTCAGAGCTTCTAAACCATTTATTTGTTATAATCTATACATACAAACAAGGGCTATATTATAAATTAGTTAGGTGCATCTAGGACAGTAAGATACTACATATGAAAATATCTATCATTGGTCTCATTACCACATTCTTCGTCGTTTTCATTATCACTGTAGTCGGAAATCAAGGGACCGCCGTTTTCCTTCTCTTGTTCAAAATATTTTAATAATTTTATTACAAACATTTGAGATTGGGAGTTTAAACCTTCACCGGGCATTTTTTTTAAGATAAACACGCGTAATCAATAATAACGACCTTCCTTGTAACGCAATTACTTGACGACTAACTGACTTCTAATTGCACAATTTTTTATAATGTAGCTTACGAGTAAACCTGCAATTACTTTATCATTACATATTAATGATAATAGCATTTTTATTAGTGATTAAGAGAATGTGAAAATAACACCCCTGGTGTATTGCAATTTTAATGCTGAATACCTATGTACAAAGTTTAAAGTACCGCTGAGTTTCACAAATATTGAACCATACAGTTTTCAAGTGGGAATCGCTAATTGCTCACCAACAAAGCTACAGCGAAAATACTATAGTATGATCTAAACCAAACGGTAAATTAATTATAAGATTAATATAACTTGATTTGAAGACAGAACAGTCTTTTATAAATTTAACTAAATAATAATTGAAATTAATATATGAATTGTATGACAATACCATGGTATTATTATTATTATTATTTCATCTAATATAAATTAATATCAATGATAATTTGAAAGTTAATATTGGGTATATCACAATACTGTTTTTTAATGTAGAGAGGTCATTTGATTTCATACCTATAATGTAGTATATTTTAAGATGGATGCTCGCATGTAAATGTAGCAGAGGCACAACAGGTAAAATAGCGTAAAGCTACCTTTGGGAGATAAGCACAGTAACACTAAAGTATGCTAATTGTTGCAATACCATGTGCATGCCTGGTATGAAATATGTTACCTTTTGGTTCATTCATTTTAAACGCAGACCTTTAACATGTTGTGATGTTTAACTTATACTACAGTTAGCTAACTGCGTACAACATGGCGATAACCATTTTTGAAATACAGGCCTGTATTAAATATTATATTACCATATTCATTTATTAAGCTTAGAGTAGGGCTATAGCAATTTTGATCATTCAATAAGCAACAGAATACAATGACGTACTGTTCTATGTACTAATAACTAATACTACTAAAATAACTAATATTTTATTTATGTTGTAGTAAGCGGAAAGTTTTTTCTTTCGTAGTTCTTTTCCTTATCTGCAATAAACACAGCAGAATTACATTGCACTTGCTTATCATTTATACTGTTTTATTGTGTTACCTTTATTTTATCCTCCCCTAAATACCGGGAACACATATACCCAGTAACAACTCTTTCACACAACATTGGTGATCCTACCTCCATTCTCATTAAAATTAGACGATAACAATTTGGCTTATGTAAGTTTGCATATTAACTTTGTTTTTACATTTGTGTTGTGCAGTCGCTAGACTGGTTTGGGTACATTACAAACTTCAAGATATTCCTTCCGTTTAACCTTGAATATGACTTCACTCAAAAAGTGATTGGCAGTAAAAAATGCTTAGCAAACAAATTGCCTTTTGCTTTAGGCATTGATTATATACTTCGTATAAGATAGGTCACAGGATAGGAAAAAATGTTTCACATAAAACCACAATTATTATTTTACTTATGCAGTGATGCCTCTATAGATACAAGGAAAAACCAGCCAGATTACATTTTCAATCATAACAAAACATTTGTATTATAACTATGGAAATTAGTTTTATACTATTTACAAGCTGCCATATTATTCCATTGTAATAGATATTTATGTATTAAGGGCATAATCAGAAGATTATGGCTCGAGGGAATATTCCAGAGAGCCATAATCTACAATTATGCCCGTGGTACATACAATGTTTTATTTTATTTTGCACCATGAAACTGGAACAAAATATTAAAAAGATTCAGTATTTTCGGCAAATTTTTTAATGCAAATGCAGTGAAATAAAGTCGACAGTAGGCTAATTTGTTGTTACTAAGATACTGTGATATTGCTTATATATGTCATGTGTTTGCTGTCAATCATGCTTAGCATCAATGACATTTCCGTGCTATAAAGACCACATTAGCCGCATTTGAGGCGTATAAAGAATATGGTGGCAAAATAAAATAAATACTATTATTTTATTTTGCCACCATAATGTTCTTTATACGCCCCCAAATGCGGGTATAATGTGGTCTTTATAGCACGGAAATGTCATTGTTGCTAAGCAGCATGATTGCCAGCAAACACATGACATGATAGTTTTTGCGTTTTCACCTTCCATTTTAGAATGCAAATTATTTACAAACAGCAACAATTTAGCAATATCACAGTATCTTAGTAACAACAAATTAGCCTACTGTCGACTTTATTTCACTGCATTTGTATTTAAAAACTTGCCGTAAATACTGAATCTTTTTAAAATTTTGTTCCAGTTTCATGGTGCAAAATAAAATAAAACATTATGTACCACGGATAATTAGATTATGGCTCTCAGGAATATAAAAGCCCTCCGCTTCGCGTCGGGCTTTTAACATTCCCTCGAGCCATAATCTTCTGATTATGCCCTTAATACATAAATATCTATTAAATGCGATAGTAATCATTTTTAAAAGGAAGGTTGTATCAAACTTCAAATTTAATACATTACTGATTATACACTTTTAATTTTAACATTTCAGAGAAAGATTACCATAATTTAATTATTAGTGAATATTTCTGTTTTATTCTATTATTACTTACATAACTTACAAAAAAATTATCGGTGTCCATTTAGTGTAGGAATGTGAGAGGGCGTTCAGAAATTTATTCTCGTTATAGAGACCTACAGAGACAGATCAAATGGGACAAAATACATGTTGAATAATGCACTATAAATAATACAAGGATAAATAGTACATTCAAAAAAATCTAATGTATATATGTTATATACATGATTGTTTACAGCTCCCAAAAATCATTCCAACAAACAGTCAGTGGCACACCAACTTTGTCAAGTGCCGTCATGCAAGAACAAAAAGTGCGCCTCTATACATTGTTATAAAAAAATTAGCAAACATTGTTATAAAATAGTAGAATTTTTTTGTTTTAACTTCTATCTTGCACACATTCAGCTTAGAATTTTTCAAGTTAAAATCATATGAATACTTACCAAAATGATCAAAGCGGTTAATAGAAATGAATTAACATGGGATGTTAGATAATGGAGAACATTAAAAATTATTAATTTATAAAATACATAAATAAAAAGTTTACCTCGAGTAGGATTTGAACATACGACCTGTACTTTGCTAGAGTAGAGTAACATACAGTAATTTTACATTTTAAAAATGTTAATCATAAATACAAAACTTTAAACAAAATTATTGGAACATTGAAAAAATTTATCAGAACTGGATTTTACACGCTTTGATTTTTGAAAATTGTTGTATTACCATTTCAATGCTGAACTCTTGAATTAAAGTAGACTCGAATGAAATGATGCCAAGATTTTCCAATCGTTCTTGTACCATAGTAGTTTTATTGGTTTTTAATTTGGAAAACGATCTTTCCGCTATGGCTATGGAAACTGGCATTGTGAATAAAATTCGTAATGCCACAAAAATGTAAATTATTGGTTACAATGTAATTTAGGGTAGTAATTGGCGAATAAGTGATACTTTTCTTAAATTCTGCAAAATTTGCTATTCTTGCATAAGTTCTATCTCATTTATATCAAATTCATTTCGATTTTATATCACTTAATACACCCTCAAGTTTTCTACAAAACTCTAGCTGTTCCGATTCAAAGTGACTGTTAAATTCCGAAATATTCCATAAAAATTTGAAAATTGCCGCACGGGCAGATAACAGTTCGAATCCAACGTTACAAGATGTAGTCATATCTATCAAATTAAAAAAAACAATGTAGGGTAAAGCTACCTGTAGTTGACCAATTAAGAGCTTATCCGTAGTTTAGATAACCGTAATATACTACTTTTTGTCTATATGATAATGTATTTTTTTTTGTAATATAATTTGATCATTATTGTTTTAAAATATCTAAGTGTGTGTCTTGTGAACGAGACCATAAAATTAAAAATAAATATTTTGAGAATAAAATACCAAGAGGCAGTCTTCGACCGTGAATCTAGTGTTTGACCAGAATTTTTTTAGTAATTGACCAATTAAAATTTTATCAAATATCGAATTGAATAAATTTACTTTTTGTATTAGTTGTAACTTATAATTTAGTTTTCTGAAATATAAAATTTTTTTTAAAAACAAAATTTTAAATTTAAAAAACAAAATGAAAAAAATATTAATACATATTTTAACAAAACTAAACTTTAGAGTCATTTAAACTTTAAATATTAAGTAACTAATTAATTTTTCATTCATCAACATCACTTATGTTATATATTCCCCTTTTATTAATTATTTTGGGTGTAGATATCTTCTTTACAAAATCTTTCATATCATACCATAAAATATCTTCCCTATCAGACCATTTCCAGTTTGTTCCACTTTTTGTCATTGTTCTGACCTTTATTTCAATATTGCCGTCCACCATTCTCTTCTCTAAGACTTTGCCTGGAAATTTTATATTGTTGCAGCGAACAATACAATAGTCGTCCACTTTAAAGTTATTTTGGTTGCAATTAGATTTATTTTTCTTTAGGTTTTCTATAGAGTTAAGATTTTCCTGCCTTTTTGTTTTTCTTTTTCAAGTTTCTCCTTTGCCTATTATTTGCGTATATGGTATGCTTGCCATATAAAATCCCTGCAAACGCAGGGATTTTTTCTTTGATTCTTTTTACATTGTTTTGAGTAGGCCAATATAAGGCATTTTTAAATGGAGTGGGACTTTTAACTCCCTCGTTATTTACCAAGGAGGTTAGGGGAGATCGTTGTTCGTGTTTCTCTGCTCGTCCAACTATGTTTTCTTTTTGATTTTCTTTCTCAATTTCCAGATTTTTTTTCACTGATTGTTGTTCTTCGGTTTGTAGAGGTTTACTTTTTAATTGTTGTTTTTGTGCTTGAAGGCCTTTGTTTTCTAATTGGATTTTTTTCTCCGTTTGTAGACCATTGTTTTCTAATTGCTCTTGTAAGTTTTCTGTAATTTGTAGTAAAATAAGACTTTTGTGTTCAATTAAAGAAGCATCTGTGGGCACATTGATAATGTCGTCATTTTGAAAAGGTATAATCATGACATCGCCATTTTCCAGCAAGCTGATGTCTTCCAAGGTAGCATTTTTTATCTCTTCATTTATAAGGGAATCAAGTTCTAAAGCTGATGGTAACAAGAGGTTCATCGAAATATTTTTATTGGTGGTCTTGGATTTCTATTTGCTGATTTTGAACTACTTTTACGTTTACATCCACATTGTTAAGGTACATTATGTCGTTATTCCTTGTAATACGTACGTCAGTCGTTTTATTTTCTTGTGGGTGTATAGTGTCATTTTGGCCTTGATCATAATTTTCAACTATATGTTCGTTGAATATAAATATAAAATATTGAATATGAATATAAAATAAATTGATAGGCATCGACAGGCGATTTTGCATCCACGGCGCCCTCGTGCAAGGCACGCGTTGCCCATATGGTCGGCGCGGGCCTGTGAACAACTTGAGGTTCTTCCTTGATAGCCCTATGTAGAATCGCGCTAGAGAGCGAGTTGTATCTGGCCTTACGCTAAGTCTGGGCGTCTTGGCTTATAGGATTACTTACAGTAATATAAGCCTAAGAGTAGGTCTGGACCGCAATTGGATTCTCCTAATCGATGTATTGAAACAATAACTATTTTATCCTTTTCTTGTATGTCACACCTAAATTGTATTGTTTTGATGTCACAACCACACAAGTGCGGCAATAGGAAAGCTTTGATGTGGCTAGAAGCATGTACATGTTCTAGGTTTTTCTTATCATATATGAACAAAAACGGTTCCTTTTGTGCTTCGAAGACCAGGAACCCTTGATCTAACAATCAAGGACTCTTGTATGAGAGCAATGCCCTGCCTTACTGCAAGGCGTCTGCTTAAGATAGCAGCAGCCACCCAGCAGTGTTGCAGGTTCATTCTAGCGAGCTGAACTGAATTATAATAATACTTAAACAAATTGATCAAGCCGATGAACAAAAAAAGTGCACGTATAACGTCGTAACAATGTTCTGGAGGAGAAATTCAAGTGAATTATTCAAGGTATGAAGTTTTATCTCTATGGTAACAACTGCTACTTGCTAGTTATCTTTCAGATATACATGTCTCATTAGATTAATGATAATTTTTAAATTAACTGCATTTACAATTTACAATGTAGGTATTATAATTATTGTAAGATATTGCTTACATACATATTTGCGCACCTAAAGGAGCAAAAGCTATTTATTTTGTACAATGTTCAACTTTCTAGTTATCGATAATTGCACTTTATCAGTCTTAAAGGATTTCGACATTATCGCTAGCATTTTATAAAGTTTAGAATTTATCGGTAAATCTATAATATAAAGATTACATTGCAAACACTGATTGTCACTATGTAACCAATTCGGAAAGTTATTGTTTACATTTTTGATTAATTTTGCGGTGAGCGATTTTTTAAAAGAACATATATGTTTGTTATTTAAAAAAAAATTCTCAATGATTTTTAAACAAAACAAGATCTGTACGTCTATATAAAAATTCAATATGATGGCTTTCTCCATAATCCCCCAAAAAAATTAGAATTTCATTTGTGGTGCACACATAGCCACTATTTTTGTTATTCAGCGCACATAATTCACACTTGAATTTTAAATCACACTTACAAATAAGGTATCCTGCGTAATATGTGATTGTATTTAGTTCAAAATCACTTATACTGATTTCACCCCTATCATGTGGATCTTCTTTTCTTGTTGTTTCCTTATTTCGCATAACATTATATCCTGATTCTTCATTTTCTTCTGCTACGGTTTTAAGCATCGTATTTGCGAAACTCTAAATGAAATGGTTCATCCAAATCTATTTCACAATTCCCAGTTCCAGAAGACTCTAACATTCAGACATGCATGTTTTGTTGTAAAGCCTGGTGAAATGACTGTTGGGTTTGGATTGTACCTCCCTCTACTTTGTATTATGGAAAATAAGTTTTTCAGTGATCTTGTTGTAACCTACTAGTTAATAAAAAGGTGTATCCGTTTTCTTTGATGTTATCATATATTTGTAGGATTCCATTGATAGTCTGAATTAATCCATCATAGCAACTCTTGAACTCTTTGTTTTTTTTTTTTTTTGTTATACACTTTAACAGAATTCAAGTAATCTATTGCTTGGGTGAGTATTTTTGGTCCTTTAATATTTCTTGCAAACAATGCGCTTTTAAGTGGGTGGCGATCATACAAGACTCTGCTGTTTAAACAGTCAAATATGTCATTTAATTTTTTAAGAAATTTTGAAGTGTGTGGTGCCGATGAAGAATTTAGCTCACCTGTAAAAATTACCGTGTCCATAGTGGTTGACATTCTGCGGCTAAATATTTGAACAGCCAACCTCACCCTCATCTTCTCAAAATTATTAGGAGATATATGTTGTTATGATATTTTCGTTAAAGAGGATGCTAACTGTGATTTCTTGTTAATGTGGTATGTTGCACGAACGTCGTTCCAGGATACCTTATCTGAATTTATGTATATGTCTGTGCTTCGTAATCTATTTCTAATAGACTTTATGAGGTGGGTAGTGTCGTATAACGCAGAAATTCGTGGATTTTGAAATGTAAAATAAGGTTTAGATTTAGTAACTTGAAATGAGTTGTAAACATATCGGTTGTGTGAATCTTGGTCACAAGCAATAGCTACCACTCGAATGAATGTACACTTTTGAATATTTTTCTTAATAAGAAGAATTGAACTGCTCCTTCAGATAAATAATAGGATAGTGGCTGCTTCCATGATGAGAACAAACCGCGCACCATTAAAACCAACCCTTGATTTGTCTACGGAGAACGTCCCAAATGTCCAAGACCTTGAAACCCCCTCTATAAGGTCTAATGTTTTTAGTTTTTCTTTAGATTCAAATTTTTTAACTAAGGATGAAGCTACACCGGATGTTAAATGAAAAACTTTCAACCATCGCCTAATTGTACGTGTTGATGCAAGAGGTATCTTAGACTTTTTGCCTCATGTATTTATACAGTGATGAAGATTTATAATAATATGAAAACGCTGGAGTCTTTTCTTGTGGGGTCCACCTTGTCCTCTTCCTATGAAATAAAAGTCATATTGACCAATGTTCCCACATCTTTCGATTTCGTTTAAAAAAAATTCTTAATTACATTTCGTTCAGAGGTGAACATTAACTTGCGTTTTAGCTTAATAACTTTCATCCTCTCTTTAACAAGTAACGCGTTTTTGTCAGATATCTTCTTTAGTAATTTTTTCTCACGAAGAGTACATAGCTCTGATGAAGTAGTTTGTGTAATGGTTTTAGGACTATGTGTGGGAGATCTTTGGGCACCTGTGAAGACAAAACATAAATTTAAAAATAACAATCGATCACTTGACCATCACTACTATTATTATTGCATGTGACAGTGCAAGTTGAAAAAAAATGATATGGGTAAACTTTCTCGCTTTTTAGGGGGTGTTAAGTAGTGTACTGCATCTGTTATATCTTCTTCTGACATTGTTGTACAATTTTCTGTCAGATGCCTTTTACCATAGCTTTTTGTCACAGGCTGAAAAACTCGCAATTCTTCCACATGGCTAGATATATGTGTAGAATTCGAACCCACGTCATATGGTACAGCGTGCTTTACTACTAATTTCCTCCTTCCACCACTTGTGAGAAAATATTTTGGATCGAAATGTTTTTCACAAAATATCTCATTTTTTAACTGTTCTCGGTCGATTCCAAGCAAGTTCAGATTACCACTATTATATAACCAAATGTTCACTGTTTTCGTCAGAAGGAAACTTGAAAAATTATAACTAAAGGAAATTTTTTTCGTGCATTTTCACAATTAAAATAAACACACGGATGCGCTACTGTATTCATTTTTCTTTCTAACTAGCCGTCCGCCGGGAATTGTAAGCACAAGAGCGTTGATTATTTTACACGTACTATACGTAACCAAGATTCACACTGGTTATCAATAAAGGTAAAAGGGTATTCACTGTACAACAGGATTTTCGTTCAGTCATGAATTAACATTGTATTCAGTTAAGATAAATGCAACCGTATTAGTGTTCGAAATCAATTGCATTAAATCCCCAAGCAAGTACACATTTCATACAATCCAAGCAAAGAGTATGTTTTTATATTGTTAACAAAGGACATACGAAATAGTAAATGTAATTATCCTATCCAGTTGGAGGAAATATGAATAATAAATGAAGGTATTAAAGTATTCAAACCATTTGAGAATTGTTAAATTGACAATATTTAGCCTGTAGTGTTATGCTTAATCCACAGTTTTAAAATTGTTATTTTCAATTTCATTATCATCAAAACTATTTTCTTTAATAAAAGTTACCGAAATATGATAATTAAAGAACTTTATAACATTACTAATAAAAAAAGGTACAATTTTAAGTTATGTTCTGGAAGGCAGATGCCTCTGTGACGTTCGGAACTTTAAAAATTATAACG
This sequence comes from Vesta saturnalis, assembly GCA_036346205.1. Taxonomy (NCBI): domain Eukaryota; kingdom Metazoa; phylum Arthropoda; class Insecta; order Coleoptera; family Lampyridae; genus Vesta; species Vesta saturnalis. The sequence goes on along the minus strand of JARFJB010000618.1, from coordinate 441,236 downwards.
CGATTTTTATATTATGTGACCTATCTTATACGAAGTATATAATCAATGTGTTAGACAATAAAATGGCACATATTACCTTTAAAAAACCAACAAAAAATGTGTCTCTAAATTTAGTTTAGAATAACGTAATACTTTTTTAACATTCTATAATCACATATCTGAAATCAACCATTGTTACACCTATTGTGAAGGATAGGTATTGCCAGGTACAGATATGTGATAACTGCATTTTAATTACTTTACATATTATGATCAAAATTAAAAAACACGCATTTTATTCAAACTAAAAAAAATGTGATCTTGTTAAGTAAAAACAAAATGGTTTACCTGCAGATGTACTAATAGTTTTCTTTTGCTTTTCTGAATTATTTGACTCTTTTGCTGAAGTTGCAATAGCTGACAATGTAATATCCAAATTCTGATTCAATGAAATTAACAATGCTTGCTGTTCTTGCTTAAGTATATCATCTACATCTATTACAGAAGCCTTAGATTTTGTGGCACTACTAGAGGGGATAGCAGAATCTGATACACTCGATACAACTTTTTCCATAGATACAGCATTCTTAGATGGAGTGGTTGGATTGGTATTGCCAGTATTATTCTGTTTACGGACTAAATTGAATACATCGCAAATTCTTTTCTCTGCATTACTCAACACTTTACTTCTTCCCACAACAAGATTTTGACCACTTTTCTTACCAAATTCTGGCTTACTTGCAGGTGAAGGAATAGTTAATGGCACTGTGGTACGTTCAGCAGAAGTAGAAGGTATTACTGGTGTGACACTCTTAATTACCCTTGGGTTTTGACCACTTTTTTTACCAAATTCTGGCTTATTTGCAGGTGAAGGAATAGTTAATGGCACTGTGGTACGTTCAGCAGAAGTAGAAGTTATTACTGGTGTGACACTCTTAATTACCCTTGTATTTTGACCACTTTTCTTACCAAATTCTGGCTTACTTGCAGGTGAAGGAATATTTAATGGCACTGTGGTACGTTCAGCAGAAGTAGAAGGTATTACTGGTGTGACACTCTTAATTACCCTTGGATAGAAAGTACTTAATTCAACCATTTGCGGGGAGCTTTCTTTCTCATTCATGTTTTGATGTACATTTTGTAGCTTCTTTGTAAAAGGCTTATCTAAACTAGGTGTTTTGGGAATATTTGCATTTTTCTTAACAGTTGCCACAGGATTAATGACTTGATACACTACTGGAGCAGATGTATGGGATATAGGGTAATTAATCACTGCAGTAGTGGTGTTTTGATTTGGCTTTGTAGATGTTTCAGTCTCATTGTTGATAGAACTTTTTTGATTGTTATCAGTTTTGGCTTGATTTGGTAGTTTAATTATGTTGGGATGTACCCGATATTGATTGAAGAAGATCGTATCAAAGAAATCGTCTGGTTTCACAGGAGGTGGTGCTGGTAAACCATTGGAACTTCTTCTAGTAACGAATAATGAAGCTGGATTTGGCACTAAGTGATTAGGTGTCTTAGAAGCACTCCCAAGGTAGACACTATAAATAAGAAACTAAGTTATAATAGTCATTTTTTAGAGTATCATTATTTATTACATAGGGGACATTTTAATTATCTTTGAATTATCTTTCTGTTTACCTTAGTGTACAATATTCTATATTATTTTTTGCTGGTAAATAAATAATTAGGCATTACAATTGTCAAGTTTTTTTGTTGTAATTTATGTTTTAAAGAGTCAAGGCAACGCTTATTACACAAGAGTAGATAAAAAGCATATTATCATCTAGACAATAAAGTGTGACTTTGGCAGCGACATGTCAGTGTACATAAATGTGTTTTAAATGCTAGGAAATAGAAAAAAAATTCAAGATGTAGTGTCATTTGCACTGCTGTGTGATTTATTGGACAGTATGTTTGTAAAAACTTAAGAAAAACGTTTAAACACCCTGTATTAGGAATGAAGTACAAAATTGATTGTACAAACAAGATGGTTTAATAACAATTAATCTATTAAAATTTCATTGTTGAGAATGATATTTAGTATTAAAAGAAACAGATAGAAATAAGATAGAAATAAGCCATTATAAGTAAGTGAGATTTTTGACGCAAGAGCGCTTGCGCGAGTGCGACAAATTCTCACGTGCTTATAATGGCATATCACTCATGTGTGATATACGACGTTTTGTCCAACAGTTGCATTTGTTTTAAAAGAAAAACTTGAAGAGATTATTTAAATAAAAAAGAGTCAAGCAGCCAGGTCTTGGTTGTCATGGTCGGTGGACCGGTTGTCATGAATACGTTGTTGATATAAAATTTAGTCACTAGTGAATAAAATTTGATTTTAGTCACTGAAAACTAACGTATAAAACACGTGAAAAACTGCAATTGTTGGACAAAAGAATTTATTCTATGTGTGCCTTAATTTTTTTTAACATGAATTATAACACTTGTGTTTATGTATTTATAAATGAGTCACCTTTAAGGGCGAGTCTCTCTTAAACGCATAGCATTAAAAAATAATTGAGTATGCAAAAGTTATTAGGAGCACGTATTTGGTTTATACCATAAACAATTACCCTAAAGAATAAAAGTGGTGATGTAAGACAAATATATTTCCAACTTAACGCGACCGGGACAGTCTCTTTTTTAAACACATCATTTCTTATATGTAATTATTTTAATAAATTACGTATACAGGGTGCAGCATTAGTGCGTCGAAGTACGATATATTCGTTATTAAAGGAGATATGAAAAAAGTTATTTACAAAAACTATAGGCAACTTCAAACTTCACATTATAAAATTATTTTCGTATTTTTTTTAAATGGGACACCCTATATATTATTTCAAATTTAGATTAAGCTCATCTCTCCCATCCATCCAATACAGGGTTTCATTACATTATACAGGGTATTTCAAAAGTTATGGTCAATTGTACACGAAAATCATTCTCATTTCAACATCCTGTCAGACCAACTTCCAGGCATAACTTTTTGACATTGGTAGTGTTACAAGAAAGTACTATTTCTTTATTGAATATAGAGCGAGCCAAAACTCGAACCACATGATTTTGTCAATTTTTTCAAATGAATCACCCTGTATTTTATTTTAAAAGTGTAAATACACTTTATGTTCTTTCATTTTTATTAATCACTCCCTATAGCTAAAATCGTTAATTTCTGAGATATTCTCGGAGATAATGTAACTAGTGTTATGATTATCATCGGTGACAGCTCGAGTTAAAACCGATGAAAATTGAACGAGTGCTTCACACTCGTTCAATTTCCTACATGTTTTAACGAGTGGTATCATCGATTATTAATCATAACACGTGTTATATTTGATAAGAGAATATAATGAACGTTAACAGAAAATATATTTTTTAAAATTTACAATTTTAAACAATCTGTCACTTTGATAGTAAATATACAGTTGCAAGATAATCAATACAATTATTTATTTCTTTGAAACTTGTCACTTTGACAATAAACTATTTTATTCATTAAAATCCTGTGACAGTCTACATACGGTGATAAAATTACCACCGATTTGATAGCCTATTGTGCGATTTTGTTTTTATATTTTAACCAATGACAGTAATAAAAAATGTACAATGTGACGTGAATTATATTCTCAGTTTAATAACAGAAAGAGATTTGTTAAACAATTTCTATTATAACAAATTAGACATGAACAAATGACAGATACATATTATTCAGTAATAATTAGTAGCTTGTCATTTAACAAACTTCTTTGAGAATGTGTACCGTTTTATTAATTTGTAAACACTTAAATACTGTGAAATGAACTTTCCTGTTGAGGAATTAACAGACATGATATGGGTACTGGGAGAATGTATGAACAATTGTTTATTAGCACAAAGAATTTACAAAAAGACATATCCCGTACGAAGACAACCCGAAAAAATCACGTTGGAAAGGTTAGTAGATCGTTTTAATCGTACGGGTTCAGTAGTTTATGAAAAAAAGGAAAGAACAAAACCTGCACTTAAGAGGAAAATGAATTTAACGTGATGCTTGAAGTTACGCATAATCCACATGTCAGTATACGTGAAATCTCGCGTCAACATGATATTAGTGACAGGTCCGTCCGAAGAATACTGCGTAAAAATAAGATGCATTCATACCATACCCAGTTGCATCAAGAGTTACTCCAAGAGGACTATCCCAGAAGGGTTGCTTTTTGTGAATGGGCTCAACAACAAATCCACAATCAGGCGGATTTCATTGATTTGTCCTCTTTGGAGACGAAGCCACGTTTCATAAAAATGGAACTGTGAATAGACACAATTTCCATTATCATTCGACAAGTAATCCCCATCTTATAGCAACTCATAGCCAAACTAGGTGGTCTTTGAATGTATGGGGTGGTATAGTTAGAGATCACGTAATTGGACCACATTTTTTCGATGGAATAGTGAATGGTCAGGTTTATTTGGACTTTTTAGAAAACCATTTACCATTACTGTTGGCAAACGTTCCTCTTAACATTCGTCAAAGAATGTGGTTGTTACACGATGGAGCTTCGGTACACCACACTAGATTAATTCATAATCATCTTAATACTCATTTTCCTGGAAGATGGGTGGGAAGAGGAGGACCAATTGCAAGGTCAGTTCATTCAACAGAGTTAAGTAAAATTGACTTCTTCAAGTGGCGTTATGTGAAAAGCAGTGTGTATCAAATACCTCCAACCACATAAGATGATATGAAGAATAGAATATGACAAGCATTCCAGAGTATTAATGTAGAAATGTTAAGAAATGTCAGTCGAGAATTTGAAGATCGACTGCAATGCTGTATTGATGTTTTCGGTGGACATTTTGAACATATTATGAAATTAATTAATTTTATAAGAATTTTGTCTTAATAATGATGTTTTTTGAATTTTTTATAATAATTTGTCACACTTTTATTTGTTCACGGCTAACTTGTTATAATAGACATTTTTAAAAAATCTCTTTCTGTTATTAAATTGAAAATATCTCAGAAATTAACTATAGGGAGTACTTAATAAAAATGGAAGAACATAAAGTGTATTTTCACTTTTTAAAATAAAATACAGGGTGATTCATTTGAAAAAATTTAACAAAATCATGTGTTCGAGTTTTGGCTCGCTCGATATTCAATTGGTGCAATAATAAAGAAATAGCACTTTCTCGTAACACTGTACCAATATCAAAAACTTTTATTTGTTCACGGCTAACTTGTCATAATAGACATTTTTAAAAAATCTCTTTCGGTTATTAAATTGAAAATATCTCAGAAATTAACTATAGGGAGTGCTTAATAAAAATGGAAGAACATAAAGTGTATTTTCACTTTTTAAAATAAAATACAGGGTGATTCATCTGATAAAATTTAACAAAATCATGTATTCGAGTTTTGGCTCGCTCGATATTCAATTGGTGCAATAATAAAGAAATAGCACTTTCTCGTAACACTGTACCAATATCAAAAAGTTATGCCTGGAAAAAATTATTGTTAGCTTGTTCTGTCTAAGGTATACAGGACGTTGAAATGAGAATGATTTTTGTGTACAAATGACCATAACTTTTGAAATAATCTGTATAACGTAATGAAACTCTATATTGGAAGTATGGGGGAGATGAGCTTAATCTAAATTTGAAATAATATATAGGGTGTCCCATTTAAAAAAAAGTATGTTTCGTTCACCCTGTAACTTGGAATATAATTTTATAATGTGAAGTTTGAAGTTGCCTATACTTTTTGTAAATAACTTTTTTTGATATCTCCTTTAATAACGGATATATCGTACTTCAACACACTAATGCTGCACCCTGTATGTTCGTATCTATAAAGCAGTGCCTTTTTTGTTCCGTTTCTGACGTTTCATTGTTTAGAAGGAATTAATGCAAGTCTAGAAAGCACAAAAAAGATAGGGCGACCTTCAGATAAGACAAAATAGGATGACATCACAAGTTCTACAATTTACGAGAGTAAAATATCTGAAAGCAAAACCCCTGGCTAAAATTAAGTCTCCTGCTTCAAAAACTTTCAAAATTCCACTGTGCTGCACAATTTTTTAATCGGACACTGAACCTGGATACAGATTTGTAGCGTTTCTGTGCTTATAACTACTGTAGGTTTCCTTTTGCTTCAGCATAGAACTGGGGATTTCACAGAAAACCTCTGTGCAGTCAATTACCATCGTCGTGTTCGGAAACATAGAGAAGCAACTTGGTAAACATGGTTCATTATCAGTTCTGGATGGTACAGACGCCATAAGTTTCCGAAATATTATTTTGTGCATTAGGTGTAGCCAAGTCATAAACACATTTGTCACAGTGTCTGTGCAACAGCCAAAACGTTGTGCTACATCCTTGTGGGAAGTATTTAATCGTAGCTTATATAATGTTAAAAATAATTGATTAACTGGCGCAATCTTATCCACCTGCCATTGCAAATAATAGTTCCTTTCTACCTTATTCAATAACTTAAATAGCGCCATAAATATATCCTTATTGGGAAGCCCCGTGTACAATGGCACTAAATCATCTCCGTCACAAACATGTTCGAAAGAAAACACAACTTCATGTTTAGTTTTGGCTGTTAATTCAAGCACTTGTTGTTGCAGAAAATAATTTTCAGCATCTGTTAGTACTGTGCTTGTAAAAGCACTCATGTTTGCTTCACATACATCTGACACACTTTCACTAAGAGCTGCAGCTTGTTCCATATTACTGCAGGTAGCATAAGCGAAAGTAGCATAAACCTTGGTTTTTATAAAGATTATTTAAAAATTAAGAAACATTTTAAACGTGCACTTTCAAAGCACTTATTTACCTCGTTTTGGTTCTTTTTTCAGGAGATGAAAATTGAAATCTTTTTTCTGCATTGTGTTTGAACAGTGTTGGTCCATTTTCACATAGTCCATCAATAAAATGGCAACTACAAATTCTTGAATAATCACTGAGGTCCCTATCTTGTCTTCTAAAATTTACATTGATTACAATTTCATGTTAATTACATGGTATTGTGGGTACTACAAAATCACAAACTTCACACATGACCTATCTTACTGTATTAAATTTGTCCATTGCTTCTTTTCCCGCTCATCTTTGGCAAATCTAAAAAACTTACACGTATCCCTTTCATTGTAGTGTTCACACTCGGGTGAAAAACACATTACCATAATATACTATGTTTTTAAAAACAATTCAATCAAGTTTTCACACCGTACACGTGTATTTGTGGATAGCAACGGTTACTTGAGACTTTGTTTGGAACTAGCACGGCGCGCGTACGCCACTGTGACATCACGCTAAACAACCCTATTTTATTATACAAGTACGATCGCTATTTTTCCGTTGTTATTTTGTGATATAAACAGGTCAAATGCAACAGACGTCTATTTGCCATATTAGGGTAAGGTCGGGTAAGAGTGCGCGTTCTGTAAGAGTACGCGGTGTCGTTTTTGTGTATTTAACAGTATGCCGCCACCTGTTAACTACCACGATAATGTTCCATTTAATGTAGTATGTCTGATGGTAACACAGATTTTTGTAACCGCTTGAGCTATTCGGTAAAATTGAGTTCGTACTCAAAACCGTGTTAGTCACTGTAACTTTTGCAGCGAAATAAATAAGCCTTAATTAATGCTGTGAGTTAAAAGACAAAGTGCTTGTAAATTCGGCACGTTAACTGTAGTGTTTGGTAAGTTGTTTTACTTTTTATTTCATGTTTTCGTATTATTTGAGCAGACCATTACTAATAAATGTCATTTATGAACCAGTTTATAAGAGTGCGCATTTTAAAGTCTTTAAGAGTACGCAGTCCGTACTCTTACAAACTTACTGGGTACTCTTACAAGCAGACAAATCTAAAGACTAAAATGACGTTTTCTAACATTGGTATAACATCACAAGGTAGTAATAATACGTATCGTTTTTCCTATAGGAATAACGAGCTATGGCGTATTATAAGAGGACAAGTGAACGTAAATTGGTTTTCACCGAGGATCTTCTCCAAGAAATCCGTGAAAAGATCGCAAATGGCCAAAGTAAAAGAAGTGTGGCTAAAATTTGGTATCCCAAAGCTACCCTGCGCAAAAGACTGAACGCTGGCACAATACCTTTATCGTTAGGTCGCTTCACTGTACTTTTCATCAAAATGGATGCTCAACTAGCCGATTACGTCAAAGATATGGATGCTAGATTCTATGGGCTTTTTAAGAGATCTTAGATTACTAGCCTTTGAATTTTCAGAAGCTAACCATATTATAGGTTTAAACAGAAAAAAATAGCTGGAAAAACCTGGGCCGTGATTTTCGCAAACGTCAAAATTTTTCTGTAAGACAACCCAAAAGTGTTCGATTGGACGAATGATGGATTTAATAGAGTACAGGTTCAAAAGTTCTAACAAATTTAAGATCACTGTACGAAATTAACTTTTCCTCATCATATATACAATATGGATGAGACAGGGCTGTCGACAGTTCTAATAAAGTGCCTAAAGTTGTGGCTACTAGGGCAAAAATCATTGGAAAAGCCGCAAGTGGTGAAAGGGAGAACTATACACAGCTGTATGTTGCATGAGCAGTGTTGGTACGTATGTGCCACCAGCTATTATTTTCAAGAGGAAAAGGATGAATGAAGATCTCTTTAAAGATACACCTTTTGGAACCCTCGACAAATTTCAGATTCTGGTTTTATAAATTCAGATCTGTTGCTGGAATGGATAAAGCATTTTAGGCAGTACACTAATCCAACAAAGGAAAATCCAGTATTGCTCATCTTCGACAATCATATTTCCCATAGAACTTTAGCAGTAATTAATTACTGTAAAGAAAATTATATTCACCTCTTGACCATACCACCTCATTCCAGTCACAAAATCCAGCCGCTTGACAGAGGATACGTTGGTCCACTGAAAACTGCCTACAGCCACTTTTGTGATGAGTGGATGGTAAATAACCCGGGAAAGGTAATCACTCAAAAAATGTCGGAGAATTATTTACAAAAGCGTATAATAAAATATCAAATGTTGAAAAGGCAGTCAATGCTTTTAAATCGACTGGAATTTGGCTTTAATTAGAAATTTTGATGATGAGGACTTCGCCATCACTAGTCATAGACAGAAAATATGAAGCTCAGCAGCCAGTACTTGTGGAAGAAATCCACCAAGACGATAATATTATTCTAGAAATTTACAATCAGGCAAATGAGGATGCAAATAGCACGTTAAATACATTGAAAGAAGCGATGATAGTAATTAATCTTAACGGCGATGGGGTTGAATCTTTTGACCTATATGAATCTAGTAGTACTAGTGCAACGAAGACAGGAGCTGGAATAGGATACCACAAAATAATACATCAAATTGGAACAATTATTCAAACAACAATCGACCCAAACAGATCAATGACACCAAAGACCCTGAAATAGAAACAATTGCTGAAGAAATTATATCAGTGACCCCTCAGCAATTACGTCCACTTCAATGATTAAAACTGAGCAAAATCGGAGACGAATCTCCCAAAATCGAGGGTTCTAACTAGCATCATAAAGAACGAGCTAGAAAGAAAAAATGCAAAAGCATCTAAAGTCAAAAGAAAGGTAGTCAAAATATTGATGATCGAAGAAAGAAATCAAAAGTAGGCATAGTGAAGAAGTCCAACGGCAATAAAAATACAAGAGAATCCGTAAAGCAGAAGACATCAGAAATAAGAAGTTCAAAGCAAGTGAAAAGCGTCTTGGAGAATAAAACAAACGCGCCCAATGAATCACACGCTATATGTCCTGGCTGCGATGAAGAATTCGCAGATCCACCAGACGAGGACTGGATTCAATGTGGAGAATGCGAAAAATGGTGGCATGAGTCCTGCTCAAATTATCTAGGAGGTAATTACGTTTGCGACTTTTGCTCACAATAGCCGCGTACTCTTAGAATATTGTGCGTACTCTACAACCTGACTGCTAAGAGTACGCATGTGCAATACTTTTTTATTTTGATTTTGTTTGTTAAATATGATTTTATTTGAAACATTTTTGTAGTAAACAAGTTAAAGGAATATACAAATTTTTATTTAAAACATTTTCCTAGCTATCTGTATAAACTGTTAATTTGTAAAAACAATTTAAGTGCGCACTCTTACAACTCCTTCCCCTAAGCCATTTAGCATTAACCCGCGTGTGAGAAATGTGGGCAAATTTACGTATTTCGTATATAAATCACAGACATGTGTTTTAAACTCTTTGAATTCTCTGGGACGAGTCATAATCAATGCAGGTAGCATATATTTCTGAACAGAAAGTAAAATGTGATGGTACGAGTGAATCGCACAACAAAATCTTTAGTGATCATCCCAGATATAATCTGTGTGGGTATAATAGCTTTAAACTCATGTAGCTCTTTGAATACATTTATTTATATGACTCCGGTATCTAAAAATTAGTCCAAGATTGTTTGCGTTATTCTTAACAGTGACCTCATGGTTGTTTATGGTTACATGTAGTTTATTTACTATAATGTTCTGACCAAATAGAAGATCGCAAGATTTTGTTGGATTAAGAATGAGGGAATGTTTAACAGAGATTTCATACATTCTACTTAAATCACTATTTAATCTTTCTAAGGTTGTGTCAACATCCGATGATCTGAGTATCAGCATACATGTGAATTTCACTGTGTCTAATACATTTTATGGAAATAAGAGGTGTATATGGTAAACAATACTGGACCTAAGAATGATCCTTGAGGCACCCCTGACTTATATGAAGGGACATGGAAGTTATCTCCGCAATTCTTACTCGTTGAGCCCTATTGGCTAAGTAACTTTCTAGTAATGTAACCGAATTATTAAAGAATCCAATATATTGAAGAAATGCAAACAAGACATCATGATTGATGGTATCAAAAGCTTTGCTGTAGTCCAGAAGCATAAGTACAGTTAATTTGCTATTGTAAGCCTGCTGTTAATATAACAGTTTGATAAAAGTATAAAGCCAACTAAGAAATCTAATTTTAGTAAACAATAACTTGAGCCTTAATGAAATTTAATATTATTAAACTGCCTTGAAGATGACAAACCAGAACACCCTCTAACGGTCGAAGGCTAACAGTGAAAAATGTCATAATCAAAGAGCAAATTTAACAAAGTTTAATCAAATCATGATGTAAGTGTAAGGTTGTGAAAAACGACAATTTCAAATTGATAAAAAACATTCACAAATAAACTTGACATATCGATCAAAGATCTAGCCAAATATA
>JARFJB010000618.1:0-425000 GCA_036346205.1 Vesta saturnalis | reverse complement strand
TGTGTTGTATGTATGTTGTGTATGTATGTGTATGTATGTGTATGTATTGTATGTATGTGTATTATGTGTATGTATGTGTATTATGTGTTTATGTTGTTGTGTGTGTGTGTGTGTATGTGTGTGTGTGTGGTGCTGTGCGTGTGTGCGTGTGTATCGTGTTCGTGTGCGTGTTTCTGATCTGCATTGTCTGTGTGTCGTGTGTATCGTGTGTATGTGTATGTATTAGTATGTGTATGTATGTGATATGTATGTTTGTATGTGCATGTATTGTATGAAAATATGTTGTATTGTATGTATGTTGTATTATGTGTATAAGATTGTATAAAAGTTATGTATGTATAAATTATGTTTATGTATGAGATGTATGTATGTATATATGTATTGATATGTATAAAAAATGTATGTATATGTATATAGTATATATATATAAATATGAAATGATGTATCATTTGTATATGCTGTGTATGCTTTTTCTGTGTCATGTGTGCTTGTCGTTGTTCTGTGTTGTCTGTGATTTGTCGTGTTGTGTCATGTGTGTGTGTCTTTGTGTGTTCAATACTATGTGTGTCAGTTGTGCTTTGTGTCGTGTACTTTCTTTCTATGATTGTCGTGTGTTGTCTACGCTCATTCTATGAAATCTTAAGATGCGTTCAACATGCGTGCTTCTAATTTACGTGTGATTCCTCACTACTTGTCATTGTTTGTGTGTGTGTTGTCTGTTTCTGTTCCTAATGTGCTATGTATGTATTATGTATTAGTATGTATATGTATATTATATATATATATGTATATATATATAAAATATGTATTATATGTATATATATTTTTAATATGTATATATTATTTATTATATGTTTTATTATGTATATATATATTATTATTATATGTATATATAAAATATATTATTATATTATATATATATATTATATATATATATATTATTATTTATATATATTATATTAAATTATGTATGCTCAGGTAACTGTTATAAACGTGTGTGTGTCGGTCGTTTCTTGTGTCGTTGTTCGTTTTTCGTAGTAGCGTTTCCATGTGTCGCATTCCTTGTTCTGTGTCGTTGTATTCGTTTATCTGTTCTTCCTTCATTGTTTTCTTTCCCTTTCATAAATTTAAAAGAAAGATATAATATATGTATTGTTATAGTAGTATATTAGTATAATTATATATATATTATTTATAAAAGATATATGTTAAATGATAAAAAAATGTTATGTATATATATTAAATAAAAATTTATATTTTTATATATTGTTATATATATATATATATATATATATTATATATATATATATATATATATATATATATATATATATATATGTATATAATATATTGTATATATTACAATATATATGTATATATATGTATACATTTGTATATCTTATCTTTATTATTTAATTTTTATGATTTTTTTTTTTTTTTTTTTTTTTTTTTTTTTTTTTTTTTTTTTTTTTTTTTTTTTTTTTTTTTTTTTTTTTTTTTTTTTTTTTTTTTTTAAAATTTTAAAATTTTTTTAATTTTTTATTAAATTTGTATTTAAAAAAATTAAAAATGTAAGTATTAATTTTTTTATTGTTACAAATTTCATTTAGTTCTTTTTTTTGGTTTTTTCATTTTTAAAAATAAAAAATATATAATTATATTTATTAAAAATTATAATTAAAATAAAATTTATTAATTTGTTCTTTTGGTTTCTATATTTTGCTCAACATCACTTAATAGAAGGTTAAAGGTTTTAAGGTCCTATTATAATCAAGGTCATTTCCCTTTAAAGGTAAAAAATAGGTGATTTCTAAAAATTTTTTTTTGTAAGCTCTTAAGTGTCATGTTGTCGTTCGTAGGTGCACTAGAAAGTTATAGATTGTTGTATGTTATGTCATGAGTGTATGTATAAATTGATGTATTAATGTGCAGCCTATTTGAGATATTATAATGTAAAATGTGGGCCATTATTTAAAGTTTTTATTGTATTCATGCTAATGTATGGTAATAAATGTTAGTATCTATTGTTTTGTGTATGTATATGCTTCTATGAATTCTAGGATATATCTAATGAACAAATGTACGATGCATTGTTCAAGACGGTTCAAAGTTATGCTTTCAATGGTACTGTAGAATGAACAAAGTTACGATCTTCATTGTTTGCTGTTCATAGTTCTAAATACTTATCTCTTTCATAGTAAAAGGATCCATTGTTAACGATTTATAAGTTTATGTTATAATGTGTCATTACTTATGAAATGAAATATGTACGATCATTGAATATTATGTTATGAAATGTATTGTTATTATATTTAGAAATTATATGTAACAAATGACGTATGATTGTTCATAAGTCTATGTTATAATTTTCAAGGTTAATCAAAGACGATTCATTGTTTATTGATATTATAAATAGTATTGTTATTAAATACATTAATTCTAGGCAAATCAGATACTTTTAAGACATGCATTTTCTATACCAATCTGCTTCAATATTGTCTATGTTTATAATTTTCAAGGTTAACTTGATAAATAACGTATTTCATTGTTTTGCTTTCATAGCTTCTAAAATGTCTTTCGTTGAACATGATGATGCATTTTGTTGTTCATTGTGATTTTTAGGTTCATCTATACAAGTAAAATATATTATATATAATATATTATACAATATATAAATATATATATATATATATATATATAATATACATATAGAAATTTTAATACCTTGATCTGGCATATTTTTATATTTTTTTCACATTCATTAGTCCTTCAATGATTCTCGTCTATAATGGGTTTACAGCATCATCATCTTCCAAGGTCACCTTCATATTGTGTATACTAGCTCTTCAAGCATTTTAAATATCTTCAGGCTTTACAAACTAGAAAACTAGATTGTATTGTCTTCAAGGTACAATGTTACAGCCCTCAAGATGGTCTAAACAGGTTCAAGCACGCTATTCCTAAAATCAAGAAAAGGGGTCCGTTTTCCAAAACGTTGGCTGTTTCTCAAGCACAGTACGTTCAGAGAAACAAAAGCGATTCCTTGTTCTGGTCGAGTTATACCCCTCAATTCTAGGAAATCAAGAACAAAGGGTCCATTGTTCAACCGACGTTCAAAGTCTATTCTTACAATTTTCAAGGTCACACCTTTGAGAAAAGAACAAAGACGATCCATTGTTCCATTATAATTTCTAAAATAGATTCACATCTCAATTCTGAAATCAACTTTCAAGAACAAAGGCAATCCATTGTCAACGCTTTAAAGTCTATAATTTCGAGGTCACACCTCTGATAACAAAGGCGATTCATTGTTTTGGCTGAGTCATAGCTTCTGAAATTCCGAGAACAAAGACGATGCATTGTTCAGACTGATTAGGTCATCTAACAAGTAAAATATTTTTTATAAAACTTATAATTTATTAACCACAATATTCATCTATATATATATATATATATATATATATATATATATATATACAGATAAAAGATCGATTTAAGTAAATATACATATTATGGTAAATTTGATGTACTTAACATTTTGTAATACCTTTGCTGGATCATATCTATTTTATTTATTATTTGTTTTCACATTCAATTTCCTTCAACTGATTCTCGTTTAATGTGGTCCACAAGACATCATCATCTTTCCTAATAGGTATTTTCATCGCTTCATTATAATGTTTACTAGCCATACATTCAGCTTTCCTTAAAGCCTTCATATCAGGATCTGTGATCCTTTTACTTTGAGACATTGTCCGTGACTCATTACAAACCTACATCTCTTAAACTTATATGCAAAAACACAAATTTATTAGGTTTAATGTATATTAAAAAAAGACTTTAAGCGTTTGAATATGTTGTTCAAAACGAGACATTTTCGGTATTTTCCCAAAAAATGGTTTTATTGGTTATGCAATTAGGCGTGGTTCATAAATAGTATCCATTTCCAAATTATAAGGAAATGGAACCCCTGACTTGGGCAAAAGGTAAATTGGTAATTCAACATTAAAGAAGTTTATTGGAAAAGATCAATAGTAAATGATTAAATAAAAACTTTTGGTTTTTCAGATCTTGTTTTAAAAAATGATATTTAGATATTAATGAATTTAAGAAACGTTTTGGGAAAACAAATTTCCTTTGTATAAGGGAGGCAGTATAGAAATGGAGTTAATTTGATGTAATTTTATATAAAGGTTAAGAAAATCGATTTTAGTTTTAATGTTGCAGAACCAAGGAGGAACCTGAAGTTTTATATGAATAGTTTTATTGTGTGTTAGGCGTTAGAATTGGTTTTCATTGTTTAAAGGGGATAAAAGGCTTGCATTCATATAATTTTAATTTAAAGCAAGAAAGGTTTTATATAATTAAAAGAGTAATCTTTAAGCACTCATTTAATCAACGTTTTTTGCTGTTAGCATTAACATTTCCTCATAAACAAAGCGATGTTTTTTTCAATTCAGTGCAAAGAAACGAATTTAATGCAAAATGGTGGGGTAAAATTTTAAAACTTTAAAATTTTTTAAAAATTTTTTCAAAATTTGGGGAATTTTTTGGGTTTCTTAGGCAAATTAAACCACCCCAACAAAATTTTTTTTTTTTTTGGGCAAGGTGTTATTTGTTTAATCAAAAATTGAATTTTAGTGGGGTGGTAAATAAAAAAAAACGTTTTTTTAAAAATTTGGGTGGTAAAACCGTTCATCAAAACCTCCCCTGGGGTGAAAAGTGAAAATTTGAAGCTAGTGGGTTTTTGTTTTATTGTTGGAAAAAGGCAAAAGAGTTTATTATTTGGCGTTTAACTTTTCAACAAAATTTTTAAATTTTTTTTCAATTTTTTTTGTTTGAGAATTTTACTATTTTGCGCTGTTATTGTTTTTACAGCCAAAAAATTGGAATTTTTAAAAGGAAGTGATTTAAAAAATAAATATAAATGTAGCAATTTCAACCTTTTACACAAAAACAATTAAAAAAGAAAAAAGGTGAATAAATTATCCGTTATATGTTTGTAAAAATTTTGTTTATTTTAAAATAAATTTCCTTTTTCTTGTTAATTTTAATCAAAATTTTGGAATTTTTTAAAGGATAATGTTATTATTTTTCTTTGTAATTAATTTTGTTCATTAAAATTTTTGGTAATTTAAATTTTAAATTTTTTTTCAATTTTTTTTCCAATTTTGGATTGCAAACTCAAAGTAGAAAAAGCAAAAAAATGGAAAATTTTTTTTAAAAAAAGTTTATTTATTAAAAAATTAAATTAAATGTAAACATAATTAATTTAAAAAAAACCTTTTTATTAAAAAAGAAAAAAAGCATTTCTTTAAAAATGTATTAGTTTTCAAAAATTTTGTGTGTATTTAAAATTAAAATACTTTTTATATTGATTTTTTAAATTAAATTTTCACTTATAAATTTATTCAATTTTTTTCAAATATTTTACCAAATTTGGTTTATTAAACAAATAACACCAAAAATAATTAAAATTTCAAAAAAAAATTAAAATTTTTTAAATTAAAATGCCTTTTTTCACACCTTAAATTTTTTTAACCCTGATTTATAATTTTTACCCGTTAAACTACATTTTAAACACATATTTTTTTAATGAAAAACAAAATTCAAATTGAAAAAATTAAAAATTTTATAATTTTCCCTTAAATTGTTTTTCATTTTAAAAAGGCATGTTTGTTTTAAAAATAACTAACAAAAAAAATTGATTAAATTTAAAAATTTTTAAAATAAATTTCTTCTTTAAATTTTATATATAACCTATTTATTTTCAATCCTTCTAACCCTAAACCAAATAAAACTTTATTAAAACTTCATTTTTTTTTAACTTAAAACTAAAATCGATTTTCCCTTTTAATAAAATTACATCAAATTAACTCCTTTCTTCTCCTTTTAAAAGGAAAGTCATTGTATTTTTCATTTGCTTTTTTTGTTTTAAATTCTTTTGAAAAAACAATAACGATCTGCATTAAAAATTTGCTTTTTTTGGATCATTTTTGTCATTGATCTTTTCCAATAAATCTTCTTTATATTTAATAAGGCCAATTTCACCCCCAAAACGTACCTTCCATTTCCTTATGGAGATTTCGGTAAAGGGGATATATAAAATTTACGTTTTCAACCCGCCTGATATCAAAAAGGAACCATTATGGGAAGAAAAATACCGAAAATGGCAATTCATTTCCCGCTTAAAGTCTTTATTTTTAATGATACAGTACTTAAACCTAATACTTGTAAACAAACAACACCAGCGTTTTAAATTTTCTTCTTTTAAAATATGTATTTAAACTCATCCTTTTTCATGTTTTACACCTTTTTTTGCAATCCAGTTTTTTTTTCACTATATAACACTCCAAATCGAGTTTTATTTCTTTTACTTTGCTTTTTCGTCTTTCCCCAACCTCTTTCTCATTGTGCTAACTAATTCAAAAAAAAACACCCCCCCCACCCAAACACACACACACACACACACCAACAAATGAGGACTTTTAACAATCATTTAAACACTCTTTCCAGCTTTTTCAAACATAATCATTTCTTCTCAAAAGCGGTAGAAATTATTTTTTGGGGTGAATTGCCCCAGATGATAACCTATTGGAAAACTACCTTTACCCAAAAGTATGGGGATTTATAGAAACTACCACCTATCAGTACTACCCCAAAGTAGGTGATTAGTTTTTTTTAAATAAAACTACTTTCAGATTGTACTTGAACCTTCCCACGAATTGGGATTTCTAACCCCTCATGACCAGATGTTTAGGTTTTGACCTAGTTCAGTTTAGCCTGTGTTGAGAAACAGCCATCGGTTTTGGGAAACGGTTATCTGTATTTGGAGAAACACCCTGGATGACATTGTATGAGCCACGCTTTTATTACAATTTAGTCAATAACCATGATATTAGCCTATCATTCTTCTTGTTTCCATGACTCGTTTAGAATTGGTCCTGGGTTTCGACTACATTTCGATCGGACGATGTCGGGTAAGATCGGCCTGTAGGACATATGGTCTTGAAAATTTCTTGGAGACCACACTCATTTTTCCTATTCCGAGGATATATGAAGTATTCAGTTAAATTATGTTTACATATTGGGGACCGCATTTGTTGTTTTTCCGACTGCATCCAGACTAGTCAATACATCCTTTTCCATGCAAAAGAACACAACAACAATAATTAAGGTTTTATTTTTAATTATACATCTTTTTTAATCGAGAAAATATAATTAGTAACTGATACTATCCTTCATATTCTTCTTTTTTCACTGGTATATCTACTCCTTCAAATCTAGAGTGAACTCTTCTAGTTTGCCGCACTTAACTGTTGTTTACAAGTCAAACAATATCGACCCTTTAAATACGTTTCAATATTTTTACACCGTTTTCATTTCTTTGAAGTGCATGACAGTCCTCTTCCGAATAAAAGCGTCCTAAACCAATCGGATTAGCATCAAATGCCAATGGTCAATTGTTAGTAAACGTTCCACGGCTGTATGTATCTACCGCTTTGGTCCATGATTCCAGCGTAGCACATCCACATATTGAATCAAATTTGCACATTACTGCTTAAATACCTTAACCATTTACATCTAACCCTGATGACCAATTTCTATTTGACTTGAAGAGCATTTAGCTAATATAAGACCAATTTAACCTTGACCTATTTTTTTAGCATAGATACCATGAAATTTTAACTTCTCCTATACTTCATTGATTAAAGACCTTGACCCATTTAATGAATCACACAATCTGTTTGAATTGTAATATGATACTGATTTCTAGGAATTGACAGATGGCTTACTTAAATTCTAAGAATTGTTTGGTACCTTGAAAATCTGTCACACCTTCAAAGAACTTTACCCAACTATTGATTTCCAAGAATACGCGACCTTGATTAGGAATGTTTAAATCTAATCTTGAAAATTTCCACATGGTCTCAACCAAACCCTGAAAATCCCACACCTTGAAAAGTCTATTTGAATATCCCATGTAGATCTGATCCCCACAATTGGTTGATGCATAAAGTGTACGTGACCTAACACTTTTTCTTAAAAATTACTAATGGATCACTTACGCATGCAATTGTCCAATGGTCTTGAAAACGAGAATGGATCTTATAGTATGGGACTTTGATGAGCATTTACCGGTGAATATCGGATACCCCTGTAGGTTGATTTATAGGACCTGGAAAATTGGAAACCATTGACAATCTATTTGATAGTCGGGTAAAGTTGGATCACCTTAAAAATAGATTTTCAATTAGCTTTGAAATTTACGTAACTGTATAATTAAAAGATTTTAATTTGTGTTTTATATAAGTTTAAAGATGTAGGTTTGTAATGAGTCACGGACAATGTCTCGTAAAAGGATCACAGATCCTGATATGAAGGCTTTAAGGAAAGCTGAATGTATGGCTAGTAAACATTATAATGAAGCGATGAAAATACCTATTAGGAAAGATGATGATGTCTTGTGGACCACATTAAACGAGAATCAGTTGAAGGAAATTGAATGTGAAAACAAATAATAAATAAAAAATATGATCCAGCAAAGGTATTACAAAATGTTAAGTACATCAAATTTACCATAATATGTATATTTACTTAAATCGATCTTTTATCTTATATATATATATATATATATATATATATATATATATATATATATATATAGATGAATATTTGGTTAATAAATTATAAGTTTTATAAAAAATATTTTACTTGTTAGATGACCTAATCAGTCTGAACAATGCATCGTCTTTGTTCTCAATTTCAGAAGCTATGACTCAGCCAAAACAATGAATCGCCTTTGTTATCAGAGGTGTGACCGCAAATTATAGACTTTAAAGCGTTGACAATGGATTGCCTTTGTTCTTGAAAGTTGATTTCCCAGAATTGAAAATCATTTTAAAATTATAAGGAACAATGGATCGTCTTTGTTCTTTTTCAAAGGTGACCTTGAAAATTGTAAGAATAGACTTTGAAGCGTCGGCTTGAACAATGGACCCCGTTTGTTCTTGATTTCCTAGAATTGAGGTGGGGGGGTAGCTTAACTCGACCAGAACAAGGAATCGCTTTTGTTCTCTCGTATGGGGGAAACGGCTACCTTTGTTGAGAAACAGCCATCGGTTTTGGAAAACGGACCCCCTGTTTTGGGAAACGTCTACCTGTTTAGACCACTTGAGGGGTTGGGGCATAAATTATTGAAGCATGCATCTCAGGGTTTGAAGTTTGTAATAAGTCGCGAAAAATATTTCTAAATAAGCTAAATGTATGACTAGTATACAATATAATGAAGCGATGACCTATTAGGAAAAATGATGATGATGTCATGTAGACCACATTAAACGAGAATCAGTTGAAGGAAATTGAATGTGAAAAACAAATAATAAATAGATATGATCCAGCAAAGGTATTACAAAATTTTGCCATAATATGTATATTTACTTAAATCGATTTTTTATCTGTATATTGTGGTTAATAAAGTCTTATAAAAAATATTTTAGTAGATATACTACCCCATTCCTGTCCCACTTTTGTCACTAGATTTGTCACCAGATTTGTCACCAGAAAAGTCACTAGATTTATAGGTTGGTAACATTGCTGGGTGCTAAGTCAAGGCCACGTTGTTGGTAACGGGGCTACGTGTTAGTTGGTAACCCTGCTAAGTCAAGGTCAAAGGTAAAAAGTTGCAAGGTAATCAAAATAGTATTCAAGGTCGAAGACTTACGGTGGTGTCATATTTTTAGAAATATAAAAAGGTGAAAAGCTAAAATAGAAATTGCCAGGTAATCATAAATAATTTTCAAGGTCAAACTTTTAGCGGGAAATATAAATTTTGAGCTGATCATCATATTTATAGTCAAGGTCAACAGTAGGTATTTAACAAGTTTAAGCATGTCAACATGGTCAAGGTGAAAAGCTAAAATAGAAATTGCAAGGTAATCATAAATCTAAGAATATAATTTTCAAGGTCAAACTTTTTAGCGGAAATAAACATTTTTGGAGCTGATCATCATATTTCTAGTCAAGGTCAAAAGTAGGTATTTAACAAGTTTAAGCAAAGGTCAAAGCTAAAATAGAAGTTGCAAGGTAATCATAAATCTAAAAATAGTTTTCAGGTCAAAGGTTATTGACCTACGCTGGTGTCATATTTCTTAGAAATATAAAAAGGTCAAGGTGAAAAGCTAAAAATAGAAGGTTGAACTTTTTGCGGAAATATATTTCTTATAAAATTACGTATAGGTATAGGATCCTAATCACCGTGCACGTACGTTTGTTTCAAGGTCACAGGTTAGTAAATTGCCTATTTCAAGTAGCAACTGCTAAGTCTTCAAGGTCACTAGAAAAGTTACTAGGTTTTTGATTATCCTGAAGGTCATTGTCCAAGTCTATGCATGTTTCAAGCAGCTATTCTGAAAATCAACTTTAGTTTGTTTACCGACAGAAATTGTTGGCATAGCTTCTGAGTTCTAGAAATCAAGAACAAAGACGGATTGTCGAGTTCAAAGTCTAGCTTTCAAGGCCATGAAAGAACAAAGACTATCTATTGTTTCTTATCAAATTTATCTAATTCTAGAAATCAATAACAAAGCGAGCATTGTCAACGCTTCAAAGTCTATGCTATTTTCAAGGTAAAAGAACAAAAGCGATTCATTCTTCTGGTCAGTTTAAAATAGATTGTTATCTCAATTCTAGAAATCATGAACAAAGGACGATGTATTGTTCAAAGTCTATGCTAATTTTCAAGGTAAATGAACAAAAGACGATTCATTGTTCTGGTGATTATAAAATAGATTGTTATCTAAATAATCTCTATCAAGAACAAAGGCAATCCATTGTCAACGATTTAAAGTTTATGCTTATAAGTGTCACAGTAAATGAACAAAGACGATCCATTTTCGGTTATTTTAAAAATAGATTGTATCTACAATTCTTAGAAATCAAAGAGCCCTGAGGTCATGTTTCAAGCATTCTCAAGTAGCTAAACAGTGGCCGTTTAAACAGGACCTTTCCTAAAAACAGGTAGCCGTTTTACAGTATCTTTAAAACAGATATGTTCTCATTCTAGAAATGTCAAGAGCCTGAAGGTAGAAATGTTTAGATGACCTAATAGTCTGAACAATGCTATCATCATTGTTCCAAAAGGAATTTAAAATGACTCAGTTCAAAACAATGAATCGTTTGATTATCAGAATGTAACCTTGAAAAAATTATAAGCATAGACTTTGAAGCTGTTGAACAATGCATCGTCTTGTTCTTGATTTCCTGAATTAGATTTTAGATAACAATCTATTTTGATTATAACTGAACAATGGATCGTCTTTGTTCATTCATCAGCTGAAAATTTAGCATAGACTTTGAACCGTTGGTTAGAACAATGGGCATCCTTGTTCTTGATTTCTCAGAATTAGAGATTGTAGAATCTATTTAATCAACCTGAACAATGGATCGTCTTATACCTTCAAGGAAAACGGTTAAAGCTATCTGTTTTGAAACGGACCCCGTTGTAGGAAACGGCTACCTGTTTTGGAAACGGCTACCTGTTTTAGGAATACGGCTGACCTGTTTTACGGAAACGGCTACCTGTTTAGACCACTTCAGGGCTCTGAAAGGTAAATGACCTAAACATTAGCAACACTAGGGTTTTTAGGTTTGTAATAAGTTACGGACAATGTCTCTAAGTAAGCTGAATGTTGGCTAGTATAAGAATGATAATGAAGCGATGACCTATTAGGAAAGATGATGATATCTTGTGGACCACATTAAACGAAAATCAGTTGATGAAATTGAATGCGAAAAACAAATAATAAATAGACATGCTCCAGTAAAGGTATTACAAAATGTTGCCATAATATGTGTATTTACTTAAATCAATTTTTATCTGTATATTGTGGTTAATAAAGTCTTATAAAAAACGTTTTACTTGTTAGATGACCTAATCAGTCTGAACAATGCATCGTCTTTGTTCTCAGAGTTTTAGAAGCTACGACTCAGCCAAAACAATGAATCATCCTTGTTCTCTCATGTGGCATTGTAAGCATAGACTTTGAACAATGGGCCCCCTTTATTCTTGATTTCCTAGAATTGAGATGTGGAATCTATTTTTATAACTCGACCTGAACAATGAATCGTCTTTGTTCTCTCATGTGGCCTTGTAGGAATAGACTTTGAAGCGTTGACAATGCATCGTCTTTGTTCTTGATTTCCTAGAATTGAGATAACAATCTATTTCTAGAATAACTGAACAATGGATCGTCTTTGTTCATTTCTCAGAGGTGTGACCTTATAAGCATAAACTTTAAATCGTTGACAATGGATCGCCTTTGTTCATTTCTCAGGACTGTGACCTTGAAAATTGTAAGCATAGACTTTGAATAATGCATCGTCTTTGTTATTGATTTCCTAGAATTTCAGAAGCTATGACTCAGCCAAAACAATGAATCGTCTTTGTTATCAGAGGTGTGACCTTATAAGCATAGACTTTGAAGCGTTGACAATGGATCGCCTTTATTCTTGATTTCCTAGAATAGAAGTGTATTTAACAATCTATTTTCGACCTGGACAATGGAATGTCTTTGTTCTCTCATCTGACCTTGAAAATTGTAAGCATAGACTTTGAAGCGTTGACAATGTATCGTCTTTGTTCTTGATTTCCTAGAATTGAGATAACAATCTATTTTTAAAATAACGGAACAATGGATCGTCTTTGTTCATTTCTCAGAGGTGTGACCTTGAAAATTGTAAGCATAGACTTTGAACCGTCGGCTTGAACAATGCATCGTCTTTGTTCTTGATTTCTCAGAATTTTAGAAGCTATGACTCATCCATAACAATAGATCGTCTTTGTTCTCTCATGTGACCTTGAAAATTGTAAGCATAGACTTTGAACAATGGGCCCCCTTTGTTCTTGATTTCTCAGAATTGAGATGTGGAATCTATTTTCAACCTGAACAATAGATCGTCTTTGCTCTCATGGGGGAAACGGTTGTGAAACAGCTATCTGTTTTGGGAAACGGATCCCCTGTTTTAGGAAACGGCTACCTGTTTTTAGGAAACGGCTACCTGTTTTAGGAAACGGCTACCTGTTTTAGGAAACGGACCCCCTGTTTTAGGAAACGGCTACCTGTTTTTAGGAAACGGCTACCTGTTTTAGGAAACGGACCCCCTGTTTTAGGAAACGTCTACCTGTTTTGGGGAACCACTTGAGGGGGCGTGGCCTTGAAACATGTATAGACTCGCTTGAGACCGAGGGCAATGACTTTGAGGATACAACTGATGTGTAAGATAACCTACAAAACAATAGATCATCTTTGTTCTCTCATGTGACCTTGTAAACATAGACTTTGAAGCGTTGACAATGGATTGCCTTTGTTCTTGAAAGAGATGTATTTAGATAACAATCTATTTTTATAAATCAATCAGAACAATGAATCGTCTTTGTTACCTTGAAAATTATAAGCATAGACTTTGAACAATGCATCGTCTTTGTTCTTGATTTCCTAGAATTGAGATAACAATCTATTTCTAACTGAACAATGGATCGTCTTTGTTTCATTTCTCAGAGGTGTGACCTTATAAGCATAAACTTTAAATCGTTAACAATGGATCGCCTTTGTTCTTGAAAGAGATGTATTTAGAAGCTATGACTCAGCCAAAACAATGGATCGTCTTTGTTCATTTCTCATGTGACCTTGAAAGCATAGACTTTGAACCGTCGGCTTGAACAATGCATCGTCTTTGTTCTTGATTTCCTAGAATTTCAGAAGCTATGACTCAGCCAAAACAATAGATCGTCTTTGTTCTCTCATGTGGCCTTGAAAGCATAAACTTTAAATAATGGGCCCCCTTTGTTCTTGATTTCTCAGAATAGGGCGTGGCCTTGAAACATGCATAGACTTGCTTGAGGCCGAGGGCAATGACCTTCAGGACAATCAACAATCTAGTAACTTTTCTAGTGACCTTGAAGGACTCGTGCAAGCATGACCTTGAAGAGGCGGGGTTACCTACCACGTTGCCGAGGTGACCTTGAAGATGATGACCTTGATAAACCATGTACTTGGACGTAGGTAATGTGATGACCTTGAGCAGAAACACTCATAGAAAAAGTATAGTAGAAAAGTGGCCCAGGATCGGCATACTATACTATATATATATATATATATATATATATATATATATATATATATATATATATATATATATATATATATATATATATATATATATATATATATGCTTCCGTTTTTATTCCGGTTGCTCGGACAATAATTGTTTCTAGTACCGATATTAAGCGATAGAAAGGTGGGATACTTTCTGTTAAAACCCCTACTCCTGCAATTAATAGTTTTCTAAATGTTTAAAAAAAAAACGTAATTTCATTTTGCAAATACCAATAATACAAAGAAAGACCTCCAACGATTCTTCTATGCTCAAGGGAACATATCTCAGAAGTTGAGGATTGGTCATTTATAAGCCTAATCACTCTTTATGGAATACGATCAACGATATCGAGAGCGTATTGGGGAGCACCAACCCAGAGGTGAGAATTATATTCCAGATGAGGCCAAATTTGGATTTTATACAGCATAGTTGTTGGAAGGTAAAGTACTGTTTATTTTACGAGTGCTTTAGTAGCTGACAGATGGTCAACCCATGCTTGATTTGAAGATATAGTCATTCCAAAGTCATTTTCCAAATACCATAATGACCCCGACTATCTTCCACACCGTAACCCATCTTGAAATTTTGCAAAATGAAATTACATTTTTTTTAAATAATTAGCAAACTATCCATTGTAGGAATAGCGACTTAACAAGAACGCATCTCTCTTTTTTAACGCTGAGTACAAAGGTGAGATATAACCTTAATCCAAATATAATTCCACAAATGCTTTATATAAATATTTATTTCTCTATATGTATCATCAAGAGAATACGTATAAGTAAAATAATAACAAGTAGTTATGGTGACAAATCATTAAGATAAAACAGAAAACTTAATGTAAATTATAGTTCTATATTTAAAATGTCTGTTAATGGTGAGTATATAAGATCATTTTGTTTGCTCATTAAAAAATAAAATGGCTTGTTTGTGATTTCTAATATCAATATTGGAAACAATTTTTGAGCACCCTTTATAAAAACGGTCAAAATTTACTTAGTATCGCTTACATCCCAGCTTCTACTCACTGTCCAAATCGCATAAAAAAAATTAATCATTTATTAAAAAATGTTATATATTGTAAGTTCTGCAAGTGCCATTATTTACCAAAAAGTTTAAATGATTTAAAAACCATTGAAATTAGGCATATAACATGCTACAAGAAACATTTTTATTTTTTTCTCTAGAATTCAAATATCCATTAAAAATAGAAAGCTTCGTTTAAATTAAGCGAGTTAGGATGAACTTCCGGTATAACCTGAAGTGTCAATACTTTGAAAGTATTTTAGCCCAATGGTCAACAATGACATTAATATACTAACAAATTTTCAGAATTTTAAAACTTCTCCTTTTTCGTAAATAGACAGTTTCAGTTTGTCATGTATATCCAAAAGTATATCGCAAAAGCTCCACATGCAAAGTTGATTACAAAAATTTTTAAACACTTTTATCTATGACAGAACAGGAATGTTTCCCCAAAATATTGTTATTGACTAGTTCAGTAAGATATTCTGTTAGAAAGTTTTTAAAATATATTTTCTTAGACAACCCTGTATATATGAGAAATTTCTTGCTGGAAATAAACACTATTGCAGTATTTACATAATTACAAACTCTTCATTTGCAAAAAAGTATAAAATCTCTGAATAGTTCCAAACTGTTTTGAAACACCCTGCGAATAACTTTACCCCCATATGAACATGAAGTGCTTTTTATAACCTACATCATGAATGAACGATTAACATGGAATATTTAAAAGTATACGTTTGACGTGTGATAAAAAATTTCGAGTATTTTACGCGCACATAGTAAAAATTAATACCATGCATTTATTTTATGTTTAAGAGTATTTACCTATTGACATTTGATGGTTGTGGAGGTGGATTAAAAGTAACATTAAGTCTCTTTTGGTGCCCCATTTGTTCTAAAAATTAAAATGTATAAGTTTAACAAATATATTAACTAATAACACATACCCATTAGATTTTCTTCATTAAATTCATCCCAAGCTAATTTCATTTCATTTTCGTTTAAATTTTCTTCTGGTAAGTTTTCTAACAATGATTGATGTTCATGAAATTTAAATATTTCAGGGTAATTTGTATAAACATTTGCCAGAACATTATCATCAGGCGGTGGTAAAACTGGTCGTGGTTGATCATATATAAAATTTGACCTAATTATGAACACAAAATGTATAATACAATGATTATTATATGTATGTTAATATAAGGTATCTGAAAAGTCCCATTTCATAGTTGTCTGTCAAATACAGAAATTAATCTGTGTAGGTTTAAAATACCTACTAATGAAAGAAGTATAAAAGAGATTCATTTTGTAACCTAGTTCAGGCAGTGATCTGCTCACCACATAATAAACAAACCTAAATCTTTACATTTTCTTTAACATAAAATATCTATATTCTAATATAAAACACATTTTCTATCGCAAATTTCAAAAATTGCCGACCATTTTGGTTATATTTCCAAGACTACACAAAAAAAAAATTAAAATCGACTTTACTACTTTTCCATGTACAATCCGACTATGAAGTCAGGATTTTATGAATGGAAAACAAAAATTTTAGGCATAAGACAATAAAATCAAAGCATTTAAACAAAAGGTATAGTAAGAAAAACAATGCTATAGTTTGACAAGCGGTTAAATCACAAGTTGCGTTCCGATAATATGAATGTTAGGTTACAGTAGTTTTGTTTATCTAATCTAAACTAGTTTGGGCAAATTCATGTATTTTTGGAGCAGTACATGTAAGGTAAACTACTGGGAATGTGTACCAATAAAGTGGTTGAAAAACGTGTTTGGAATGCTAATGTTTCTTATAAGAACGTTTATGGATTGATCTTTAGTTTAGTTTTTGTGTACTACCTTTTAGTTGATTGGATAATTTAATTGTTAAGTGTTGGTTTAAAGAAAATCGCGATAGACTCTTAAAATCGGAATTTCGAAGTGACTTGGTTAGGAAAGATTAGACTGATAAGGGTGAATCTTGTACCATAAGATCAAGCGAACGATTTCAATCATGTGAAATACGTTTTATCTGTTCAGTGGTAGTGAAAAAGAAATTTTTAAAACTTTAATCCGTTATCAAAAACTAAACTGATTAGGGGCGCTGGCATCGGGACGTGATACGCAAAATCTAATTACAGATTCTTATAGAGGGTAAAAAAGTGAACATTTTGACACCAAACTTATCTTGATATCACAATAAAGAAGGTGGTAAATAATTATTGTTCAATAAATACAATTTTACAGTTGTTAAATTTAAAATTACGTTGCTATAGATTTATTGAATACTAAACGATACATTTTCCATTGTAAATGGTGTAATGTAATACGAATTTATTTAGTATAAATGGAATATTTTAATAATAGGCAAATATTATTTTAATTGAAAATATCATTAAACTGAATTGAGGAAGAAAAAGGACAGAAAGGCAAGAGAAGGAGGGTATGAATAAAAGGGAGCGGGAAGAAGAGGAGGCGGGAAGAAGAGGAGGCGGAAAGCCAAAGAGTGTTTAGACCAGAGAAGAAGGTAATAAGATCCCCAGATATAAAAAACACAGAGGAGAATAAAGGTGGCAGCAAAGTAATAGTGCAAAGTGAAAACAGAGAGGAAGAGAAAGCAATGGAAGATATAAAGGAATTAATTTGTGAGTTGAGGAAGCTGATGAAAGAAAATATGAAGGGAATAAGGAAAGACATCAAAGAAATGAAAGAACAAATGGAAGAAAGAGAAAAGGAATGGAAGGGAGAAAACAAGAACTGTTAGAAAGAATACAAAAATTAGAAAAAAAAAGCAGACGAAGACGAAGATGAGTGAAGAAAAAGGAAGAATAAGATTGTAATAAAGGGGTGAAGAAGCAAGGAACCGCATAAAGAATTAAGAGCGATGATGGAAGAGAAGCTAAAGTAAGAGCCGAAGTTAGTAAAGTGATAGTGATAAACAAAGAGAGAGAAAATGAGGAACACAGGAATTTACATAGATCACGACCTAACAAGGGAAGAAAGGAATACAAAAAGAAATAGGGAACAGAATGGTGGAAAGAAGAGCGGAGGGAAAAAAGTAGGATACAGAAAAATGAAGATAGACGGAGTAAGATATGTATGGAATGAGAGAACGACGGAACTAAGCAGAGAAAGGAGAGGGGGAAGAAGGGACATACAAAGGTCAAAAAACTAAAAGAAGAGAGGGAGGAGAAAAGGGAAAGAAGGATGACGAAACGGCTGGGCAACGAAAAAAGGAGCAAAGGAAATGGAAAAGAAAAACAAAGAAAACAAAGAGAAAGTATGCAAAGAAGACAGGTAAGGAGTGAATTAAAGATAATGTTCTGGAGTGTAGCGGGATTAAAGAATAAAGATCAAGAGCAGGACGTGGTGGAAATGCAACACATGGATAGAAGGAAAAGATCGGAAGTGGTGGTAAAGGGAAAGGCCAAGTTATTTCTCATTGGTGGTACAGAACGCGGAAAGGAACAACAGAAAAGGAAGAGCTATGGGAGGGATAACAGTGGGAATAAAAAGAAAATGGTTGGAAAAATAAGATGAAGAGAAAGTGCGACAAAGAATAGGGATGGTGGAAATGAACGTACAGTGGGGAAAAGAAAATATAAAAATCATAGTGACGGTATACAGTAGAAAGATGAAAGAGACAAGGAAAATTTAGAGGTGTTGGTAGGAGAGAGAGGGGGGGGAGTTATGATGATAATAATAGGAGGGGACTTTAACGTGAGAATAGGTGAAGAAGAGGGAATATAAGAGAAGAGAGGGACGGGAAAAAGACAGATAAAAGACAAAATGTTAAATAGGAAGGAAAAGAGCTGTTAGAAGTGTGTAATGAAAGAGGGGTGGGAAGTAATTAATGGGAAGAGAGAAGAAAGTGAGAGGAGAGAGTATACATACATAGGGGCAAGGGGAGAATCAATAATTGACTACATCATAACGAATGCAGAGCCGGAGGGAAAGGTGAAAACATTTAGGGTAGGGGAGAGGATCGAATCGGATCAACAACCATTGGAAATGATAATGGCAAGGGGTGAAAGAGAGGAGATGAGGAAAGTAGAGGATTTCTTGACCAAGAAGGTATGGACAGAAGAGAGTATAAAGAGGTAAATAGAATGGGAAAGACAACATGGGCACGGAAAGGAGTACAAGAAGCGCGAAAGAAATGATAGTGAGAATGGAGGAAGCAGCGGAGAAAGTAAAGTTTAAAAGATCGAAAGGGGAGAAAACGGATTGGAAGCAATGGTGGGACAGATAATGCAAGGAGGCCAAGAAGAAGGCAAGAAGAACACTAGGACAGTGGAAGAAAGGAAACGTAGAAAAAGAAGAATATAAAGAAGCAGTACATAAATACACGAAAGCATGCGAGAGGAAAAGGAAGAAAACCAAAAGAAAAACGAAGAACAGATACGGAATATAAAAAGTGAAGAGGACGTATGGAAATATCTAAAGGAACTAAAGAGGGGAAGAAGGACGCAAGCGGGAATGCAGATAAACGAATGGGAGAGATACTTCAAGAAGGTACCGGAGGGGGAGGGTATACAGGAAGGATAAAGAGGACAAAACAAGCAGACATATGAAACACATGAAGCAGGACAAGGAATTAAAGAGGAAGTAATGCAGGTAATACAGAAGATGAAAAAGGTAAAGTGGCAGCAGAAGGCGGGATACAAGGTGATGAGTAGACGTATGGAGGAGAAAAGGTAGCAAAAAAGATGACTGAAATAGTAAATAAAATATGGAGAGAGGAAGGATTCCCAGAGAGGTGGAGAGAAGGACACATATGTCAGGTGCACAAAAAAGGGGATAAACAACAAGTGACAAATTACAGAGGAATCACTTTACTAAACACGGCATATAAAATATACACGACGGTACTGGAAGATCGGTTGAAGGTAGAAGCAGAAGAAAAGAAACTGCTACCAGATGGACAGTCAGGATTTAGGCGAAGAAGAAGTACGATAGACAACATATACATTTTGAAACACATGGCAAATAAGGAACTAGAAAAGAAAGAGGGGGAAATGGTAGCAGTATTTGTGGACCTTGTAGCCGCATTTGACAGGGTGAACAGGCAAAATCAGTGGGAATACTTGAGGGAAAAGAAGATGAACGAAAGATTAATAGAAAGGATGGAAGGAATATATGAAGAAACGAGGAATAGGGTGAGGGTGAATAAGGAATTAAGTTAAGGATTCATAACAAGGAAGGGACTGAGGGAAGGATGTCCACTGAGCCCAAGCCGGTTCGCAACATACACAGAAGATCTAGAGTAGACATTAAAGGGGCAACAAGAAGGAGGAGTGATGGTGGGAAATAGAAAAGTGTGGTCGCTGACATACGCTGATGACATAGTGGTAATAGCGAAAGGAAGAAAAAGAAATGAAGGAGATATGAAAAACTATGGACAGATATTTAAAAAGAAAAGATTTGGAAGTAAATGGGAACAAAACCAAGCTAATGGTATTGAGAAAAGGGGGAGGAAAAAGGAAAAAGGAGGAGTGGAAATGGAGGGAAGGCGAGATACAGCAAGTAAAGGAATTCACCTACTTGGGATACACAATGAGACAAGACAATAAAGATGGAGAGCATATAAAAGAACGAGTGAGAAAAGGGAATAAATAATAGGGCAAGTGTGGAGTGTAGGAGAAAGACTGTTCCAACGTAATGAAAAGGACATTATTATTTGAAAAACTAATAAAAAGTGTGGTATGGGGTATGTGTACATTTCCTGATAAATTATGACCATTAACCGTAACTATATATATATATATATATATATATATATATATATATATATATAGTTACGGTTAATGTTCATAATTTACCAGGAAATGTACGCAACTTGTGATTTAGCCACTCGTATAGTTTGTTCATCCTGGGGAAATTTAATTAATTTGAAGTTAGAAGCAAATACAAGTACGTTGGCGCGAGTATGAATAACAACGGCTACGTCACATAAGAGTTAAATCGAGCATACCAATAAATATAAAAGTGAAGTATACAACGGAAAGTAATGGAACACAAAGTATAATAAACCAACAAGTTACAATTACATGGTTAAACACGTTCGAGAAACAATAAACAACAATAATTGAGTAATAAAACAATTACGAGATTTGACAACTGACAGAGTAGTGCAATTACTGGAACGTAAGTGGCACATGAAATCCAGTGGTGTTCATAAAAACGGGGAAAGTAATACAATAAATTATATGAATGAACAAAGAGAAAACAAATTTAGACCATGAGTATATAGTATATCAACCAAAGGAAAGGAACGGAAGAAACAAAGTGGGAGTTCTACAAGAAACAAAACAAACATGTGGAACAAAAAAAGTGGATAAAGTGTTTTAAGAGAACAAAGTGGTGGAATGATAGAGCACGAGAAGCAGTTAAGATTAAAAAAAACTATGGAAAAAATACAAAGTTGCTAACAAATGGAAATAATATGTAAAAGAAAAGTAAAGCTAAAAATGAAGTGAAATTAATCAAAAGGAGATCTTGGGAAGAATTCGGAAAAGAAATTGTAGTAAATTATAAACGAAACGAAAAACACTTTTGGACTATAGTAGAATCAATCAAAGGGTAGACAAAACTCAGAATAGAAAACATTAAAGATAAAAATAATAAATTGATCACAAACCCCAAAAGAACAGCAGAAACATGGAGGAACTACTATAAAGATAAGTTTCAAGGAGAAGATGCTAATGAGGCTCAAAAAGAAAGAAAAGAAAAGGAAAAGACAGAAATAGCAGAAGAGGAGGTTAGAGAAGTTAAAAAAAAACATCAGCAGGAATACATGGTATAACACCGGAATTAATACATTTAAGAGGAGACGGCACAGTAAAGCAATTAATCAAATTACACAAAAAAATATAGGAGGAAAAAATAATACCCAAGGAATGGGAGCAAAACATTATTATGCTATACATAAAAAAGGTAGTAAATGTGAGAATTACAGAGCACTAACCCTTTCTACAGTAAATTTAAAAATATACACAAAAACAGTAGAAACAAAGCTGATGAAGTAGAAATAAAACTGAAGGAAGAACAAGCCATGTTTAAACTGGGCAGACAAACACAAGATAATATATACACACTAAGTATAATAATAAAAAAGAGTTTACAAAAAAGGAAAAATATATACCTACAATTTATAGATATACAAGCAGTGTTTGATAACGTCTCAAAAATACAAATATGGAAAAACTTGGAAAATTATAAAATAGCTTGTAGAAGCAATAAAAAGTATATACAAGGTGCCCCCGAAAACGCTCTTACACATAGAGTACACCTCAAAATAAGTCGATTTAACTAAACTTACCTTAGTCCAAAAGTTGGTAATAACCGATCCACATGATGTCAAAGATGAACAAATAAATCACATTTTCTTTAATATCTTTCTACTAATTCGAGTTAATTTCACTGGTATACAGGGGTTTCTTGGGATGAGAAATTCAAATTTGTGAACGATTTTTGTTGAGGTACAATTAGGAGGCCTCAAAATCATTATAACTTTTTTGTGCCACAGTGTTCACCAGTTTGGGCTTAAAAAATCTTTTTCCCTATATTTTCCAGTTTCGCATGTAAATTGTCAAAGTGAGTTGAAAGATATTAAAAGGTATTGCAATTTTTTTTGAAGACTTTGGCAAACGTAAAAGATTTTTCATTGTGAACTCTGACACGTTCTCGGTATTTCCTTGAAAATATCCAAAAATCAATAACATATCGGTATATTCTACATTGGTACATTGCCATAGTTTCAACTAAATAAAACTACTGTCACATTTAAGTACTTTTACTATTAAATTTTCTTAATAATTTAAAAACTTAAATTTTCTATCTAAATTTTCATTATAGCTGGGCAATATACCAATGCAGATATGTGATATGTTATTGCTTTTTAGATTTTGTCAAGGAAATAGCTCAGAGTGTGTCACAGTTTACTCTGAAAGATTTCCAAATCATCATACACCAAGTCATCCAACTTTGCTGCAGTGGAGAGACGTCTTCGAGAAACCGGTTGCTTAGCTCCTAAAACCGCTGATCATGGAAGGTAAACAAAAATTATAAAAAAGATTTCAAAATTAAATAATCATTATTACGCCGTTTCTGTAAGAATTCCTGAAATTGAGGAACACATTTTAGAACATATTGGAAAAGATCCGTAAATAATTACTAGACGATGAAGTAGAAAAACAAGTGTCTAAAACTACCATTAATAGAACACTTAGAGAACAGCTGCTACATCAATACCACAAGCAGCCAATTGAAGACATCTTACCCCATGATCCTGAAGTGCAATTAGTTTTTTGTTGATTTATCAATGTGCAAAGAGAAATTGATGTTAACTTTCCAAAAAACATTTTGTTCACCGACAAAGCTTGTTTCACAAGAAGAGGGTTAACTAATTTTCGTAACAAACACGTTTATGCAGACGAAAATCCGCATGCAATCAAAGTTAGATATTTTCAGCATGAATTTAAACTTAATGTGTGGGCAGGGTTAATAGGAAGTATTATTGTTGGTCCTATCATTTTACCGCAAAGATTAATCGGTGAAATTTACTTGAAATATCTTCAAAATAGGCTGCCAGGTTTCCAAGAGAATTTACCTCTACCAGTTTGGAGAGATACGTGGTTCATGCATGATGGGGCTCACCACATTTTTCATTACTTGTTCAAAATTACTTAAATGAACAGTACCAAAACAAGTGGATAGGTAGAGGTAATGATGCTCCTGTGAATTGGCCATCACGTTCTCCCGACTTAAATCCGTGGTTTACATGACTCCAGTAGAATATGAAAACCAACTGTGGCAGCATATTCAAGATGCAGCAAATAATCTTCGAGATAATGAAGAAATTATGCAGATGGTTAATTTTAATTTTCTGCGTCGTGTAAATCTGTGCATGTGTGAAAACGGCGGATATTTCAACAGCTTTTATGACATTTTTGTATTTGCATCTAAGTTTTCAGTTTAATTTTGTGTTAAAATTGCTTTTATCTTATTTTTTATTCTTAAAAACAAGGAAGTAAAACAATAAAGCAACGTAAAATCTTTTACATTTGCCAAATTCTTCAAAATAAATTGCAATACCTTGTATTAAGTTTCGACTCACTTTGACAATTAACATGCGTCATCAGCTTTAGATGCGTTTTTCTCAGAAAGGGTTTCTTCTAGCGACTTCAATAAACAAAGGGAAAAAGATTTATCAAGCCCAAAATGACAAAGACTGTGGCACAAAAAAGTTATAGTGATTTTAAATTCTCCTAATCGTTGAAGATACAATAAAATCGTTAACAAATTTGAATTTCTCATCCCAAGAAATCCCTGTGTACCAAATTTCGTGAAATTTGCTCGAATTATTCGAGAGATATTAAAGAAAATGTGATTTATTTGTTTAACTTTGACACCCTGTAGCTCGGTTATTATCACTTTAACATATGGTGCAGAAACCTAGACATTACTGCACAAACACAGTCAGCTCTAACAGCAGTATGAAATGAAGTAACCTAGAAAAATAACAGGAAACACAAGAAGACTGTGTGATAAGAAGCTTATTTAATTTCAGTATGAACAATTTAATGATTTTTATATTTACTTTTGAAAATATTTTCTTTTGTGTTTTTGTTTTATGTAAACTGTATAACTGACGCCCACATTGTAAGGGCAAAAGGGTTAGAGAATAAAAATTATAAATTAGAAGCAACATTTTCTTGCACTGTTCAACAAGTAAAGAAATTATTTGACATAAAATATATATTTTAAGAAAGAATTACATTGTTTCGGTGATACGTTTTTCGTATGACTTACAGCAGTTTCTAAGAGATAGTCATTTCAGTTAGTGTCAGTTCAAAATTTTGACATTAATGAAAATAGTTGGATCTGTTTTCGAGAAAATTTCTTTTTAAATAAAGCATAGCACCACATTGACCAACTTTCGCGAAAATTTTTCTGTTTCATCTCCAAATACCGAAAAACTTAACATTCAAATTTGATGCTCTTCAATTTAGCTTTTATGAAGTATTGTTTACACACAGATGGAAATACACACAAAACATTTTATGGAATTGATATTTTTGGCTATGACTCAGAGGTTAAAAGAATGTAAAAAGTTTATCAAGTATAAATATTTTTTTTTAATTATATTTAAGCTCTATTGATAAGCTAGAACTCTAATATTGATGAGCATGAACAAATTTTGTACTTCACAAATGACACAGAACTTTTCAAACACCTTTCAATGCTAGATAACTACCTATATATTTTTTGTAAATCGGTACTTTTGTAATGTCTCGAAATTTGTAATGAATCAAGAACCCTAGCTGACACAGCTAATTTAGTAACCTGTCGTTCATATACAACTTCTTCCATAGTGCCCTTTAAAAACGATTTGATAATTGGTAATATGAAATTACAAAAGTAACCTACCATTGAGACTAATCTATATATGAAACACTCCCTCTCCTGGCCAAATCTATATATTCTAAAAATCCCTTGATTATCAACTGCTGGATTCCAATTAACATCCATTAATATCACTCTATTTGCTCCTATTAAATTAATTCCCAATCCACCAACTTTTATTGAAATAAGAAACAATCTGCATCGTGTATTATCTTTACTATTAAATTTCGTACAAAGAGATTCTCGTTTATCAAGAGCTGTACTTCCGTCCATTCTAAAATAGTCTTCATTACATACCCATTTGGATGATGGCGTTGAAGATATTTTTAAGAAATGCTCTATCGCACTTAATTCTAATAAACTATTTGCAAACACTAATCTGTAATTGAACACAGTGTTTAAAAATGCAAAGCTGATGAAAGCCACTTACACTTTATCGCCGACTTTATTACATTCATTAATAATTGCAAGCATTATTTTAAATTTTGGTCCATAATCAATATTGGTATCAGTATCTGTTGGATACAATTCTTCCCACCAATCATCGTCATTGCTAAGAACATTACTCAAATTGGGGCCTTGCTTTTCATCTTTTTTAGTTTTAGAGTCCTGTAATATTTCACATTAATTTTTCACAATTTTGAAGAATAAAATAGACTTGGTGGTTAATTAAACACATTTTATGTTATGAAAAACCATTTGTGCATGCAGGTATATACAATTTTGAATCCAGGGGCTTATTGTTCAATAACATGATAAATAGTGATTAATTTTTTTTTCAGAATTGTGAAATGTAAAACCCAACTTTATATCAATTAACCGTATAAACTATAAAACATACCACACTACTTTCTGGAACTCTGGAACGTGAATACATTTTTACCTAGAATTTAACATAGGTATATTCATTCCCTTAAAAACATCAACTTTGTTATTAAATTATTTGTCACGTAGACTACTATGCAGTTATATATCAATTGTTGGTACAATTTTTTTGATAGATTGTAGATATAGTAACATTGCAATATCCCCAGCCGGAGGCAAGTAGCTTTATTGAGGGATGTTACACTATAGCAACTATCTGAAGATTAAATTTTACCTGAACATATATCATTATCAAGAGAAAGTATATAAGTGGAATAATAACCAGCAGTTTTTTATTCAGGATGCTCGGACAATTGTTTCTAGTATTGATATCAAGCAATAAAAAGGTGGGACACTTTCTGTTAAAACCCCTACTCCTGCAATTAATAGTTTTCTAAATGTTTAAAAAAAACGTAATTTCATTTTGCCAACACCGATAATACAAAGAAAGACCTGCAACGATTCTTCTATGCTCAAAGGAATGTAGTTAGAAGTTGAGGATTGGTGCTTTATAAACATAATCACTCTTTTTTTAATACGATCAACGATTTTGAGAGTGCATTGTGGAGCACCAACCCAGAGGTGAGAAATATATTCTAGATGAGGCCAAATTTGGAGCTTATACAGCAGAAAGAGTTATTGGAGGGTAAAGTACTGCCTATTTTACGAGCAGCTGCTTTATTAGCTGACAGACGATGGTCAACCCATGCTTGATTTGAAGTTACAGTCATTCCAAACACAGTAATAGTGTCATTTGACAAATACCATAATGACCCTGATTGTCTTCCAAACCGTAACCCGTCTTAAAATTTTGCAAAATTACGTTTTTTTGAAATATTTAGCAAACTATCCATTGTAGGAATAGTGTCTTAACAAGAACAAGTTTCTCTTTTTTAACATTGAGTACAAAAGTGAGATATAACCTTAATCAGCATTTTTAAAAATCAGAATGACATTTAATTAATTACAATTACAAATAGCACTAATGCTTCAAATATAATTCCATAAATGTTTTACATAACTATTAATTTTTCAACGTGTATCTACAACATGTATCATCAAGAGAAGTAAAAAATAATAACAAGTAGTTATGGTGACAAATCATTAAGGTAAAACAGCAAACTTAATGTAAATTATAATTCTATATTTAAAATGTCTGTTAAAGGTCTATAAGATCAACCTGTTCCTTCGTTAGAGGTACTTTCTGCTTATGTTTATAAATTTCAATGCTTCCAAAACGTCTAATTTGTACTTTTTGTTACAAAAATGTCAAAATTTAATATTGTTCTGTAAAATCATAAGGTGATTATTTACTATTAGCTGTAAATTTTGTTGTACGATGTCTATTTAAAATTTTAAAATTTAAAAGTTCTCGTTAATAATAAAATTATTAAATTAATACACAGAATAAGTTTGAGTTCTCCATATTCAGAAAACCTACACATACAGACATTACAATTCCACACAATTCATGTCACCATAAGACACATAAGTTAGCTACACATAAATCATTAGTACATAGAGCAATGTTATTACTATTAAATCAAACGAATTTCAACAAAGAAATGTCAGTTATAAAACAAAACAAGCAAATGGTTACATTTGAAATATAATAAACACTTTAGTAAAAATCAAGAATACAAATAATCTATCAAAAACATTTACCCAATTAACACAGAACCGACAGAAAATAAATACATATCAATTTCATATTTTGGAAAAATTTCAGAAAAGGTAACTCACCTATTACAAAAGAACAAGAAATAAAAAGTCACTTTCAAAATTAATACTAACATTCTTAAATGTTTATTTAATGCCAAAGATTCATCAAACGACATTTTGAAGTCTGGTATTTGTAAATTAAACTGCACATTCTGTAATTCTGTTTATATTGGACAAACACTTAGGAACTTTGATATTAGATACAAAGAACACATTAGATCACAAAGACAAATCAAATTATACCAACATCTAATAGTAAATAATCACTTTATGACTCTACAGAAGAATATTAAATATTCACTTTATGACTCTACAGAAGAATATTAAATATTCACATTTTTGTAACAAAAAGACAAATTAGATGTTTTAAAAGCATTCGAAATTTATAAATATAAACAAAAAGTACCTTAAATGAATGAACAGCTTGACACTATAGACTCACCTTGAACAGATATTTTAAATATATAATTATTTACCTCAGGTTTACTGTTTCACCATAATGATTTATTACCATAACTACTTGTTACTATTTAAATTTTAAGTTTTCTCTCGATAATAATACATATTGCATTGAAATGCATTGAGAAATAAATAATTATATAAAATAAAATGTGAATTTATGTTGTAATTTAAACATTAGTGCTATAGTATTCCATAAGACTTTTCCAAAGAAAGTTTGTTGAAAGTGGTAGAATATTCATTTTTAATCTATGTATGAGTCACATTTCCCAAAAGAATCCTACCCAATTTTTTTGTCAGTATTTTTTGCCGATAATTGCTCAAGAGATTTTGTCATTATAATCAGAATGTAATTGGTTGATATTTGAAATTTTGTGTTTTTGTAATTATGATTAAACAAATAATTTATTTGAAAAATAGTAAATATTTTTTATAAATATTGGAGGCACATTAAATGTACAATTTACAAAACCCAAAATATGATACTAATATTAAAAAAACTAATAATAACGTTCTGTGATTGGTATTAATTACTTACATATCTTTATATTGTTATATTATATGTACTTTTATTTACATTTTATTTCTTGTGTATTTATTTATAAGAATAATATTGTCTTTATTTGAACCTTCCAAAGTTATATAATGGTAAACTACAACATTAGAAAGATAAAATGGATTCTAAAAATAACGGAATTAAAAAATAAAAGAAAAATAGAAAAGAAAAAAAAGACAGTAAAAAAAGGAATAAAAAAAGAAAAAGGAAAACGAGTAGCCTGAACGGTTACAAACACCATATATATCATTTTATTTACAGGCAAACGTCAGAAGTCCAGCTGAGGTTATAGTAAATTCTGGTCACTGATTTACATAATTTAAATTTTTTCAATAGCAAGGCAAAATTGAAATTTTAATTATGTATTCAAGGACTGAATGTTTACGTACCTGTAAATTTTGATTGAAACTGATTCGTTGGAGACGGATAAATAAGGGTGTATTAAGACATTAAAATCTGTATTTATCATAGAAAAATTTACAACACAAATGAAATATGTAATTACCCAATGCCTACCTGTATTTGTTTCAGACGAAATAGAAATGGATGTGTCCAAATACTTTGAAATCGATAATAGTTTCTTATTAATTGCCTAATAAAAGGTGAATCAAAACTTCCAGACTCCCTTTCGATTTTACTATCATATAATTGTTTCTGAATCATATGAAGATTGATGAATATGGCATAATCATGCTTTTTTGGAATATGAGAATGCAATTCAGATGCTTCAAACCTTTGTATTGTCCCTTTCAAAATTTTGTGTAAAACATGACTACGTTTTTTCATTTTTACTATATCTTGTTCTGTTGAATCATCATATTGTCCATTTGTAATTGGATTAACAAAACGATTTGTGAATTCTTTTTTGCTTCCCAAAAGATTAGGTTTTATACAGTGTATCATGTAATAATCTGCATTTAAGATTAAATTAACAAAAGTACTCAATTTAAAAAACCTTACATTCGTTTAAATTATTTTGTAATGGTGTTCCTGTTAGTACAATTCTGCGTTTTGTTTTTACTTTTGTTAACGACACAAAACGTAAACTCTTTTCGTTTTTCAAAAGGTGACCTTCATCCATTACAATAAGATTGGGTCCTGCAAAAGTAATAAATAAACAGAAATGTAAAAATTAAAAAATAATATACCAGGATCACATATTGCTCTTTTTATATTAACCGACTTATTTTCAGTTAACTTGTTAAAGCTTTCGTAACCCAAAACTAAAACACCTCCAATTTTGTGCCATTTCTCAACAATTTCTAATTTCTTGGAAGGGATACGTTCATCACTAATACATTAAAGGCAATTAGATTTTAATACCAGTATCATACAGGTGTACCTTATATGGACGACACTAAATGGTTTTTCCTTTATAAGTTTAAAAGTATCTTCAAATTCATTGCGCCAATGATGAACTACTGACAGTGGACATACGACTAATGCACATTCTAATTTTGTAACAGGATGTGCGAATAATGTGTGGATAAGCGAAATTACCTAGAAAATTAAATAATTACAAATTATACATACAAATTATTCAATTAAAAAGATTTATAGCCCAGGATTAATACATTTAAATTAGCCAAAGATACAAAATGCGTTATAACCAGCTGAATTTTGGTACATTTAATCTAGGTGTGGTATTGAATCATTACTTAAAAGTCCCCACCCCTCCCCCACTTCCGTCGTCCTGAGATATTGAATTATATGTGCCAACTGTGGCACGAGTATTTGTATACATATACATATTTAATTTATTAAAGTACGTGGTTAGTTGACATTATAATATAAGACAAAAATAAAAATAAAAACATTAGGGTATAAAAGTAGA
This sequence comes from Vesta saturnalis, assembly GCA_036346205.1. Classification (NCBI taxonomy): domain Eukaryota; kingdom Metazoa; phylum Arthropoda; class Insecta; order Coleoptera; family Lampyridae; genus Vesta; species Vesta saturnalis. The sequence continues at coordinate 393,975 of JARFJB010000618.1, read as the reverse complement.
ACCAGACAGTTCTTACACCGGAGTGGAAGCCTGGTATAAGATCCTAATTGGTAACATCAGATATCCTTAACTACTAACATTTATTAAATTCAGCCATATGGATTGCACTTTTTACACTTTTTGTTTATTTCACTCGTAGCTTGACCATATATTAGTGCAGTTCGTATTTGAATTTTCTTAAACTGACACCATCTTTAATATCTTTTGGTAGAGAGTTATAGTCTTTGGTAACTTTACACTGATTTTTTCCACGATTTGTCCCTACAGAGTTTATATATAGATGATTTGCAGATCTTGTCACGTATTGATGAATATCACTATTTTTATTAGTTGCAAGTTTTGTTGTTGTTTCCAAGTAGGCTTTTGAAGATAAGTTATTCTAGTCGAAAATTTTTTGTTATTTCATAAACTTTCTGCATTCTTGTCCTAATGTTGAGATTATTTTGAGGCTTTTAGTGAGTAACCTTGCTAATGACGATCTATATAAGGAACAACACAGTTACCAGATCGTGACACAATATATAACATGCGGAAGGATGAATCAGTTATATATTAATTTATTTCCTTCTCTGGAAGAAGGTTACATCTTCTAGCGCTCCTATTATAGAGATGAGTTTTTTTTCTAATATTATTTGTGTGTTCTTTCCAATCCATATTTTCAACATTATACCAAGGTATGTTGTGCTTGTTACTCTATTGATCTTTTTATCTGTAATATTTAGATAGACGTCAATGACTGGTTTACCTTCTTGTTTGAAGATTATGTAAACCGTTTTCGTAGGATTTATGGTTAGTCTACTTGAGGTTAACCAGTTATGGAGTCATGCATGTCTTTTTTTATTTTTTCTTGTATGGCTTCTTTCGTTTTCCCGTTATACAAAATAATTGTCATCTGCGTAAATTGTGTATTTTCCCGTAAGTCTGGCATTTTGAATGTTATTTATTCACCAAAGATAAAGAAGTAGACCTAATACTGTTCCCTGAGAAACTCCCTTATTAATTATGCATTTGTCACTAAACTCGCCATTCACGAAAGTTTGAATAACTCTGTCTTTCAGGTATTGCTTTATTAATTCATTGGTTTTCACCTTATGTCCAGTTCCTCTAGCGATACTAGTAGTTTGCTGTGTCAAATGCTTTCTGCATATCGAGGAATATTGCAACTATGTACTTTCCATTATCCATCTGTTCATTAATTTCATGTGTGACATTGGTTACAGACCCTTGTGTGCTTGCACATTCTAAAAATCCAAACTGATTTTTGTGAAACCCAGAGGTAGATTTTATAAATCTTATTATCCTAGATTTGATTACGTTTTCTACTACTTTTGCTAAGATTGGTTGTAGGGCAATTGGTCGGTAGTTTCCTATTTCCGATTTGCTTCCTTTGTTCTTATATATTGGTATAATTTTCCCCTGTTTCCAGGCATCTGGAAACGTTCCCTCTTGTATGTGTTTATGAAATATACCAATAAGTATTTCTGAGGTGATTCGTTTGATTACATTTACAGTAATATTATCAATGCCTGGGGCACTATTGTTCTTTACCTTGTTTATTATTTTTCTTAGTTTTTCACCATCGGTTGGATACATAAATAACGTTTTTTGATGTATGGTATTCTTCACATTTGTATACATTTTATTTTGCTGGCAATTGAGAATTTTCTGTTCCATGTCAGCTGCCATTGACGCGAAATAAATATTCATGGTGTTTGCTATTTCTTTGGATTTGTAATTTCCTGGTTATTTTGTTATGCATTGTGTTAACTGTATTTCTCTTGCATGATTGACTTTCATTTTTAATAGCGTAGTTAATTGTTCTCCACAATCTCTTTGTGTCATTTTCTGATCTTACAAATTCTCTTGAGATATATTGCGTGTTGGCTTGTTTAATCTGTATATTGACTTTGTTTTTTATTTCTTTGTACTTATTAACTAATTCGGTGTTATTGAAATTCGACTGCTTAATTTTTTTGTCCAATTTGTTTTTCCGTTTTGATCACCTCCAGTAATGCCATAGCGATCCGTCGATTTTGAGTTTCTTATAGTTTTGATAATTATTCCCCCCATGATGGATGTTTTTCATTGCACTTATTACAGTCCTCCTGTTTGCAGGATTAATATATTACTTTCTGGGTATTAGCTTTTGTATGTTCACTGGTTGCATCTGAGTCCTTCGGCTTAATAATATAAGTTGATAATTTTTTATTTTTCAGTCTATAGTATTCTGCAGTTTCCTTACACGTTTCATGATGAGAGTTAGCGACATCTGCATACGATCTATTTGAACTAGTTGCGAGCGCCGTTACTACGCCATTACAGATTTCTTTAATTTTTTCTTTCTACTTTCAATGAGATCTAACTTATCGGCAATTGCTTGAGACAAATTATTACTTATTTCTATGTTAGTTGCTACCAACTGTGTGGCGTTATTGCTGATTTCTTTAATTTCATGCAGTACTCAGGTACCATCCTGCACAAAAACACTAACCTTACATTTTGAACAACACCAAATAATTCTTGATTCTAGTTGCACTATCATACCGTATTCCTTTAGTGTGAATCCAGCACATTTTGCGTGTAGCCACTCTCCGCAAACACTTTCACATTGTAACGTTTCATCGTTCTCATGAACTTCACGCTTACATTCAGAGCAATCTTGAGCATGTTTGTCCCTTTCGGTCGCTATCTTTCGTGAGAATTATTATTACATAATAATACCATATATATCGAAAAAGTTCTGAAATAATTATAATCCAAGTCAAATTTCATTTTAATTTTTTTTATAATCGTGCCATTTATATATCAAAGAGCAGAGCTAAGTCAACCAGTAATAAAGCGTGAAAAATCAACCACAGAAATATTTATTTTTATTTATTATAAAGTTTCATTATCATCTATAAGTTCAGGAGAATTTTCACATGATTAGCCAAGACAACGGCGGCACATCGCCGAACACGTCAATCCCGATTTTCGACACTTGCAGCAGCGTTTGAACCCCTTCTTACAACCACAGCTGATAAGATTTAGTAACTGATCAGGCCCAGGGAACTAGAGTTTGGCTACACTTTATCCAACCCTATTCACAAAGTGAAAGATCGTTTCCCATCCAGCGCTGAAAACTATCCTGTATTGATTGCTTGGGAACTGTCTGTTTATACAAATAATACCTCATATCATCCAAATCAACTTTTAACACTCGCTTTATTGTAGAGATGTAATACAAATGCTTCTCTAGCATGTGTAATATCCTTTCGGTTAGCTTGAGGATAGTTGAATATGGAAATTGTTTTTCGCAAATCTGTACTGTTCAAACATTGGAAAATTTTTAGTTTTCCTTTTCTAAAGAACGCTGATGTGGTGTCACAACCAGACATTGCATGTGCAAAAAGCAAGACATCTATCAGGTCAGCCATGTTTTGTTGGATTTCCGAAATATAACATTTACTTGCACCCTTTCCATTTTCAGGTTTTAAAGTTTTGAAGGGTTTTGCTTAGCTCTTGCTATTAATATCGTTAAAATATCAGCATCCGTAGCGACAACCGTAACAGAAGGACTACTAGCAGACATACCAATTGCTGTTTCAACGATGAGTGTGTCGGCAACAGCTTCAGGTTGGTGCACGACCACTTTGTTGCTTAGTAGTTCTGTGTCAATATATCTATTAGTTGTACTTCGTTTTCTGAGTTATAAAGACATTAATCCTTTACAGTTACAGTTGGTAAATGGTTTTCCACTTTTAAGTCTGCACACGATTTACCTGCGATTTTGTTCTTCAATTTTTGTACTTATTTCTTCTCTGTAACCATCAAATTCTGTTACGCAAGATGTTCCATAATTTCGCGCAACATATGATGCATACGAATTACACACGTCCTCATAAGTTGCAGGATGTGGCGGCCAAGTCACTGCATGAATGAGAAATCCAGCGTCAAGAACATAAGACGTCTCCGAATGAATGGTTGATGAACAAGGAAAGAAAAATTCAAGTTTTTTATTCATGACACACTATCCGATTGAAGAGTTGTTGTGGATTCACTTCTACGCGAGCATTGTGAACAACTATGCGATTCAAAGCCGACAAAGATTTAACTTCTCTTTATTTGAATCTCTCCGAAATTGCCATTCACTTTATTCATTGACTCCTTGCCAATCTCTAGAACCCCACCGCAATTTATGGATTCATCACCAAGTAATCCAGTGGACAATGCTACCATCTCATTTTTTCGCCTAGATGTAAATGGATTATGAAGCACTAACCAGTCACGAAAAGTGTGGAGGTCTTGATGATCTCTGGTTTGCCTTTTGTCTCGTAGGTCCACGCGTTATTTAGTAGTGTCCGACTTTACTCTGGAGAACTCTTCGATAGATTCACACATTTTCACGCAGCGTGGCAAAGAAGCTATCCAGGTACCAAGTGTGCTATCAGCTATTCCTCTACCTGGATGAAAATAAATTGAATTTTCAGGACTTACAAAACTATTATTATTATTAATTAAGCAGGTATCTGTAGTGAGCCCTCCTTTAGTTTTGATAGAGCGCACTACGCCTTGCTCGATCACAAGATCAGCTGAGACTCCACACCAAAAACGATAACTTTTTCGGATTGTAAAGTAGCCTTTTGATGCAAACTTTTCATATTCATCAAACTACATAGTTTCTTTAAGATCTTCCATCTGCTGCAAATGAAATCTTGCCCATTTTGCATAAGCCAGATGTCCTGAAAAGAAATAGCAATTTTTGTATTTTTAAAATCAAAGTTATGATAAAGTATTGATTTCAATACCAGGGGTACTTACCAGATGTGTGAAGAAACGGAATTATTTCTCGTATACTTTGCAAATGAAGTTCAAAGGTTCCGGTTCTCTTGGCTCGTAGATATCAATTATTGACAAGTTTCCAACTTTTTTGCGAGTGATTTTTCAGATTTTTTGGTAACTTTTTTGGGTCCGTTATTTAATATTCTGCAAATTTGGTCCTCTTAGTTGAAATTGATAAAGTGAACGGTTTACGAGTTATTTGCAATTTCATCAATCACGGTCAATTAAATACTACCGCACCAAAATTTAGTAAGTGGGCAGTGGACTAAAAACCATAGTTGTCATATTGTGATTTATGATCAGTTTTCATGCAATTTCTTTATCCATAATGAATAAAATAATCGGTATTCCAACTCCGAAATGGCAGATATGCACATAATGTATGGCAGAGCTTTTTGGAATTGTGCTGAAGCTGTTCGTTTATATTCCCAGACATTTCCAAATCGGCGGACATCGAATAAAAAGACGTTTGCCAACATTGACCGCCGCCTTCGTGAAAGTGATAGATATTATCAATTTATAAAAATTCTATTCATATCGGGTTTTCACACGTTGTTTGAAGCTACCAAAAATTGACAGTGGTAGGAGGCGAACTGCAAGAACACCAGTTTTAGAACTAAGAGTGTTGGATGCAATTGACGCTGATCCCACAACAAGCTCACGTCAATTGGCAAGAGAATATAATTCAAATCAGTCCGCGATATGTAGAATTATTAAAACGGAACTCTTGCGACCTTTCCATTATCGAAAGATACAAGCTTTGATCATTACTGATTTTCAAGCAAGAGTGAACTTTTCACGTTGGTTTCTAGAAAAATTCAATGATCGAAATTATCCATCGATTATCTTATCAGGTTTCGCCAGAAACGGAACTTTTAACTTCCATAACAATCATCACTACGATTATCAAAATCCACGAGTTTTCATTGAAACCAATCATCAACAGCAATTCAGTGTGAATATATGGGCTGGTATTATTGGCAATAATTTAATTGGTCCATTATTTTTGCCACAACGTTTAAATGGTAATTCATACACCAATTTTTTGGATAATGATTTACCCGAGATACTAGAAGATGTCCATCTGGATGTTAGGGGTCGGATGTGTTTCATGCACGATGGTGCGCCTCCTCATTTAGCACTCACTGCTAGGCGGTCATTGAATCGAACTTTTAATGCAAACTGGATTGAACGTGGAGGACCGGTTCCTTGGCCTGCACGTTCACCGGATCTAAACCCTATGGATTTTTTTGCTGGGGTCGTTTAAAAGGCGTGGTGTATTCGGTGCCAATCACAAACGGCCAACATCTCCAGCAACGGATTTTTGATTGCTCTAATTTAATAAGAGATGATCCGCAATTATTTTTCAACGTACGTCAGTCAATCATGAAAAGAATTCGTAAATGCAGCCAACGGTGAACAATTCGAACATTTAATCAACTAATTTGTTTGCTAATCAATATTTTGTTTAACTTAATAAACTCTTTGACAACTATGACTTTTAGTCCATTGCCCACTTAATAAATTTTGGTGCGGTAGTATTTAATTGACCGTGATTGTTGAAATTGCAAATAAATCGTAAACCGTTCACTTTATCAACTTCAACCAAGAAGGCCAAATTTGCAGAATATTGAATAACGGACCCAAAAAAGTCACCAAAATACCTGAAAAATTACACATAAAAAAGTGGGAATAGAAAGTATACGGGAACAATGTGAAAACTAATATTTCCAGTCCATTCATAAACAATCCAATCAAACCAGAAAAATCCTCGTCAACAAAGAAATAATTTTCATTGGAGATAGTATTTTGAAATTCATAAAGGTTTTCGAGTTATTTGCGACAAAAGGTTTTCAAAATTCAACTTTGAGGGCCTCACTTTGTAGCCATACATTTTAGAGAAAAATTTTATTTGACTTTTCGTCTTCAATTTATGTGTAGAATATACACTTGAAGCAGGGATACGTTTTTTTCGTACACCAATGCCTAAAATAATTGGAGATAAAAATGATCTATGGCGACAAGCCGAAATAAGAGCTTCACTTACACTTTGGCGTTTTCTTTGAGCACATTGAGAATCGCTTTTCGCTTTGTATGATAATATTAGCGAAACGTTGAAAGGTTTGTGGAACAACAATTTTTTTTCCAACGTCTCCTCCGTCGACAGAATAGGATGTCAAATAGTATGCTTGAGAACGCATGTCTTCCCGTATTATAGCTGCTGCTGCCGATATATTCTGAGTCGCTTTTCAGACTTATCAGAGCGTGTCTCTTGATACCAGTTTCTGTGGATTATTTTGTCCATAGTCTCACGGAAGCAGAGATTGCAGTTCACCCAGGACGACTGGTTATTATTATATTGTTGCCAAAATGTTGCATAAGCTTTTGTTTTAGATAGTGAGTCGTATATCCATCATCTCCGTATTTGAGACATACGATTTTCAAGTTCTGAAAGTGTATTGACATTCCTCGCGACTTTCGATCTAAATACAAAGCTGCTGCAATGCTTTTTCTATCGCATTTAATAGAGGATCAGTACTTGGCCCACTACATTCACTTGTAACTTTGCATAGTAGTCTTTGTGGTAATCGCTTCCTGCTGCCACTAAATGAATCGTTACGTTTTCCAGCAATATATTTTAAGTTATCCATAAAATCCAATGTAGTTATTTCACAAATTGTACGTCTGTATTTCTGAGGAAGCTTTTATCTGCTTCATCCCTGCAAATAATGCACGATTTTTGAAAGTCCAAAATAGATAACACTTGAACTCGCTAATACAGTATTTAACTCAGGAATAACATGAGTGAGTTTTGTGCTTGATTTTATAGTCGTAGGGCGAGTGTAGTTTTTCCGCAATGCTCATGTACAAGAAGAGGACGGGTTTGTTTTAACGCCTCTTCTAGACTATCGCCACGGGCTATACTAGCCTTTATTAGTGTATCAATACCTTGACTCACTGTTACAACTTTTCCACTATCAAACGAAAGATTACACAATAAACAGTCATCCACTATTACGCAGCGCAAGCAAGCAACCGAAATATCATATCAGTATTAATTCACGCAGTCGGTGTACGCAAGTGATATGTGCGGAAAGGGTTGGGGGCGTTGTTATACGGTCACTCGTTATGAATCAAAACAATGCCAACGGCCGACTGAAAGTGCGCGATCACCGAAATCCGCCATAAACAGGGCGCGCAGACAGTTTAGGCAAGAGAGGGATCGGTGAGGATATATCTAGAGACGCAAGCAGGGGAGGTGCGGGGAATTCAAGTACGTTATTTAAGACATTATATAGAACACGTATGCAAATGTTTAGCTGATTATGAAGGATTTTGTGTCTAAACATCTAAAATTACTGCGCTATTATTAATATGTAGGCTTACCTGAAAAGTTTTTCCAAGTCCCATGCAATGTGCTAATATACAACCAGAACCTAAATGCCCTGAGGATATCTGTTTAACTCCTTCATAACAACAGTCCCACATAAATTTCACTCCTTCTTTCTGATGGTCTTTCAATCTAGCTGTTATTTTCGAATTAACAACAATTGTGGGTAATTTGGAGTCTTCATCAATATCCAAAATAAGGCCATCACTTGGCTCTACTTGTGATTGTGATAAAATAATATCCATCTACAAAATGAAACATACAATTCTGGAAAAAACATTTTGTCACATACATTCTTCTGCTTTTGACTTATCCTAATTTTTCTTTTTCTTTCTTCCAAGTTTGCTTCTTTCGTAGATTCACTTAGAATATCATCTGTTAAAATCTGATCAAAAATTATAAGTATTGTATAAAATCGCATAACAAGCTTACACTGCGAATATTCCTCCTTCCTTTTTTTTTCAATACAGACTCATCGTCTGTGTGAACAGACACACAATCACTATCATTTAATAAATCAATACTCCGATTATTGTTTGGACTTTTAGTCTTCTTTGCAACAGATACACTAAATAGTAGATATTAAAAATTATCAAATAAACGTTAAAAACTTACAATTCTATATCGCTATCTGAATCACTGTTAATGATAATTTTATTATACTTCTCAAAAATGTCTTCCATGTCAAGTTCGATGTCTGCTTTATTATCTTCGTCCTCTTCATCTTCTTTTTCATTATCTTCTAGGTCCAGTTTACTAAACAAATCATTATAAAATTTTAGTTACAGCAATTAAAACTTATTTTTTTATTAACCTTTTATACAAATTAAACGTTTCGATAACAATTACAGTTATCGTCTTCAGTATATTGTAACGCTTACTTCGGTGTAAGCCATCTTAGTCATGAAAACGAGGTGAAAATTCTAACCTTGCCTTTCATGTATATCTTCTCTGTCTTTTGTATGTAAAAAGTAATATTAACATGTATTATAATAATAATGTTAAATCATAAGTATTCAACGAGGAACAGAGACAATTACTTACGTTCTTTCAGTTTTGTGTTCAGTTTTATAATGTACTAGATGTAAGTACATAAAATTTGGAATTTCAAAAATTTAAAACGGCTGTGAAACAGATACTTTTAATAAATGCATTTTATGCATGATCATATTATAATATGATAATTATGATCAAATTTCTTTGACCGTCTTTCTATAGCTGGTGGAGGGTATTATCGCCCAGTGCATTATAATGAAACGTCAAAAATTGAAAACAATGGGCACAAAACTATGAGTTTATTTCAAAATATTTACAAGGCATTACAATTAGTCATGTTTATACTGGGTGGTACAATTCCTCAATTTCATTCATCTTATTTCTGGGAATATCTCAGTTATTGCTAACTAAACCAAAACGTCAAATGAATGATCAATTTGCGATGCCTGCTTTTGTACTCGTTTTAATGGTAACGCACCAATACGTGCTATCATAAATGAGAAATGTATTTCTTTCGAAAACAATTAACATTATAGTTCATTTTAAATATTCCATATATTAATTGTGCATAAAGCTTTATATGCATTGCTGGCATAACTAGTTTTATGGCCCTACCTTATTATGCCATTAATAACTATCATTCCTTTGATGAATATTTTGATTATTTTAAATGAATGTGTAATATGTCGCACTTATTTTAAGTGACTTATGAAGAAGATATCGCTTCGCTCGCCAGACGATTTCTTAGGGCATAATTTTTCATCCTACACGCCCTCATATGTATAAAGAGGTTAAAGTAATTACCATTAAATTAAGTGTAGGCGTGTGTAGAGTACTGTTTCCATTTTGTAACTAACAGTCAAATAGTTTCGTAAGACAATGATTTCGAAAGAGCAGTATATAGCGCGCAAGGCTAAATGAAAAGCCATCCGTGGACGACTCATCAAAGAAAATTTCTTATACGAGCTGTCAAAATACCAGTACCATTTTAAAACAATGTTTATTTTTAATATAAACAAATTTAATCCATATTTAACTTTTGTAAAATTTGTACCAGTACACCAACAAATACAGCATATTAAATGTCATAAATGTAAATTTTTGACATCTTATAGGTATGAACATGATGGTCAACTTATATACCATGTGTCCATTCTCAAACCCGAACATAGGTATTTAACATTGGAATGAGCATTTTTGCAGATTCCTGCTCGGCAATTCAACCGACACAAAAACTAATGGTATCAATCAAAAGGTAAAGTGATTGCACATCCAAAGGTACTAATTACAAGAGTAAAAGATAAAATATTTAGTTAAGTAATTGGAGTTTTTTAAATATGTAATGCCTCGATTTCCAATTTGTTTCAAATGCGCCAAATAATTTAAAAAGTATCTAAACGTTTTTAACACTGTCGTCCATTTTATTAACTTTAAAATGAATAACTACTGTAATGAAGAAAGAATCTTCAAGGTAAAAACCTTTTACGGTGGTGTTAGCTTACAGATGGTTAGAGATTTGTTTTCTGTTAATTTTGATAACACACCTATACAGTCTTTAAATACCATTCACCATTATGTGTAGAAATTAGAAAGATCTGGAAATATTTCTGTCAAATCAGAGTCTAGAGGTGGTAAATAAAATTTTTTTATCGTTAAAACACTAAAATTAAAAATAATTATATCGCAGGAAATCGACAAATAGAATTAGTTTATCACAATGAAGAACGAACGGTAAACTTGGACTGGACAATTAGTTTAACACAAATTGCGAATGAAGCAAGTAATTGGCGTTTTTTAAATATGGTATGCCTTGATTTCCAATTTATTTCAAATGTGTCAAATAATTTTAAAAAGTATTTAGCGTTGATTAATACTGTCATACATGTTATTAACTTTAAAATGAATAACTACTGCAATGAAGAAGGAATTTTCAAAAAAATTAAATGGTATGAATCAAAAAATTGAAACTAATGAAGACAAAAGACACAATTATATAGTTTAAAATACTAAATAATAAAATTAGTTTTAAAACTTTATTGTAAAATCTAAAGGCAAAGAAAAAACAAAATTACAATAAATATTCAAACAAACAATACCCCAATCTATTATAAAAACCTCTTCTAACGTTAGCCAATTGCCTTGAGTAATCAGCCGGCACTCGTTTTCTATTGCCTCCCTCAAACAATTGATATCTGGGTGGCGCCTTTAATAAGTTTTGCTTTGAAGGTGGCCCCACAAGAAGAAGTCACAAGGGGCTAAATCAGGAGATCTGGTATTTACAGCACCACCTCTACCTTTCGAACGATTTGGAAACGAACCATTAAAAATATTTCTAATGTTTTAACCAAAATGTGCAGGACAACTGTCTTATTGAAACCAAATCTCCCGATTTTCTCTTGCCACTTCTTCTAATGTAGGCCCAACTTCGGTTACTAATCATTCTGAATAAGTTTCTAAATTTAAATTTCCTTCGATTTCAAATGGACCAATAATGTTATTGTTAAAAATCCCAGACCAGATATTAATTTTTTGAGAATATTGAGTTCCTGAATATATTCAGTGGAGGATTTTCTTGAGCCTAATAGTGAGTGTTTTGAACATTTGGTTTGTTATTGAGTGTAAAAGTACCCTGGTCTTTAAAACGAAGTGTAGACAAAAACTGACGATCAGCATTAGCGCGCTCTAGGATTTCTTCACAGAATACACTCCTGTGCTCCTCGTCATAATCGAAAATCTCTTGATGACAATGGGCCTTGTGGGGGTGATATTTGTGCTTCCCAAGTATGTCGCATTCCGGTGTTTTAGATAAATCTACTTCAACAGCAATTTGTCTTCAACTAATTGTCGGGTTCAGTTTGCCCTCGCCAAAACACGTTCTTCAGTGCGATAAACTAACTCTATTTGTCGATTTCCTACGAAATAATTATATTTAATTTGAGTATTTTAACGATAAAAAAATGTTATTTACCACCCCTAGATTCTGATTCGACAGAAATATTACCAGATCTTTCAAATTTATGCACATAACGGTCAATGGTACCTTAAAGTCGGTATAGGTCTGTTATCAAAATTGACGGCAAACAAACCTCTAACCCTCCGTAAGCTAACACCACTGTAAAAGATTTTTACCCAGCGTTGATAAAAATCGTAATTAAAAAAAAAAAAATCAAAAACCGATTTTTTTAAAAAATGATTTTTTTTTTAAATTTGACTAGTTTTTATTAATATATTAGTTTCAATTAATTCTAACTGTTTATGTTTGGTTTTGTTAAGCAAACAAATATTTGCAGGCAGTAGGGTTGCAGCGATTGAACGTTTACAGTTACACGTTTAAACGTCATTACATAAGTAAAATGTTGTAAGTTCGCATTTAACATACAATGGGACTATTAAACCCACTATAAAACTACTAGAACTGCAACAAACACGATAAGGTAAAAAACAGCATTCATTCATTGTGCTGATGCGTTTTTATTCAAAATATAAATTATTAAATTAGAATAATCTTTATTTTTTACTCTTGAAATTGTGATGATTCAAATAGTTATATTATATTTAATTTAGCTATTTAGAAGAAGTCTTTTTCTATACCTACCTTACATATTTATGTCAGATTTTTTATTTACTGCATACTGCATGTGGGCTCATAAATCTTATTTCTATTGAATATACAACAATGAAAATGTGTTTTTATTTTGAAGCATTTAGTAGTTTACGATAGAGTTTCTATTGTAATAAAAACTATCATTTACGTAACTACATACCATCATACATCACGATTTTTGTAGATTTTATGCTTCTCCTAGTCTTATTAACAGATATTTAAGAATCTCACAAATTTTTATTTGATGGGCTTTTAAACGCGTGTAACATGTTTAATATAAGTTTCTACTCGTTTAATAAAATCTATTTATTAAACTTTGCAACCCTAGCAGGCAGGAATAGTACAGATAGACAGCAAAACTCAAAAGTCTTAACGTGAAAATTTTGTTCTCGCAGTTTTGAGAGTTTGGGGACCCGGTTACGTTCCTCCTTCTAGATTTCAGTTATCGTCAACGCTTCAAAATGAAATATTTGAGGAAGAAAAATCTAAATGTTTTAAGAAGTTTTCTGGACAGTCTGCTTGCATGTCCTTAGACGGATGGTCCAATGTACATAATGAGCCGATAATCTGTGTCGTTTTGATAGCAGAGGATAATAACAGTGTTCTCTTGGAAAGCACAGATACATCCGGTAATCCTCATACAGCTGACTATCTTCCTGAGTTCGCTATTAACTTAATAAATAAGTGTAAAAATGAATATAACTGTAAAGTTACCAGTACTGTGACAGATAATGCGGCCAACATGGTGTGAAGAAAAAAATTTCCGAGTCGTTCATTTATCCTATAATTACATATGGTTGTTCAGAGCACTTGCTTAGTTTACTCTCCAAAGATTTAGACGCATCGCAGGTAAAAGAACATATAGCACAAATTGTGAAATACTTGAGAAATACCCATTTGCCAAATGCTTGGTATGAAGAAAAAGGGGGCAAGAAATTGGTCTTACCTCAAGATGTTGGATGGAATACACTTTCCGATTGCCTTGAGATCTATGGAAATGAATGGCCGAAATTGTTATTAATATGTGAAGTTTCAGATATCTATATTAAAAGGATGGCTGAAGATTTTCTGCAGTTGCTATAGCGCTTGACATAATACAACAAAAAGGTGCATTTTTATCTCGAGTAGTTTACACATGGAAAACGTTAATGGCTATTTTTGAACTGACAGTTTTGTAGAAGAAAGAAGTTTGCGTCAGTATCAAATATTTAATAAAAGAGTTAAAGCTCGAACCCCCTTTCACTTTTTGGCATACATATTGGATCTTACAATAAATATAAACAAAGAATATCCATTACTAGCTGAAGAAAAGAGAGATGCTTCAGATATTGTTTCTCAATATTTTGCAGGCACAGGATTATTACTATTACTAATTAAGTTGGAAGCCAAGTCAGACTCTTTTCACAAAACTATATTTTCGGATGAAATAATAAAAAATGTAACAGCAGTACAGTGGTGGAGATCCCAAGAAGAAGTTCCAGAAATTAAGCATGTGCTGCCTATAGTGATTTCTGTTTTGTTTGCCTGTGCATCCTCTACTGACATAGAGATGATGTTTTCTACCTGTGGATTCATACATTCAGATATAAGAATCAGACTTGGCGGTGACAAAGCAGCTAAACTAGTATTTCTATTTAAGCATTATAACACTTAGGTTATAGACGTTCAGCAATATTTAGATTGTTTTTTTAAATATAGTTTTCTTTTCTGTATTAAAAACATTTTTAATAGTTTTATTTTTGTAAAAAGCAGCTGAATGCTCAATTATTATAATAAATATTACCACATAAAAATGCATCAAGGTTTTATTTTTTTATGAACAAATACATTTTCAAGTGTTCAAATTTGAGCCCCCTTTTCTAAACTAAATTAATCATGATTTTTATTTAAAAAATCATGCTGATTAAAATCATGATTTTAATCAACTGATTTAAATCATCTCAACCCTGTTTTTACCATGAAAATTCTTTCTTCATTGCAATAGTTATTCATTTTAAAGTTAATAAAATGAACGACAATATTAAACAACGCTAAATTATTTGACACAAATTGGAAATGTAAGCGTCTCGTAATTAAAAAACGACAATAACTTATTTAGTGTTTTAATCTAAATGTTTCATCTTTTAGTCCTGTAATTAGTACCTTTGAATGTGCAATCACTTTACCTTTAGATGATACCATTAGCTTTTCTGTCGGCGAGCAGGAATCTGCAAAAAGCGTTAATTCCAATGTTTTATTTTAGAATTTTCGGTGTACGAAACACGGAAAAGTTGCGCATAATTTTAGCTTTAATAACGCGTGCAAAACAGAATAATTTATTTTACCAATAATCATCATTGTTTTTTATTCCACTCAAGAAAATTGTTTTCACCTTTGTACATTGCAATAACGTAAATGAATTATTAACTTAATTCTTTTATTATTAATTTAAAACACACTAAGATTGACTAAGTATTTCTTTATGATACAAAAAATAATTTATTGTAAGAACTACTCAAAACGTTCTCCTTCTTTACAGATGCACCATTGACAACGTCGAGCAACGGAATCCGTGACGTTAAAGCTCCTTAATAAGCTTGGTTAATACATATCTGTTGTTGGCAGGTTCAGCATAAACTTTTGATTTTAAAGTGCCACACACGTAGAAGTTCCGGGGATTGTAGGTCGGCGCAAGTAGAAATAACGACAGTTATGTCACGTAAGAGATAAATCAAGCATACTAATAATAAAACGTAAAGTAGTGGAATGCAAAATATAATAAACCATAGTACAATTAAACACACTCGAGGAACAATAAACAACAGTAATTGAGTAATTATAACAAAGACGGCGTTTGACAACTGACAAAGTAGTGTAATTACTGGAACGTAAGATGACGCATGAAATCCAGTGGGGCAACGGGAGAGTAATACAATAACTATATGAACGAACAAAGAGAAAACAAATTCAGAACACGAGTGAATAGTCTACCAACTGAAAAGGAATTTAAAAGGAAAAGAGCAAAAGAAACACCAGAGGAGTTGGAAAAGTGGGAAACTGATCTATCAGCTTCCCAAAAAACAAAAAGGTAACGAGGTTGCCGGAAAACCGCAATTACCAGACAGCTAATAATATTACGGAATCAGAACTCGAAACAAAAGAATTGGAGGAAATAATGAAGTGGATGGGTGAATTAAAAATAGACACACAAAATATTGCTAGCAAAAATTGGTAACAGGTTACGAAACAATAAACTCACAAATCATAAAAATCGATTTAATGACTCCAGAAACAATGAGCATAATACAAATATATACACACACAAAAATACATTGGAAGAGGAAAAAAACGTAAAGAAGTAGGAGATGGTGTCACAGGAAGATATGGAATACACAATAGGAAAAATGGAAATGGGAAAAAAAAATACAATTCTGTATTGAAAATCAAATGGTAATAAGAAACACAACACTTGCACATAAAGGTATACATAAATATACGTATACAGGGTGTCACTGTGTTTGCATCACTTAAACACAGATTCCTGGTTCGAGAATAGGCCGATTTAACACTATAACTGTGGCGGCAGTCAATTTGACCGCATGCCTTCTTTAAAATGTTTCTCTGTTGTGCTTGGAGTTACGGTGTTGAGGGATTATGACTTTTTCTAGATTTTTATGTACTTTTAGAATATAAAAAAATATATTAAGAAAATTAAGCCGTTTTAGAGTTTTTTGTAGTATTTGTACAACTGCCGGTACCGTCATTTTGACCGTTCATATATTCAGTTTCGAGGTTGTATATCAAAAATAATTACAAAATTGAGATAAAACAATGTATTTTAATATTATTGTGGTAATTTTTAGGAGTTTACTGCAAATCAGAACTTGTTTAGTCGTGTCCGAAATTATGAATAATCTTCCCTATTTTTACCTACGCGCCCGAGATATGAAAAATGCAAGTTATAACTTGTTTCTATAGAGATCTATATATTCAAGTACTTTGAGATTTTAAATTAGTTGCAAGTGAACGTTCTTATGAAATACTTCTGTACTTATTACGCGATTAATTTCGTAGTAAAAAAAATGTGGTCATCTCGCGGGTTCACACAACAGGCTTTAGATTATCTTGCGGAGTTGGAAAACTTATCTGAATGCTAATCCGAAAAAGCAAATAACCACTCCGAAAATGGTGAAAGTGATGAAGCTGTTCCTGTTGATGACAAAAGTAGTGATCTAATCAAATTAGTGATGAGATTGAACACCATCCAAAACGAAAAAATAACATGCATTTACCTGTGGGGAGTAAACAATCATCCAAATCTAATGATATATGGGAAGTTGTAGAATCATGTTGGCCGTATAGTTCAAAGAGATATTATGCAAAATACTCCTGGACCAACTCCTTATGCAAAAAGAAATGTGTTTCCTAACTCTGTGCTAAGTGCATTTCGATTGTTTATAGATAACACAACGCTAAAACACATTCAGAAATGTACTAAAATTGAAGCTAAATGACAACTAGGAGATGATAGAAACTGGTTATTGTCTCTTCAAGAACTTGGCGCTTTTCTTGCAATATTGCTAACTCGTGGTGCTTAGGTGCAAGAACATTACAGCTTGACAGTTTATGATCTGTTACTTGGGGACCTCAACTTTTTCGTGAGACCATGTCACGCAATCGATTTCTTGAAATCATGAGATTTTTAAGATTTAATATTCGATCAACACGAAAAGAAGGTCTAGTTAGTGATAAGTTTGCTTTGGCGTCCAAAATATGGGATAAATTTATTACTAACTGTAAAGCTTGCTATTGATACGAATTCTAAATATCTCCTGAATGGTTTTCCTTATTTAAGAAAAGATGATATGCGTCCTAACAACCAACCCCTTCTAGAATATGTTGTTTTAAAATTAATGGAACCTTTCCTAAATATGGGTAGAAATGTTAGTACCGACAACTGTTTTACCAGTCAAAATTTAGCAACAATGCTGGCAATAAGAACACAGCAATAGTAGGAACAGTGAACCGAGAAAGAAGGGAATTACCAATTTGTATCAAGAATAAAAGGGCAGAGTTATATTCCTACCACAGTAATGAAAAATGATAAAAGCACCATGTCAATTTATCAGGGTTAATAAAAATGTCATATTGCTAAGTACGCTACATCCAACTGTGGCTATAGATGATGGAAAAAAGAAGAAACTTGAGACAGTGCTGTATTACAATAAAACAAAGTTTGGGGTAGATGTGTTGGAACCAAATGGCTAGAAAATATTCTACAAAAGCTGGTTCACGTAGATGGCCAGTTCATGTGTTTTACAATGTTTTAGATCTTGCCACAATCAACGCCTGGATAGTTTATAAGGAAGTCGTAGGCAGTACAATAAAATGAAGAGACTATATTTTCACTCTAGCGGAGGAACTAAGAAAATATATAAAGAATACATCTCAAAATTACCTTTCTTGTCCAGAGGTCAAAATGGCCGGCCACGGCTGTTTTAGGTATTTACAATAGCCTGTGGTGCTAGTGTTAACTAAACTTACCTATATGCAATACGTTTCGTTAGTATTCTTCTTCAAAGTTCTGTCAAGAAAAAGTTATTTTATCCATAACGATAGAACGCTTGGATAGATTTGAATAATATTGGTATTGTACTCCTTTACAGATGTAGGTCATCTTTTAAGATATAGTAGTTATTATCAGTGAACCATTAGTGTACGAAACAGAGTAACCCGGCATAAACCAGTCAATAACTTTTTAATGTTAGGCCCAATAACTTAAAAAAAAATAGTTTCAGAAAGAGACATTCAACAGTAACTCTTTTTTGTTACTTTTTAATTGATGGTATCTGTTAAGGTTTAGATAAAAAAAAAATAAAATAAAATCTGAGGGACCGCACACTGCATTTCTGAAAACATATGTAATCTAGCAGTCTGGCATTCTAAGAAATAAATGCCGATAAGGCAATTTGTTGATATTTATTATTGATAAGTATGTACTTTATTAGAACTACAGTAAATGCTCAATGTGACCATCATCTTCCTGGATGCAAAAGATGATTTGACGCAAAAAATTGAAGTGTACTCGTAACATTTCTGCATCATTCTTATTGGATTGCGAAGCGTACTGTATTCTGGCCCAAAGTTCGCCCTCTGTGTTTATAGGACGAGAATACACTTTGCTTTTTAGAGCTCCCCACACAAAAGAATCGCAAATATTTAAATCTGGTGAACGAGGTGCCCATTTTGCAGAACCATTAGCTCCTCTGCCTATCCATTTGTTAGGAAACTGTACATGAAGATGATTCCGAACGTTCAAAGTAAAATGAGGTGGTGCTCCATCGTGTAAAAACCAAATGTCACGTCTAAGATCTAACGGCAAGTGTTCCAATAAATCGGGTAATGTATTTATAAGGAAGTCTAGATAATTCTCTCCATTTAAACGATTTGGTAAAATGACAGGGCCTATGATGAAACTGCCGATTATCCTTATCCATACATTCATTCTAAACTGATGTCGAAAGTGACGTTGCTTGATGACATGAGGATTTTGTACATAGTAAGGATATAGCAATTGTTTTTAAGAACTCTATGAGCAACATTGTTTGAAACGCCTGCTTGCAATGCTAAGCATCGACTACTTACTTCTGGATTTTCTTCTATTTCCAGAATTTCCTCCTCTACCCTGGGGGCGAGAATTGTACGAGCATGTCCACGATCAGCTGTGATCAGTGCAAATGCAAAAGTTTTATGATTGGGCACGCGACGATTTGGAAACCTTTCGTTGTATACTCTAGCAGTTCTGCGACAATTTCCTTCGCAACATCCTAAAACCATTAACATATCCGTTTGCTTAGCGTAAGTGTAATTTACAGTCATTATTACGGAAATAACGAAGAATATTAACTTCTAAAATCACTAGCTAACACCAACAACAATTTGAGACACTTCACAATTGATAAACAATAACTACTATGATTAAAAGTACACTTACTTGTCACTAATAAATATCATATCATCATTTATTTGGTAGAATACCAGACTGCTATATTACATTTGTGGGTGTAGTAATGTTTTAACAACATTGTAAGTGGTGCTATAATAAGGCAAGAAATTTAAGTTTGTGACAATTGTCATTCACGCGACTATTACTGTAAAAGTATGTACTCTTTTATTGAAAATGTTTGTTTACAGTAGTTTTAGTATATTATTAGTATTTGTATGTAATTTCAATTAAATAATGTCTATAGTATTTTCGCTGTAGCTTTGTTGGTGAGCGATTAGCGCTTAATTTCAGAAATCACAAAACTCTTATAGCGTTGTCCTTTTCTAATATATATATATATATATATATATATATATATATATATATATATATATATATATATATATATACATCATACCTACCAAAAATATTGGGCATGTCTCATCGCCTCGAGCAATAATCAGGTAAACAAAAACATTGTGTATTGTTTGCCAACAATGGAATAATGAGCTCTGCTTTTGTTAAAATATAAACTTTAAAGTAAAAAGTCAGAGCTTCTAAACCATTTATTTGTTATATTTGCTATATTATAAATTAGTTAGGTGCATCTAGGACAGTAGGATACTACATATGAAAATATCTATCATTGGTCTCATTACCACATTCTTCGTCGTTTCCATTATCGCTGTAGTCGGAAATCAAGGGACCGCCGTTTTCCTTCTCTTGTTCAAAATATTTTAATAATTTTATTACAAACATTTGAGATTGGGAGTTTAAAACTTCACTGGGCATTTTTTTTAAGATAAACACGCGTAATCAATAATAACGACCTTCCTTGCAACGCAATTACTCAATTACTTGACGACTAACTGACGTCTAATTGCACAATTTTTTATAATGTAGCTTACGAGTAAACATGCAATTACTTTATCATTACATATTAATGATAATAGCATTTTTATTAGTGATTAAGAGAATGTGAAAATAATACCCCTGGTGTATTGCAATTTTAATGCTGAATACCTATGTACAAAGTTTAAAGTACCGCTGACTTTCACAAATATTGAACCATACAGTGTTCAAGTGGGAATCCCTAATTGCTCACCAACAAAGCTACAGCGAAAATACTATACTAATTTATGTTTTGGTGAACACAAAATTATAAGAGTAAATCAATTTACGAAGCTTTAACAGACAAATGAATAATACAGCTGAAGTATAATATTCTCTAAAATATTTCACAAGTAATTTATAATTTTACATTATTTGCATTTTTAGTTTATAAAAAAGAACTGTGAGACATTTTTTAGTTTGAAATTAATCTGAAAATTCTGCCAGCTTTGAATAAATTATTTGTACTATCTATTCATAATATGGTGCTATTGTATCATAAATGTATTGCAAACACTTTATTTGCTGTTTTCAGTAATAATTTTGAAATGAAGACTTCAAACTCATTTAGTAAATGTGTATAATTCATTAAATTACATATTGTAATAGAAATAAAATTGATAAACTCCAAAATAATTGATGGATGGCCATTGTCATCCATGCGATCAATTGTGTTATTATTACCCTGCTCAAGGGTTAAGAAATGCAGTGCGTGGTCGCTCAGATTTTATTTTTTTGTGTCTAAACCTTAACAGATATCATTAATTAAAAAGTAATAAAAAAATTACTACTGAATGTCTCTTTCTGAAGCTATTTTTTGAAAGTTATTGGTCATAACATTAAAAAGTTTTTGGCTGATTTATGCCGGGTTACCCATGTTTCGTATAATAGAGAAATAGCAATTAAAACGGATAGGACCGTCCAAGAATTGTAACGAAAATAGGAGTCCAGGGACCTAGAAGTAGAGGAAGATCAAGAAAGAAATGGAAAGAGAACATAACAGCTAGTGGAAAGCAAAGACGATGGGAAAAGCAAAAAAGATGGCATGGACCAGAAAAGCATACAGAACAGGATAGTTTCAGAAGTTTTTGAAAAGAAAACTAACGGAAATGGCTATAAATTGGTAAGTAGCTTATTTAATTTCAATATGAACAACGTAATGATTTTTATAATATTTGCATTTGAAAATAATATTTTATTTTATCAATAGGCTTTAGGTCATTGGACCATTTCAAAATTTTGACGTTTGACTGCAAGACTCTGTTGATTGTAGCATTGAAAACTAATAAAACTTAAATGTAGACTTGATCCTGATTGGTAATGATTTAATTTGGATCATCCTCTACAGGCCATTGCAAGATAATGGTCACTTAATAATAACATCAAATTTAAAAAAATCGAGTTTTTTCAAATAGGACAAGTTTATTTTCTGGCGTTTTTAGATACATAAAAAATTCTGCAATGATTAATACTGCTAATAATCTGTATGCTATGCTTTTTGTTTAGTTTCTAAAATATTCGGCATTATTGATAATTTTTCTAGTTAGACTTAGGAGTATCAAATGAAATTTTTAATGGTTATAAAGTAGACAGAAATCCTTCCATATTTAAACCATTTGTTCCCAACATAGAAACACATTTTGTTTTAATCTATAATTTTAGTTCTTTACGCCTGGAAAATAATGGAAATAAAAAATAATTAAAAGGTGTACAGGGTGATCTGTTATATTTTGAACCCCCCACTATCACGCTTAGAGATATCGAAAAACTTTATGTATCAAAGTTATGCAGTTTTAAATCAATTTATGAATTTCTATGTCGCGACCAGAAGAAACAGAAACCATCGAAAATGATAAGTATTTATCGAACCTTTCTATTTAAATGGAACACCCTGTATATTTTACGCTATTCCTATGATTACAAATATATAAGTTTATGTGGTCTATTATAAACTGCAACTTTCTTATTTTAAATGGGCGTCATATTGGATTTTTACACAATAAATGGGATTTTTTTTCTCTTTTCAATGATGTACGAATAAAAAATTATGTGAAATATTAATTGTATTTATTTTAAATCAAGTAGCCATGATTAACAATAAAACAAAATTTATTATAATACGACTAACTGTAAAGTTGTATTAGTTTATTGGTTGGGTAAATAATTAGTATTGCTGCGTTGTTTTATTAAGTGATAAATTTATATTTGAGTTGTTAGAAATCGGCGATTTTTGTTTTTTTTTTAATAATTCGAAACTGTTCGGAAATTGAAATGTTTCTCAACGGAATTGAATTCGGCCCAAAAAATGGCACAATATTGCCCATTTAACAAATCTTATATATATATATATATATATATATATATATATATATATATATAATGCGTGCATAGAAATCGGCCCACTGTAGACTTTTGCATCACTCATATTTACTAAATCCCTTCAAATTATGTCTACACTGTATGGTCTGTACAACTAATATTTTTTGAGAAATTATCTGTTTAATACAAATTTTACGCTTGTACAATTTCATTTTTCTACTGGAACACCGTAGATATAACATTCCATAGTTTATAAAATTTCTAAATTCATTTGATCTATCTTAATAACCATGACCTCTAAAACTATTATGTTGTGAGAAATTATCACTTCACTGAAAATTTTACTCTTACACAATTTCATTTCCAGTAGAACAATCTGAAACATTCCATAATTTCTAAAATTCCTAAATCCCTTTGATCAATTTTAAACACTATGACGTCTAAAACTACTATTTTTTCAGAAATTATCAGTTTAATGGAAATATTATTCTTTCTATTTTCATCAAGTAGACTGGTACTTTAAAATTTTTGTATTTTGTTATTATTACTGCCAAGAATAAATAGCTTAGCGTATCATGCAAAAATCGTGTAAAATACTTTGCGAAAATGAATTTTGACACTCAAGAGTTGATAGATATGATTTTTGTTTTAGGTGAAAGTCACAAAAATTGTTTATTGGTCGCAAGATTATACCATCAATAATATCCACTTAGAAAGCAGCCTAGAAAAGAAGCATTTGAAAGTTTATTGTTAAGGTTTACACAAACTGGAAATGTGGCTTATCTAAATAGCAAAAGAACAAAAATTGCATTAACACCAGATAATCAGATGACAGTTATGTTAAAGGTTGTAGAAAATCCTAACATATCGGCTAGAGACATTTCAAATCAGAGTGACATAAGTCGTACTGCGGTCCAACGAATTCTAAGCACAAACAAAATGCATCCATACCACATTGAAAGAATGCAAGAGTTATTACCCAATGATTTTGAAAAAAGAATAAGTTTTTGTGAATAGGCTTCAAACAAAATTGAACGGGACAGGTACTTTTTTGATGATGTTTTGTTTTGTGATGAGTCGACATTTCACAAAAATGGGTTTGTCAATAGACATAATAATTTCCATTATTATTCTACCGAACAAGCACACTGTATAAGGACTATTAGTCAGACAAGGTGGTCCTTAACGTTTGGGGTGGAATCGTAGGAAAATATGTAATAGGGCCGTATTTTTTTGATGGAAAGGTAACGAGAAATTTACTTGGATTTTGTAAAATCAATTACCCCATTTAATACATTTGCCCAATCCAGTCAAGCAAAGAATGTGGTTCTTACATGATGGATCTCCAGTTCATAACGCCGTTTTAGTGAACACATTTTTAAATAACAAGTTTCCTGACATATGGATAGACAGAGCAGGTCCAGTTAAATGGCCACCACGCTCTCCAGGATTAACAAAAGTAGATTTTTTGTGGGGTTACATTGAAAGTCAAGTTTATAAAACATCTGCCACAACAAAAGAAGATATGAAACAACAGATAAGAGAAGCTTTCCGAAGTATCGATAACGGAATGTTAAGAAATGTTAGCAGAGCGCGAGTTTTATTGTTTAGAAGTAAATGGTGGCCATTTTAAACTTAATAAAGTAATTGTTCTGTATCGTTTCTGTAGCGAATTGTCATATTCATCTAATAATTGTTATAAAATAATTGAGAATCAATTTTCAATTTAATTGACAATTTTTCAATAAAGATTTTACACTAAAAAATTATGCATGAATAAAAAAGATTAAAATGTGAGGCAAATGTAATCAATGATTACATTTACCACGTTCTCTCTGATTACACTTACCCCGGTATGTGCACTTTTGTGGGGCAAATGTAATCACTGCTACATGGTTTTAGAGGTCATAGTTATTAAGATAGATCAAGTGAATTTAGAAATTTTATAAACTATGGAATGTTATATCTACAACCTACAGGGTATTCCATTAGAAAATATGAAATTGTGCAAGCATAAAATTTTCATTAAACAGATAATTTCTCAGGAACTACTAGTTGTAGAGACCATACGGTGTATACATAAATTAAAGCGATTTAGTAGCTTTACAAAAGCATGGAATAATATACAGGGTGTTCCATTAAAAAAAATTAGTTTTGGCCCGTTAAAATGTGATGATTTTGTGCTTTCATAATAAACACCCTGTGTATGAAACAACATTTTATCTTGTCCGATACATTGTATACACTCTTTGTCTTTGTAACTGAAAAAACATTTTGCTTAAGATGTTATTAGTAAACTGTTATGTAAGATTCATTTATGATGAAGTGATTTTCAGTAAATTTTCATATTTTTGGCAATAACTTGGCAATGCGGCAAAATTTTCTCAAGAAAATATATTGACGTATGTAGACCGCTATGGAGAGTTCGATCATGTAAAAACATACTGCCGATGCCATTTAAAAAAATATCTCGTTAAAATGCCTCAACTAACCAGAGAACACTGTATATCTGAAACTAATTTACAAATGTGCAATGTTGCAATTGTTACAACTTCTATTTGAATCATTTTTTAATATGCGGTATATTTAACGAGATATTGAACTTCCTCGCATTAATGGGCCACCCTATATATATATATATATATATATATATATATATATATATATTTTTTTGAAAAAATCTTAGTCCACATTGAATAACGATATCTCCATTAATAACGAAGCTAGTGATGTGAAATTGTAACCAATAAACAACAAGCGCTTGCCTGTTAACTCCATACATCCATCTCATTGATATTTCATACGGGTGTTTAATAAATAAATAAATAAATAAATAAATAAATAAATAAATAATATATATATATATATATATATATATATATATATATATATATATATATATATATAAATTTTGAAAAAATCCTAGTCCACATTGAACAACGATATCTCCATTAATAACGAAGCTAGTGACGTGAAATTGTAACCAATAAACAACAAGCGCTTGCCCGTTAACTCCATATATCCATCTCATTGATATTTCATACAGGGTGTTTTAAACTTAGCCGCCAACAAGCACAATTTAAATCATTTATAAAAGAAAATGGAAGTCATGTGCCTTTAAGGCCTGGAGAGCGATATATATATATATATATATATATATATATATATATATATATATATATATATATATATATACAGGGTGAATCTTATCTAATCCGCCAAAATTAAAGGAGCACTAGAATTCCTCATTCTAAGCAATAAAGTTCATATGTACATGGGTCCCAAAATGTTTCGTCTCTGAGATACAGGGTGTCAAAGTTGAAAATCGCGTTTTCTTCAATATGTTTCGACTGTTTCGAAATAATTTCATGAAATTTCGTATACGGGGTTTTTTTGGGTATTTTGAACAGTTGTTATCAAAAGAACATGCTTACTTTTAATATTAATTTCTTTTCTTTTTCTTTTTTTAATGTTGGCTATTTTAGTGCTCCTTACAAAAGTTAGTTTTAAATAAATAAACATTGTGAGTTTTAAATGCGTTTTTCTCGGAAAGGGTTGCTCCTAGCGACTTCACTAAAATATACCTTTTTTTTAACAAAAAAGATAGGAGAATCGACTTGTCTAATCCAAAATGGCATACAGTGTAGCACAAAAAAGTTGCAACGATTTAAAGGGGTCGAAATGGTTGCCGCTTGGCGCCCTCTAGAAACCACAACTAAATGGACAAAAAATTTGAATTTGTCATCCCAAAAAACCCCCGTATACGAAATTTCATGAAATTATTTCGAAACAGTCGAAAGATATTGAAGAAAACGCAATTTCTTTTTTCAACTTTGACACCCTGTATCTCGGAAACGAAGCATTTCCGGACCCATGTACATATGAACTTTTTTGCTTAGAATGATGAGTTCTAGTACTTCTTTAATTTTGGCGGATTAGATAAGATTCACCCTGTACATATATATATATATATATATATATATATATATATATATATATATATATATATATATATATATATAGTTTATGTGGTCTATTATACATTGTTGGGTAAATAATTACAATTTTATTAATGACCGCAAGCAGACTTAAACAAAACATGGCCTGTGTAATATGTGACAGTTGTTTATATTTACGTTACTGTCAAATTAAACGTCTAGCATTTGTTGCAATAATGGTATATTCAGAGGTAGAAAAGCTGGAAATTGTTGAGATTTACTTAAAAAATAATTAAAATTGACACAGGAATTTATTAATTTATATGGTGAGAATATAAATACGACAATTCCAAGTCTAAATACTTTACAAAATATTTACAATTTGCTGCAACAACACTTTCAGTTGTTGGAAAAAGTTCATGGCTTACTAGATATTTCAAAAAACTAAAATTTTTCATTTTATTTAATTCTAAATAATTGTTATTATCAGTTTGAGAAAAAAAATGTAGAGGAAACAATGGTAGTGTTTTTTATGTTTTATTTACTGACGTCGCCCCTTTTGTTCTATTTCTTGTTATTCCTAAATTATGATATAAACTTTTGTTTTTTTTAAATGGAAGGTATAGTAGGTTGTGCCTTTATTAGATGCGCATTTTTTTTAAGCTTTATAACGATATCATTTTATTATTGATTTACAGTTGGCCATGGAAAAAATGAACTAATTATTATGGTTTTTGACAGGTTAACACCCTTGTCATAATAAATACAGTTTTTTTTTCATTTCAAACTTTGATGAGCGAACTCAAGTTTAGTGATTTTTCTTTTAAATGTCATAGAATCGTTATTATTAGGAATACAACAAAATGACACGAATAAAAATTTGAGATATTTTAATGTGTAACATGTTGTACATACTAATTTCCTGCTCGCTTGAGTTAGAACAAACTTAGATTTTTTTAAGTAGCAGTAATAGTTGGCTTTTTTTTTATGATTGTGGACCTGAACAGGTTAAATAAGGCCTATCGTGCTAAAGCACTCAGGAACACTTAGGAGGATAGATAGAGGGATAATGAATTGCCAATAGATGTCTATGGACAGCTACCTTAAATTTTCTCATACCATAAGTGAGAGGAAAACAGGAACTAGGGAGATCATTCCAGAGTTTAGAAGCCGTATAGAAAAATGTGGATTGCGCCCGTTTGGTACGACAAGTGGAGATTTGTACTGCATACTGATGATGTGAATGAGCGAACCGAGTGTTTCTCGCAAAGATAGCCGGAGATGGTATCAAAGAATGTAATTCACCAGCACAATAGCCGTTGTAATAACGATAATACAAAGAAAGAACTGAAACCATCCTTCTATGCTCAAGGAACTGTATGTGAGAAGTTAAGGACGGGTCATTTATAAGCCTAATCGCTCTCTTTTGAATACGATCAACGATATCGAGAGCGTATTGGGGATCACTAACCCAGAGGTGAGAATTATATTCCAGATGAGGCCGAATTTGGGCCTTATACAGCAGAAGGAGTTGTTGAGAGGTAAAGTACTGCTTAGATCTGTACAAAAAGCCTATTTTACGAGGAGCTGTTTTGGTGGCTGACGAAGATGGTCAACCCATGAGAGATTTGAAGATACAGTCATACCCAACAGAGTAATAGAGTCTGAAAACTTAAGAACTGAGCCATTCATACTTACAACAGGAAATGAACGATCTTTTTTGGCGGACATAAGGCAACACTGAGTTTTGTTAGCATTAAATTTAACTAGATTATTGCTTCCCCATTCGAGAATACGTTGAATGTCTTTGTTGATTGAATTTGCCATTTCAGCTTTAATTTCTTGATTTGACATAGAAGGTGGATTATCACTATGAGTAGACTGAGATGAACTACAGTGAAGAGTGCTATCGTCAGCAAAGCAATGGATGGGGTTAGTTGTTGAAGAAATAAGGTCATTTATGTACAGTAGAAAAAGTGTAGGCGCTATAACGGATCCCTGTGGTACGCCCGCGTTAATGCTAACTTCTTTTGTAAAAAAGCCATCAACTACGACACGTATTCGTCTTTTATCAAGGAAACTAGAAACCCAGTTGATGAGCGTATCATTTAAGCCAAACGAGGTGAGTTTGGCAAGTAAACACTTATGCCAAACTTGGTCAAATGCCTTTGAGATATCTAAAGCGACTACAACTGTTTCACCGGACTGCTCTACTGTATTGTTCCAAACTTGGGTCACATATGAAAGAAGATCGCCTGTTGAACGACTTTGCCTAAACCCATATTGGTGGTCACTAAGGAGTTTGTTAGTTTCAAGGAACGTGAGCAGTTGCTGATTGATGGCTTTTTCCATGATTTTAGACAAAATGGAAGTGATGGCAATTGGTCGGTAATTTGAGGGATCGGTCTTATCCCCTTTTTTGGGAATAGGTTGAACATTTGCTAACTTCCATGATGAAGGGAATTCCCCAGAAGACATAGAGATCCTATAGAGCTTAGAAAGGACTGGTACTAGCTCGGGGGAACATTTCTTTAAGACAATAGCTGGGCTTTGACATTTTTAAAAAGAACAAATTTTTCTCTTTATAACGATACAGGACTATTGTATTATTGAGAGTAGCAAAAACAAAATGTACCATGGAGAAACATTTTTATCCTGTTAAGTTAATTACTCAGTTTACCATAACATTTCATCTAAAAATTAGGGCCTCAAATAGAACAAGAACGCAAAGAAACTAGGAATTATTAAGTTTAAAATTCGACTTTGTATCACCTGTATCACAGCATCACGCAGTTCTTCTTTTGTCGTATAAGTTCGCTGATAAACCAATTCTTTTAGAGTACCAAAAGGAAAAAAATCTAAAAGTGAAAGATCTGACGATCTTGGTGCCAAGGAACCGGTCCGTTCCTACCTATCCAATAATTTGGAAACAGTTGGTTTAGGTACTCTCTCACTTGCAGTTGGTTGTACGGCGGAGCACCGTCGTGTTGAAACCAGCGTAAATTACGTCTTGTTTCCAAATCTAAGATATCCAACATATCTTGAAATTCATTTTTTTTATGATTGTGGACCTGAACAGGCTAAATTTGGCCTATCGTGCTAAAGCACTCAGGAACACTTAGGAGGATGGATAGAGGGATGATGAATTGCCAATAGATGCCTATGAACAGCTGTAGAAACTCAAGTAACGCTGGCCTGTCAAATTTTCGTCGTAAATTAAAGGTCCTAGAATTCGTGATCCAATAATTCCGCACCAAACATTGAATCCAAATTTTCTTTGAGGCCGTCTTTTACGAAGTATCCTAGGATTTTCCTGCATCCACAAATGTTCATTGCGCCTATTGACCATACCGTAGTTAGTAAATTTGGTTTCCTCAGTCCAGAAAATTTGATTTTGAAACTCTGGATTCTGTCATATTAATGCACCAGTTACTAAACGCAATTCTTGCAGTTTGGTCTCCTGGATGCAGTGTCTGTCCTACTAATAGATGATATGCGTGAAATTTGTGTTTCTTCAAAACTCTCATGACTATGGTTTGCGACACACCAACTTCGGCTTAAATTTGTCGGGTCTAAGTAGAAGGATTCTGATTAACGTAGGCCAATACATTTATTTTGATATCCACATTAATGATGTTTTCATCCCTCTTTGGTTTCGAAAAGAAACTAAACTGCCTCATATTTCTGTATAAATTGTTGAACGTCGGTAGAGATGGTTGACGCCGGTATTCATACAATTGTTGGTACCATTCGGCAGCAAGAACACTTTTTATTACACACTACAAAACATTCGAACGATTAGAAAACATCATTAATTTACTAAAACAATGACCACCTGTACTTTGTTTATTTTTTTTCATGGCACTCTCAATGATACGAAAATTCCGGTATCGCGTTTATTCCTCAAAGTAAATGTAGCAAACCTTATATCGTTATAAAGAGAAAAATTTGTTCTTTTTAAAAATGTCAAGGCCAGCTATTACTGCTACTTAATAATATCTAAGTTTGTTCCAACTCAAGCGAGCAGGAAATTAGTATGTACAACATGTTACATGTTAAATTGTCTCAAATTTTTATGCGAGTCATTTCGGTGTATTCCTAATAATAACGATTCTACAACATTTAAAAGAAAAATCACTAAACTTGTTTTCGCTCATCAAAGTTTGAAATGAATAAAAAGCTGTATTTATTATGGCAAGGGTGTAAAACTGCCAAAAACCATAATAATTAATTCATTTTTTCCATGGCCAACTGTAAAATAATAATAAAATCGTTATAACTTAAATATTTTTAAAAATAAATATATCATATCTGATATGGTACAAAGCTTAAAAAAATGCACATCTGATAAAGGCACCTTCCATTTAAAAAAACAAAAGTTTATATCATAACTTTGGAATAACAAGAGATAGAACAAATGTGGCGACCCCAGTAGATAAAGCATAAAAAACACTACCATTTTTTCCTCTACATTTTTTTCACAACAGAGTTATTTACAATTAAATAAAATGCAAAATTTTAGTTTTTTTGAAATATCTAGTAAGTCATGAACTTTTTCCAACAACTGAAAATGTTGTTAATTTAGGTTCATAAAACAGCAACTCTTTCCCCATTTAACCGAATCTCTATCTCTTGTAGTTTCCTAGGTGCCAATGCTTAAAATGAAAAAAAAACTCACCCTATATATTTGTAATCAAAAGAAAAATTTCTACCAGAATAGCATAAAATATACAGGATGTTCCATTTGACAAAATAAAGGTTCGATAAATATTTACCGTTTTCAATGTTCGTTTGTTCCTTCAGATATCATGACAAAAATTCATTAAAAACTGCATAACTTTGGTATATAAAGTTTTTTAACATCTCTTTGAATGAAGGAGATAGTGGAGGGTTCAAAATATAACAGATCACCCTGTACAGTGAAAAAAATTATTATTATTGGTATCACTAGTCCAGAAACGATGGCTGTAACTGTGAATACTCGCAAAAATAGTTTCTGGGTGTGAGGCAAAAAATGTGTTGTCCTGAAGTTTGAAAATTAATACTTACTGTTCTTCCTGTTCTTCTGTGGTCTCGTCAT
The DNA here is from genome assembly GCA_036346205.1 of Vesta saturnalis. Classification (NCBI taxonomy): domain Eukaryota; kingdom Metazoa; phylum Arthropoda; class Insecta; order Coleoptera; family Lampyridae; genus Vesta; species Vesta saturnalis. The sequence goes on along the minus strand of JARFJB010000618.1, from coordinate 361,971 downwards.
TTAATTTTGCCTTTTTTTGTGGATTATCATTTGAAGATCTAGAAGGTTTCTTCCGTTCTTTAGTCTCCCCCAAAGTAAAACTCAGCAAAGGATCAGATTTCCAATCACTCTTTTTATTTGCTTTTGCATCCACAGAAGAAACTTCCTAAATATAATTAAAAGTTATTGATTATAAGTATACGGAAAAATATTTATCAATATAAAAAATATAACCATAACGAACTCTGTTTTTGTTACTTAATTCAAGCCACAAATCGTTCAGAAATAGACCAACACTTCCACATAAAAATGTTTATTGGATTCGTGTACAACAAATCTTATAATCATGGAATGTTTCAAACTTTAACAGGGGTTTTTAGAGCATATTTTTAAGGAAATGTAAAAAAATACAAATCATTTTTCATTACTTTTTCATTCAAAACCGAATTATCAAAATTGGGAAATAGTGCATATAGAAACAGCAGATCTAGTAACAGAGTTCGTTAGAAATAACAGTGAGAATATAATTCATGTATCATATGATCTCATGTGATCCAACAAAATGTAATATCCTTGCTACTTAAATATCACAAAATTATCGAAGGTAATACCATAAGTGCTCAAATTTGATCAATAATTCTTCTTTTTATTTGTTAACACCACGAAAACAAACCAAATGATAAAATCACAAATACGATAGGGTGAGTGATTTTATCAAGGGATGAGTGATTTTATCTAATTGGAGTTAAAAATCCATTTGAAGAGATTATTTTCTGAACGACTTGCTAATTTACTAAACTATTCTAACATGTTCAGTAAAAAAGTGTGTTGTTCCTTTTGAAAGTTAAGCAAAATAATAGTTTGGTTGCTATAAAACTTAAACTGTCAAATTTGATAACGATAGCTTACATGCAATAGGTTGTATCCACTTAACAGTAAATTTTACAGGAGACTCAAAAAACTTCACGGTTACAATATTCAAGACATGTTTGATATTTTCTTAGGTCAAATACAACTAAAATATAATCAAGCAAAATATTTTAGGTGCATTTTCAAATTATCTTCCGTATTTGAATATTTTTGTGTGATATGTCCTATTGCATATTCTTGTTTTGTCAGTTAGGTCCTATTTATATCTTATTCATACACGATTAGCAGAAATGGAAGCCCAGATGTGTGGCTTACAACAAATTGTATTAACCGGATAATAATCTGGAATAAAACAATGTTCGTATAAAAATATCTATAAAAAATATTTATTTTGAACAAGATTACATTACTTTGGTAACGTTGAAATTAAGTAAAGCATTTTTTAAAATTAATGGCAGAACTAAACTAAACAAATTTCTCCCGTTGCTTTGCAACATTTTACATTATTAGAACAAAAATAGTTTTAAACAAGTTTAATATAAGGTATAATCTATTTATTTATTTTTCTCTTTTGTTGTATTTTACAAGGCATCTTCGTCCACTTTTCGAATTCAACCGTTCTCTTCCAGACTGACGCTTTTTCGATTCTGATGTAGATTTTAGTTCTGTAGCTTTTTTTGTACTAGTTTCTCCAGTGTTTATTATTTCTTGTTTCTTTTCTAATTCTTCACCTTTTTTTGCTTAGAGTTCTTAAAGTTCATAGTTTAATTTATAATATATTTTTCCATCTGACGAATATTTCAAAATTTTACATCAATTACTTCCGTTCAATAAGTCCTAGAATGGAGTTACACTCCATTTGAGTATGCCCCTCTCCAAGTGCTTCTTAAATACCGTTATACCGGTTCACACTCAATAGGACAACAGCGCATTTGCCAATGTTACATTCTTATTTTGATACCCGCAATTATCTGAGAAAATGATTATTGGCATTGGCTCTTGCAGAAAATATTGATTCAGACAGAGCATTTCACAACTTATGAACACTAATGAAACTACCTGTCCTTCACTCTACCAGCAGTAGTTGTCAGATTTATGTGTCTCTACATTATATATTGTAAAGTTATGGAACTGAAGCTTGCTATTAAATTATAATTTACTAGCAAATTATTTAGTGTATAACTGAACTGCTTGCACATACATCCATCGTCACGATATAAAATTTTTTTCCAATGCATCAATCTTGTCCTTTTCTTTCTTCGTCCTCGCTCTATTTTCATTCATGACATGTTTCTTGTATGACTCTTCATTAACTTGGCCGACTTTATTTGAACAACAAACATCACATTTAGGTAGATGTATTGCCACTTTCTACAACTTTATTGCACAAAAATATTGACAAAAGTAGTTCATTATTTTATATCTCTGTTTTATATTAAAAGATTCTTCAAGATAAAGTTTATTCGAATATTTTCGGTAATAATAGGATGGTAATTTTGGCAAATGGTTAACATCTCTTGCAAATTGAATTCTGTTAGCGACATCGGCTTGTTTTTTTTTTATATTTTTTGGTAAAGGCATTCCATACTGTACAGATACAGTGAGCCAGTTTCATATCATTCTTTCACCAATTCCAAGTGTAGACAAAAACATGTGCTTGCAAACGTGCAATTTGTTGGGGTTAAGCAGCAAAATATAGAGAATAGTGCCTGTTCGCCTAGACACACTCTGTGTACAGATTCGTTTTTTCTCGACATACGGGGATAAAACTTCTTATATACATTTTTTTTTGTTCCCATGTCAAAATTCAAAAGATGTTAAGAAATTCTTGCCTTTCATTTTCCTAGAATCGTTCACATTTTTTACATTTATTGCAACACATACACTCAGCTTCCGGACAGGACTTCCAATTTGTGTTATACATCTTCTGTTTTGCTTCTAGTCTAGCCTATGTACTGTTCTCCACTCAATCTCAGTTTTTATTTCTATCTCATTCATTATGGTCTGCAGTCTTCCTTCTTTTAGCATTGCCATGACTTTCTCTTTCTTTAGTGATATTACCCAGTACAACTTTATGGACGTTATCCACATTATCTGTGATGGTTGAATGTGGATTTTGATTTAAACAAATATCATCTATCAGTTCGTTATTACAGTGAACAGACTTTCCTGGTTATAAACTTACCAATTCATATTTCTTCTGTGAGTTCGTTGTCAAAGAGAATAGGATCTACTGCCTCTAAATAAAGCAATTCATGATTTGAGAGGAATTTCTGCTCTACAAATAAGTCCTACTGGCTGAACTACTGAAAGGTTGTCATTAGAAAGAACGCTACTTTCAGGAACCACATCTTGACTTTATGAAAATTCTGCAAAGCAATTAACTGATACTGGCTTCCCTAGTGTAAGCCTTTCATGATGTAAGGTTTCTGCATCAGAAATCACAAATTCGTATGAGGTGTACAGTTAAAGTTCTCACGCAAGAACATTGGCCACAGGATCAGATCAGCTATTAGTATCCTCTGTCAGAGCAGCTCTAAAATATGAGTACTTCAAGTGAACGTCCTGTAACAAACAAACAAATTTCAGGTAAAAAAGGTCAAAATTAAAAAAAAATATTACTTAACTTAAACTTTAAACTGGCACCCACATACACCCACACACACATTTTTTGTAAATGAGGGATACAATGTAGGTATTACAAGCCAGTGCAATACATCGTACCCCCATAAATTCAAAGTAAGGTTATGTTATAAATTCGCATTTTTTCCAACACAGAATTAATCAAAATAGATCAAAATGATATTATTTATGTTCATGATCAAAATATACACTTACCTTCCATATAACCCTAAAAATTGGGAAAAACATCTAAATAACTACACTTTTGCAGATTTTCCTAGTACAGCACTAACAAGAGCTAAACAAGTGGTTAGGGTTACGACTTATTGCACTGAAATGATTTTTTGTGGCTTCCGACCTCTGCACTCAACTTTAACCATCACTGAATATACAACCTTTAGAAATAACAAAATAGAGTGTTTTATATGGTGATGAGGCTTATGATGTTTAGGTGAATAGTTGTGACAGAATCAAATGGCGCTAAAACGGCAATAACGCATTTTTTGTGGCTTACGACCTATTGCGCCTAAGCGATCGACAAGTTACTTTTTATTCATTATATTCTCATGTCGAATATAACACATGGTGTCATTAATAAATGAAGATATGACTTGCGACTTCAAAGCTGTACCAGGTGTACAACTAAGTAAGGCGGCCAAACTATTTGAGATTGAGCAGTGAAATAAAAAATCCTATAAAGAGAGAAAATGCTGGAAATTATTTTTAATTTCCTACCATTGCCACCCGAGGGCGTTTCACTGATTTCAAGTTGAGATTCCCATTTTTTGGGCAATTTTCCTTAATAATGTGTTTAAAAAATTATATCCATTGTAAACTTGTGATCAATATATAAAACTTTACTTAATGAATTTTTACGATTGCTGTCAAAATAAAAGGAGGGAGAACCATACAACGAGTTACTGGAAAAAATCGTATAACGAAACTGGTTGCTTGAATTTGTCAAGATTGGTTTCGATGTTAACGGAATACTTGATTTTTTACCAAACAATTCCAAAACCACAATATTTCCTTATCTCCGTCTATCAAATGAGGGCGCAACTTGGTGAAGGAGCAAAACGGTCAACTTTTCTAAAAAAAATTCAAATTTAAATGATACCATATGTTTTTTTCACTGCTATTGGAAGGAAAATTAAGGAACTATTTAAAAAAAATTATGTCAGTAGCTATTATAGAACCAAGGATATAGCCAAAAATGTGGTAATATAGCAGGCAATTTGAGGTATAAACAAATAGTACGCTTAAAATAAATAAGTAGGCTATGAAAACTTTAATTTCTTAAAAGGACCGATTTAATAAATAATAATACTTTTAACGACGTCCTAAGTGCTCAAATTGCCGATCATCATTTTCAATACACAACTGGATCTTATCTCTTGTGGATTGCACCGCGCATTCAATTTGTGCCACTGGTATTGAACGTATTCCTTCTTGAATTCTATTTAGTAGGTCTTTTTTTATCGTCACTCTAGTTTGATATACCATATCCTTCAACAAGCCCCATAAACTCCAAGCAAGTGACGTCCGGAGAACGAGGAGGCCAGGGGAATATGCTCCCTCTACCTATCTACCTGCCTGGAAATGTTACATCATATCGTCGTACATTTAATGAAAATGTGCTGGACACCCATCATGTTGGAATAACTATGTCCTTCTAGTTTGAAGGTCAATATCTTCAAGTAGACCGGGTAGTTGGTTTTGAAGGAAGTCTAAATAGACCCTACCAGGCAATGCTCTTTCGAATACCACTGGTCTAAGAATTCTTCCAGTAATTATTCCACGCCACACATTATTTTTCCACCCCACTTGGTGCTAGCACCTCATGTAGCCAATAATGATTGTCTCTTAACCAGTAATGCATACTATGCAAATTTACTTTTCCGTCACAACTAAAAGTGGCTTCGTCTGTCCACAAAATTCTAGACAAAAGTTGGAGATCCTCTTGTGTCATATTTACTAAGCAGTTGCAAAAGTTCAACCTTCTATCGAAATCTTGAGATATCAAAACTTGATGAAGAACAATATTATATGGATGGAATCTAAAAAGGTAGGAATATTATGCTTGGGAATGTAGGAATAGTATACATAGAAACAAAGGAATAAAAATATAAATACAGGGTGATTTCTAATCTACGGAGGAAACTGAAATGGAAAGTAGAAGGGATCAAAATAAAGTTGATTTTTAAAAAAAAATTTAGATCACATGCTAATAATAAGAAAGTTACAACGGTTTAAAGTTCTTATAAACAATTGAACTCTTTTTATAAAATACGGTACTAACGTAACTTTTGAATTCAAATTTGGAATATTTGAAAGTTAAATAACCAAAATTCACTTAAAATTTTAATAAAACTTTTATTAGATGGAAGTTATGGCTTTTTAAATTGTTCTTTATAATACCCAGTTATAAGTGTTCATTTATTGAAAACGTTTGGTTTATTTAATCTAATCAAGTAAGTTGAAGTTACTTTAACGTCAGAAATTAAGTACCTCCTTTAATTGTTGTTATTGACTTACTTATTAATTATTTGTTACTAATTTGTAAACTAATGGTGAATTAAGTAATGAAGGATACATAGATATGATAATGTTGTATGGAGCTTCTGAAGGAAACGCTGAATGTGGAAAACTTTGGCTATTTGGAACGATTTCCAAATCTACAATATCAATACCGCTGCAAATAATTTACACCAAGTTCCACGATTATCAGAAAACTGGATTCGTCGTGAGCAACTGTGTGTTGAAATTCTGGGCCGCCATTTTGAACAACTTTTGTAATTTTGTTTTTAATTAAATTTTCGTTCGTTTTTATCCTTTGTTTTGTCTTAATTTTGTTGTTTTTTCATGCATACCTACCGTAAAAATAATACTACTAAAATAGTATATTAAAGTATAAGTGGATAAAAAGGCCTTTAAAACACGCACAATTTTTCGAGCACGACGGCGCAGCCAGAGTGCTCGAAATAGAGTGAGTGTTTTTAAGACCAGTTATCCACGAATACTTTACGCTATTTTTTTTTATTGGTGCACCTTTAAATCATAAACACTGGTATTATTACTACAAAAAATGGAAATAAGAACTAATAATATAAAATATGTAAATAAAAATTAATATATCTAACAATACTAACTGTACTTTCTCTTTTCATTTATAAAATTAAAAGTGTTATATTTAAATAAAGGTTTTGAATTTGTTAGTAATATTTTATTTGACGTTACAAAGTACTTCTGTCAGATCAATTATCAAAAAATTGTCATTTAGACTTTACGTTTCTTAAGTTGTTGAAATTGCCATGGTAACTTTAAAAAACGCGCGTTTTTGAAAGTACGATTTAAACACGCTAAGGCGTGCTTTAAATAGGTAAAATGGGGCACCAATAAAAAAAAATGTATTTATCTGAGGGAGTGAGAAGTATTTGTGTTTCTATAGAACTTTAACCGTTGTAACTTTCTTATTATTACCATTTGATTTAATTTTTTTTTTAAACAACTTTATTTTGATCCCCTCTACTTGCCCTTTCAGTTTCCTCCGTAGCACAGCTTAAAAGCAATACAGCTTGGACACTCGACGTTCAGACGCGCGTTCGAATTTTTCCGATTTGATTTCGCAACGAATCTTATAGTATATTGAGTATCAAGAACAGTAAGGGACGTTTACCGGTCGACGGCCATGTTTGAAGGCTGAGCGATAGCGAAGCCTCCAATTTGGCAGGAGACCGGAACGACTCTTAATGTTCGTGATGCTCACGCTGTTTTTTACACGATTGTATTAAATTTACCACAATATGAAATTTTGATCACAAATACGTGGTTCAAAGCGTTTAATTTTTGATGTAACACTCACTTATTTTACTACCAACTGACCCCACATAAAGTACTCATAAATTGGTAATAAACAATAATAGAATTAAAAACTGCGTTGTCTTTGATCGCTTTATGTACCCTTTTTTCAGCCGATGAAGCTAACTTGTAATATTTTAGTTTGTTAAGTTTAAAAATCTATTTTTACTGTATTTTTTATCGCTATATATGTATTATAAATTATAGTTCATTCTAAAGAAAGCGGAAATGTTGGTTTTTTATATCATTTATGGTTTAAAAGCAATTGAAATTACCCGCTAATGCGACACGTGAAAAATAATTTTAATACGGTCCTGACCCAGCTGGCGTGCAATCCATCTTTCTTATGTTGCAATAGGATCACGGCGCGGTACGAGTACGATTGCACGCTGCAGTCTCCCCTCCATGATTTGCACATCAGGACGTACAAAGATCAAAGCGGTACTTCCCACTGTCCGAACTGTATTGTTTTTAAGCTGTCCGTAGGTTACAAATCACCCTGAATAAATAAAATATAAATAATATAAAACATTTCTTATCATGTCCGGAAATCAAATTTAGAATTTTTACAAATAATATTTTCAAAAAACCTACAAGTGCTTTTTTAAAATATTTTGCATGCTTGTATGCAATATCCGTAAATTTTGTGATATTGTCCTAATACTTAAATGCGGATTAGTTTCAATACATGCCAAGACATTTATAGAGTTTCCCTCAGTACAATCTCGAGCTCGTCTATTATATATAGGACGATGGATGCTACCGGTAGCACGTAAACGTTGTGCTAATCGAACAAAAACTCGACGGTCGTATCTCCGTCTGTTGTGATATCGCGTATGAGAAATTCGTGCTGCAACAATTGCATTTTGCATGCATTCAAAATATGCGGCAAGCATATCAAATGCTTCTTCATTGGAAATTGGCATTTTTGCTTATGATACAACTGAAATACACTTAATGTTACTCTAGTTATCTAGTTTGCAGATTTGACATAATCGCTAAAAATCATTAATTTTTCTTTTCATAATCTACTTATTAATTTTAAACGTATGATTTGTTTATACCTCAAATTGCCTGTTATATTAAACATTTTTGACTATATCTTTGGTTCTATAAAAACTATTGACAATTTTTTTTTAAAAAACCCCACTTATTAATTTTGCTTCCAATAGCCGTGAAAAAAACATTTGGTATCATTTGAATTTTTTTAGAAAACTCCACCGGTTTGTTCCTTCAACAAGTTGCGCCCGACAAAAACAAGGAACCCGTTTCAAAGTTACATGATTTTTTCTAGTAACACGTTATACCCCTCCCTTTATTTTGACAGCATCGTAAAAATCCATTAGACAAAGTTTTACATATTGATCACTAGTTTACAATGGATATACTTTTTTAATACATTACTAAGGAAACTTGGACAAAAAAAAATGGAATTTCAATTTGAAATCAGTGAAACGCCCTCTGGCGGCAATGATAGGAAATTAAAAATAATTTCCAGCATTTCCTCTTGGTCACATTTATTGTAAGATTTTTATTTCACTGCCCAATCTCAAATAGTTTCTGGGTTATGGACAACAGCCTTTCTTAGTTGTACAACTGGTACATTAATCTCATGTAACACTCTCATTCAATATGCACCTCGGTTTCATCCGCAAATATCATCAGTAATAATCATACCAATTTTGGCATTATATTTGAGGTAATATAACTCATTCACCACATAATCTCTAGGTCCAATAATTTGTAGAAACTCCCATATTTACAAGACTATCTCAGCAATAATATTTTAATAACCTTATTTGGATCAGTAAGTAACAAAATTAAACCGTCAAAACGACAAGTTATATTTATTCATTGGATTTCGCAGTTTCATTCATTACAGACTTGGTGAATCTAGTGTTCTTGGAAATATTCAAAATAATCATACTATGTTATATATGAACATAATTCATGTACCACATGATCTCATTTTATCTGTTACATGCCAATATTATATTCTCATGCCACATGTAACGTAGTATGATTTAAAATGAAAAGTATGGATTGTGAAACTGAACCTGCTCATTTAAATTATGTTTCACACTTGTTGGATATGCACGGTTTCACTCAAAAATATCATTGATAATATGAGTGTCGTTCAATAAGTCCTTTTAAAGATATAAAAACAGATTATTTTTGGTAATTTAATTTGCAACAGAGAAGTGCTAAAACAGACTTGGTGTCGATCACACCATTACGATTAATAGAGCACCCATCTTGCAGAGATTTTCACACACAATTTGTCGTTCAAAGTTAAAAAATACCGTACCTTGCGATATGTCTGTGGCCAGAATTATTTCGCGCACTTTAGTTAATCACTCAAAATTGTATTGTGGATTTTATCAATTATTTTGGGTGTAGTCACTTCCACTGGACGTCCCGAACTATGTTCGTCTTTTGTGGATGTACTGCCAAGTTTAATCTCATTTAACTAATTGTAAATAGTTGCAAACACAGGAGCTCCACTAACTTCAACCATCTCAGCTTTGAGTTCCTGTCGATTTTAATCCTATTAAATATGTCTTTAACCACCCCTCAAAACCCACTTTTTCTAAATGTTGTTGCTTTAATCAACAATCAAAATGAAACCAACAGATGGAGCTATTTGAGACTGACAACTGTCTAATGGGTGATGAAACTTACTAAAAGAACAAACTATTTTCGCTACTACGAGCACCTTATCTTGGATTTACTAAGAACTTATTGAACGATCCTCATAATCATACCACAGTACATAGGATAATAAAACAGTGGGAAAAATTACCAATACGCTTAAATGTGACTTGTAAGAAAACTATTATTATGAAAGCATTACCTTTTTCTTTGGTAATGATTCTTTAATATTTTCTTTATCACTATCTGTGCTACGAGTTCTCTTTTTAATTTTTTTATCAGATGTGTCAGAATCAAATTCCATTTCAGGAGTACTATTATGATCACTATTAAAAACTTCATCCATTATATTATGCCAATACTCCATATCTTTTATGTTTTGGTCCGGAGAACCAACATCTGAACCAACATTTAACCCAATATTTGAATCAACATTTGAATCTGCATTTGATTCAGACAAACTGTTAATACCACCTTCAGATGATGAAGTACTATCACTATCCAAATCGGAGTCACTGTTGTGCACATCATTTTTTCTTTTAGTTTTTTTCTTCTTTTCAGTTTGCTTTCTAATGGTTGAACTACTCTTACGTTTTCGATTAATAGTATCAAAATTGATCAGTCTACAAATTAAAAAAAAAAAAAAATTATTTATTTTAGCAATAAAAATAGCGTTACCTTTCTATCTCCATTTCTGAATTCTCATCACTTTCATCCAAACTTAAATTTTCACAAAAACTGATGTCACGTAATCTTTTCAAAGGAACACAACATGGTTTTATTTTATATTCCATTAAATTATTATTAATATGTGGTTCAGTATTAGAATCGATAACTTCAACTTGTACTGGTACAGAGTCTAGTGTAGGTGACAGTGGAAGACTTGGTAACTTATGGGTAATAATGCCATAAACCCCTTCTGGTAAATTACAATATTCATCAGCATCATCAATGTTATTCACATCGCTAAAAGTAATATGTATTTCGTATTATTACTTTATTATGTTTTTTTTTTTGTAAAAAATTGGCCTTTAGATGAATGATCAGCAGAGTACAGTCAATCTGTTCTAACTTGAAAAACTTTGAACAGACATACATTCAAAACAATGAAAGTGGATTTATCAATTTTGAGTTCCTTAGAAAGCCACATCATACAGCATATACAGATACAGATGTTAAACCATTATTATTGTTACAGCACTACAATACATGCAGGGTAAGTTTCTTTTTCCTATGAAAAACTGCCATTGAAAAATTATGCGATAAAAAGCGTTAAATGAGGCAAGATGTAAAGAATTTTACACTAAGTTAAACAGTACTGGTGAATCTTAAAAAATATTTAAACTATGGGAGGAAGGACAAAAATACCACTTAATACTAGGTATATGTAATTAAAATACTTAGGATTTGGGTTTTTAAATGGTGTATTACCACATTTATATTTTACATAAATCTATATGTTAACAATTACAGTTATCATCCTCAGTAGTGGCAATATCTTTAAGAACTGTTTAAGATGTTAGAACAAATTTATGAAACATGAAAAAATCTAACGCAAACATAAGCCTGCTATTAATATAACAGTTTAACAAATATATAAAGCCAACTATGGAATCTAATTTTAATATTATTAAACTGCCTTGAAGAAGACAAATCAGAACAAACCCTAATGGTTGAAGGATAACAGTGAAAATTGTCATAATCAAAGATCAAATTTAACAAAATTTAATCAAATTATATGTAAGTGTAAAGTTAATTTGAAATTCAGAAAAGCATTCACAAACAAAAACTTGACATACCAATTAAAGCTCTAGTTAAATCTAACAAAGAAATATTTTTGCTAGAGTACTCTAGCAAAGTACAGGTCGTAGGTTCAAATCCTACTCGAAGTAAACTTTTTAATTTATGTATTTAATAAAATTAATAATAATTTTTAATTACTGCTTTTAAAATTCTACTGAAATGATATTGCAATTGTTATTGAAAATATTAAAATACACCACTTAAAAACCCAAATGCTTTTAATTAAATGTAATAATGGTGAAAGTTTACATACATACGTAGGTGTGCGTGCGCGCGCGCGCGCGTGTGTGTGTGTGTGTGTGTGTGTGTGTGTGCGTGCGTGCGTGCGTGTGTTCTATTTAGGCTTCCACATGTATTAATATTTGAATATAATGCCGGATGAAAAGTATTGTGTGTGTGTAGTAAAGTAAAACTTTTTTATTAATAATCTACGTCTCGGTAGTTTGCCGTTACCACTTTTATCAAGATTATAAATATTGATTGACAATATATGTCCAGTCACTTGATTAGCACTAGATCTTAGTACTTGGGTTCTACTGCGGGTTGCGTGTACTTGACTTAGGGTACGGATTTAGAAAGGGTTTAGGGGAGTGTTGGATAGTGTTAGATGGTTATTGCTATTATTTGGTTTGTCACATTACAGGTTTCCATATTGGGGATATTCTAGAACCATCATCACGTTTGTTTAAAGCGGAGGGACGTTTTTCAATTTCAATTCTCTTATAATCCTTAACTTTACTTAACTTAACCTTCACACCATTCCCTTGCAGGGTAGGCAAAACCATCCCTGTCTCTTATTTATTTTTTATTCACAATCTTTCCTATCTGCGTATACATTGTCTCTGACATGCCCTTTTATTTTTAAAACTCCTTATCTTTCTTTACTTTATCATACATTCTACTACATTCAGCCAGGTTTTATGCGGCCTACCGGGCCCGGCCTTTCCTCTAACCTCACCCACATATATTTGCTTCGTTAATCTTGCGTTGTTCATTCTCTCAATGTTACCTAACCAACGTAATGTACTACTTTTATATCTATCCATCATCGACTTTTCCTCGCCACACTCAGTCATCATGCGTTCATTCTTTATCTTGTCCCTTCTCGTGTTACCACATGCGCTTATCAGGAATCTCATACCCACGGTATATATTTTTCTTGCGTGCTTTTTTTGTCATACCCATGTCTCACTTCCATACAGTACTGATGGGACAAACACGTCACTATAGATTACTCGTTTCGCAGGTAGGCGCATGCTTTCATTTCTCATTATCGTCCATATACTTCCAATCACTTTCCTTCCAGCATTGACCCTTCATCCAATCTCGCCCTCCATTATACCATCTGCAATAAACATTGTACCCAGATATACCAGCTCGTCCACTTGCTCCACAATTTCATCTTGCATAGTAAATACTTTACTCTCCTTTCCACCTTCCCGATTGAACACCACAATCCTAGTTTTATTCACGTTTACATTTAGATCCATGCTCTCAAAGACTGTATCAAACTTCCTCAGAGCAGTTTGTAGCTCATCCGCACTGCCACTTAATAAGATTGAGTCATCTGCATACACCAGAAGTTGAGCATTTACGTTACCAACCATTACACCATTTGTATCGGTACATGCTTGTCTAACACATTTATCCATGTATACATTGAACAACCACCACAGTGACATCACACAGCCTTGTCACACTTCTTGCTTAATATCAAAGTATTCAGTCACGCCTCCTCTCACCCTAACACATGCCCGACTACCGTTGTATACTGCCCTTATTCCATTTATTAGACCTTTATTTACGCCATATTCAATTAATATTTCCCACAGCTTCTCCCTATTCACTCAGTCGTATGCTTTCTCCAAATCTACAAACGCACAGTACAGCTTCCTTTTTACCCTTAAACACTTTTCGATCACCTGCTGGAGAGAAACCCTATGGTTTGTGTAGTTTCTCGTGCTCTATCAATTAGTATTCTTCCAAATACTTTACCAGGCACGCTTATTATTCTTGCCAGCATTTCCTCACTTCACAATCGTCCCATACTATTTCCTTGCTCATATTCATCACTCCTGCAGCGTTCTGTTTTGGGCCAAATTTTGCATTTTTGACCCATTTCCAGAAGAGTTTTTGTTTCCCTCAAAATCATTCACATTTTCTCTCCTTCCACAGCCATCACTACCTCTTTACTTTATTCTCACTGCCTCCTTCGCTTCTTTGTTTCTTAATCTGTACCTTGGCAATAATTGCCATCTACACATCTTTTTTCTTACATACTGCCTTTTTTACCGACTCATTTCACCAAGCACATTTTTTCTGTCTACCTACAGTCGCCCTTCCACATAACCGCATGGCACAATTGGCAACACAGTTTTTCAAGCTTATCCAAGCACTTTCAATGTTAGTGTCTTTTATTTGTTTATTCCACACTGTTTCATTCACATTCAACTCTTTACTCACAGCATCTGCGTATTTCATTCTCGCACCATTATCCACTAGTTTGTCTACCCTAATTCTGGACGTTCGCACTACGTTTCCTTTGCTTCACCAGACCCACCTTTGCCCTAAACATACTCTCGATATAAGCAAAAAGTGGTCCGATCCACACTCCGATCCGCGCATTAGTTTTGTGTCTTTCACCAGGTTTCTAAGCTGTTTATGATACACTATCAAGTCTATCATACTTTTAGATCACCTCTTTGCCATGTATACATATACACATTTTTATGTTTAAACCACATATTGGATATAAACAGGCTTTTCTCCACACAGAAGTGCACCACGCGTTCACCATTCTCATTGACTCTTTGGTCTCCGAAGTTTCCTAGAACGTGTTCAGTATGTTCTCTCTGTACACCTACCCATCCGTTCATATACCCCACTATTATCACTCTTTCGTTTGACTTACATACGTTCAACACGTTCTCTACTTCATTCCAGAAGTTCTCATGCTCCTGGTCTCTTTCTCCATTCACTGGTACATAGCATGCAATAAAAAAATTTTTTTAAAACTCCACTTTCATTCTAACCCATATTACCCGAGGAGATACCAATTCGTACTGTTTATCACATCTTTTCGCTCTTTCACTTACGATCACCCCAACTCCTTTTGCGCCATGAATTTCAGTCTCAACTCCTGACCATGGTGCTAGGTTGCAAACCTCCTTCTCCATAGCATCCTTTCTTTTTCGCTTTGCCTCTGATACACACAAAATAACAAGGTGTCTTTCATACATCACATTCGCAATTTCAAATCCTTTACCATGCATACCTCTAACATTCCACATACCTACTCGCCATTCATTCCTCGCACAGTCTTCAGCGAAAGGGTCTGTCTTATAATCCTGTCTTGCAACATACATGCTGATGCAATCAATTTTATTCTATTAGATTTAGTATTGTGTCCAGTTTCAAGGTGATGACTTGCTAAAGATTTGGAAGCAGCATGTTGTTTAATGGCTAATTTGTGTTCTTGTGCTCTTATGCTGTTTCTTATTAGTTTGTCCAATGTAAGATCTATAACAACCATTACATGGAATCTCATACATTCCTTGATCCTCACCATGTATTTTAACTTCAGGATTTTTTATCAATTGTTGGACAGTTGTATATGGTTCAAAAATTATACGGAATTCTGTTTTAGAAAATTCTTTGCTATAACACCATTTATACCCCTTATGTATAGTAAAGTAAGTAGCTTCTTGGTTTCATCGGTTCTATTGTTTGCTCTTGTCTTGTTTTTGATCAATTTATTAGTGATTTGTTGAATTACCTTCAAAGGATACTCATTTTGCTGTAGTATTTTAGATAAATTATTAAGTTCTTTGTGTCTAACTTTGTCATGTGTTAAGCGAATTGACCTGATTGTTAAAGACTTAATAATGCTACGTAGGTGGGGATAGTGACGTGACTGAGCGTTAAGATAGCTATTTGTATATGCTTCTTTCTAAGTAGTAGCTAAATTTGTTGTTATGTTTTGTTACTAAAATATCTAAAATTCAAATTCCATAGTGAATTTGATATTTGGATGTTATAAAAAATTATTTAAACTATTTAACCCGTGGGGCCACACAACAAATGTGTCGTCTACATAACGATACCAGCATTTAGATTTCAGAGAAGATAAGGTTATAGCTTGGTTTTCGAAATATTTCATATAGATGTTAGCTATTGCTGGTGTAAGAGGGGATCCCATTGGACATCCTTCAACTTGTTTAATATAGGATTGTCCTTTGTATATGAAACAAATTGAATATGCAGTGTTTGATTAAATTGATGAGATCTTGATTGATGGAGTGTTGCGTTTGTAAAATGCGAATAGTTTCTTCTATAGGAACTTATGTAAATAATGAGGTAATACCAAAACTAACTAAAACATCACTTACATTTAAATTAATGTCTTCAATTAATGATTATTATTAGTTTTATTAAATACATAAATAAAAAGTTTACTTCGAGTAGGATTTGAACCTACGACCTGTACTTTAAGAATATTAGCAATGTCTAATCTGATTTAATCAGCAACTGGTTGTTCAACATTGTTTAAGGCAATTTTAACATTGTAAAGACAAACTACAGAAACGTAGATTATTTATAAAAAAGTTTTACTACTACTACACGAGTTTTCATCCTGAAATGCCATCATATTCAAAAAAAAAATATATATATATAAATATATATATATATATATATATATATATATATACATACATACATACATACATACATACATACATACTAGCAGTACCCAGCGCGCTTTGCTGCGCTCAAATGTAAAACACATCTTTTCTCCCCCACCCCTCGCCCTTTATTTAAAAATAATCTTTAAATCTGCAATAAAAAAGCCGTTTCCGAGATTAGCGTAAGCGAACATCGTGACACGAGAAATTATATATATATATATATATATATATATATATATATATATATATATATATATACAGGGTTATTACAAATGATGTTCCCGATTTCAATTATAAATATTACTGGATTAATCTGTTTTAAGACCATTTCACTTGGTAACACTGGAAAGGAAAACTCATAAAGTTTCGTTTACATTGGTTTAGGTATGTATCTGCTGTTTGTTAAAGTCAATTGTTGTCAATTGTGTAATGACTGAGTTTGAAGACAGGACAGCATTTTGTGTGTTGGATTACCGCATCAATAAATCAGTTATTAGTGTGCAACGACACTTTAGAACCAAATTTAATGAAGATCCCCCTAGCAATCACTATTCGAAAGTGGTAGAGCAGGTAAGGTAAAGTTTTACGCGTAGTCGACAGAAATCTACTGTTAAATGCAGAGAGCTTGGTATACCACAGCCAACAGTGTAAATATCAAGCCTTACAAAATTCAGCTTGTTCAAGCATTTAAAACCAAACAAAAAAAGTTCTAAGACTTTCATTTCTTGAGAACATGCAGGCCTTGATGGAAAAGGGAAACTTTGTAAAATGGTTAGTCTTTAGTGGTGAAGCCACATTCCACTTGTGTGGTAAAATGAACAGACATAATGTCAGAATATGGGGCTCGGAGAACCCACACACCTACATCGAGCACATGCGCGATTCTTTGAAAGTTAATGTGTTTTGTGCTATCACGTACAACAAAGTGTACGGGCCTTTTTCTTTGTTGGGCAAACAATAAATGGAATAATTTTCTTGTACATGATGACGGAATGGCTTCTACCGCAATTAGAACAAGAATACCCAAATTTCATTCTGCAATTAGAGGGCGCACGTCCACATTACTACTTCGATGTTGGGACTGAACTTCGAAATCGGTGGCCTGACAGATGGATCGGTCGTGCTGGTCCAAATGATGGTGCACTCTTGAACTGGCCTCCAAGATCTCCGGACATCACCCTCTGTGACTTGTTCTTGTGGGGATACATCAAAGATAGATACTGTTACCAGAAAGAATACCTGAGACAACAACAGATTACCAGAGCCAACGAAACAATCGACCAAGACACTCTTAACAAAGTATGGCAAGAGTTTGAATACAGCCATGATATCTGTTGTGTCATAAGGGGTTCTCATATCGAACATTTTTTAATTCTTGACACCTGGGATGAAACTTTTTGAGTTTTTCTTGAAATGTAACCATTTTATTTTTTTATATGATAAATAAAACCAGATTTATGTACACTTGAAATCATGAACATCATTTGTAATAACCCTGTATGTATATATATATATATATATATATATATATATATATATATATATATATATATATATATATATATATATATATATATATATACACACACAGGGTGATTCATGGTGGATGGAACATTAAACGTTTCTGGTGAACCAGGCAACTGATCACTCTGAAAATTTGATGGATGGCATATTTGGACATTCTCTACCCAACTAATATATTTTCGAGAACGCGGTGTTACCACTTCTATTAGCAAGTAGTAGCAATTTTGATATATTAAACGGAACACCTTGTATATAATATTATTTGTAGGATCTTCATCAATTTCCTGACAACTTCTCTTAATATTTCCCTATACCCACCTGTAACTGTTTTTGAAATAAAAGATAACTTCAATTCTTTTCGTCGGAAAACATGATAGCTTCATGCTCAGTGATACAATGATATCGAAATTTGGTTTAGAGCAAAGTAAAACTTAGAGGCTTCCCCGCTTTAGTAAACTCCCAGTTACTTCAATACAGGGTGGTTAAACAAAATGTAGTTATCCGTTTGCTTGAAAAATTAACTAAAAATAGCTTATTTTAAATGGCACACCCTGTGTATTAATACTAACCCGGAAAGCTGCTGAAATTGGCGTTTATGTACGTCTATCATACCTATACCTAACTGGTCGGGTTTGAGCATTCATTTGCAAAAATGCTCTTTGAAAATGATATCCCCATGCCGTTTTTGGTATGGAGGCTACGATTACTATTTGACATTAATGTTGTGTCATTATTGTAATAATATCGACATTTTTTCCATTCAGAAGCTGAAAATACCTTCAGAAACGATGGAACAAAATTACTCTTAGTTCTTATAAGTTGCTTATTTGACGAGATAGACAAACAACACCATAGGTGTATTTGTGTTTTTTAACATAAATTACAATTATGTAATCAAAAATCACATATAGTAGAAGGTTTTTGAGTTGTGACATAAACTTGTTTTATTTTAAAGGAATTGTATTAAAATTAAAACACTTATCTTTAGGGTGTGTAATCGTGCATTTTACTATTTTTTATACAAATTTAAACATTTTGATAACAATTACAGTTAACATCCTCAATATATACCATATTTGAGTGATTGTGCACAGGACTCTGTACTTGGTCCAGTATTTTTTTTAATTTATTTTAATGATATTGCAATTTTTAAAGATCTTGATGAATTAATTCTTTATGCAGATGACACAACTTTACTTAAAAAATTGCAGAATTATACGTGACGATGAAAACTATAACAAAATAATTGAACAATGGTTAATAGAGTAAGGACAAATAATTCAAAATCTAAAGAATGTGTTTTTACTTTACAACACATTGAATAAAATAAAATAAAGTTCTTAGGTATAAATATTGATCCTAGTTAAGTTAATTCGAGCATTGTGATATAATTGCTTTGAAATTGTTTAGAGTATGCTTTTCTCTGCATTCTGTTGTATCTCTCAAAGTAGCCATCCCTGCATATTATGGTTGTTTTCAATCAATTATGAGTTACGCTATTATTACATGGGGTCACTTATTGGGTACTAAAAAGATATTTTCTATTCAAAGGCGAGTTGTCAGGATACTTGGTGGTTTAGGGTATAAAGATTGCTGTAAAAACAAATTTTCTGGACTAGGGATTCTAACTGTTCCAATATAATAATATAAATGAATGGTGTACATTTGCTAAGATGTAACATGGAACGAATGCGGACTATATGACTTAAGTAAGAATGAATCTTAACAGGATGTGAATCAATGTAAAACTAGACAAAATAGAAGACCACTACAAAAAACGTTCTTTATCAATTATTTCCATTCCAGTATTACCTCTTAATAATTAATCAGTTTAATTAAAACTCAAATGTAAGTTTACCATGAAACCCCAAAAAAGAAAAATATGGCAGAACCATGTACCATGTAAAAATTGTCACTCGACAGGTTAACTTCAGGAGTTGCTCTGTACCGGGTGGGCAAATAAGCGAGGTAAGCGGCTGTATATCAGGACCTGTCAATCTGACAACAATGGGGAAAAAATTTCTATTGTGGATGTGACCATGAGAAAATGCTGGAAATTATTTTGAAGTTCCATATTTTACCGCTAGGGGGCGCAATTCAAAATTAAATAATAAAATCCTAAATTTCCCCCAAAACTCCTACATAAAGACGAAGATCAAGCTATGTAATTGAGCTGTTTAATAATTTTCAAAATTTTAGAAACTTGAAATTTTGGTATAAGGTTCATTGGTGTACAGACCCTAATAAGAGTGGGGGAAGCCATTGTTATACAATAGTTCCTAATAAAAGTGCTAGAGGGCCCAATGTGTTATGTTTGTTCATTTTACTACGAAAATTAAAATCACAGGGTATATTTTTGACATCTTATTCGAAAAGTAGATTAAATTTGCAAGAAAAAAGTAAAAACAGCAAGTTGATATCTTTACTCGTTTTAAAGTTATAGCAAAATGAAGATTTTGTTAACACTTTAATTGACGAAGTTTGGTTTTGCTGAGCCGAATTGGATAAATGTTGGTCTCATATTAAAGAGAGAGTTGTTATTAATCGAATTAAGGACCCACAGTGATTTTTAATGTCTATCACTGTCGCTAAGAGGCGTTAAGAATGCAAAAATAAGATTTGTAGGTCTTTTCTTTGAAATTCGAATTGCAATGATGTAGGTATTTATTATATCAAAATCAAAAAGTAAATAAATCTGCCATAAAAATTTTAATATTGTTAGTTTTGGAGTTATTGCGAAATTAAAGTTTAATTTTAACATGGCTCACCCGGTAAAGTTCAAATAAAATCAAAAATCCGATTTTAATTCCAAATCACTGCTTCAATTAATAAATACCGCCATCTACCGCTTTATCTTGGAATGTCTAAGCAATGTTTAGTAGCAGGCCGTGGAAACAAAGTTTTAAATAACATTGTACAGAAACGTCAAATTTTTATTAGACGTAGTTAAATTCTTGTCAATTTGGATAAATGTTGGTTTCATATTAAAGAGAGAGTTGTTAATCGAATCAAGGACCAACAGTAATTTCTAATGTCTATCACCGTCACTAGGAAGTGTTAAGAATAAAAAAATAAGGTTTTTGTTAGTTTTAGAGTTATAGAGTTTAGAATTAAAGTTTAATTTTAACGTGGCTCACCCTATAAAGTTCAAATAAAATCAAAAATTCGATTTGCAATTCAAATTTTAAAGAAAAAGCGTACAAACTTTATTTTTGCATTCTTAACGCCCCTTAGCGACGATGATAGACATTAAAAATCACTGATGGCCCTTAATTCAATTAACAACAGCTATCTCTTTAATATGACACCAACATTTATCCAATTGGCTCAGAAAAACAAAACTTCATCAATTAAAGTGTTAAAAAAAATCTTCATTTCGCTATAACTTTAAAACGAGAAAAGATATTGCGGCTTTTACGTGTTTCTTGCAAATTTAATCTACTTTTCGAATATGATGTCAAAAACATACCGTGTGGTATAAATTTTCGGAGTAAAATGAATAAAATTGCGCCCTCTAGCACTTTTATTAAGAACTATTGTGTAACAATGGGAACGGCATTTTAAAATACCTACATTTGTCTTCCCACCAAGCTTTATTTTACTAAAATTGAATAAGTGGTTTACTGCTGTTACTATGGTCAGTACGCCAAAGAACCTTCAACAAAAATTATGTAGAATTGTCTAGACTTTCCAACAAAAGGTATATCTTTATATAAGAATTTTGGGAGAAATTTAGAATTTTATTATTGCGCCCCCTAGCGTTGAACTACAGAACTTCAACATACAATATATGGAAGTTGTAATATTTTAATAACAGATTTCAATTATGTTTAATTATATTTACATACAATTATTGAACAAAGTGTGTTAGTGCATTTGAGCAGATAATGACCATTTGCTCTTAGTCAGCATCGACACTGATTTGATACTCACTTTAATTGCCAAAAATGTATGAATGTGATATATTTGTTTAACTTGAACATGGACTTTGCAACATCCACCTAAAGTTGTGTCATAATTACACTGGGAAGGTAACCACCTCTTACCCTATTGAAAAACTATCTGAAGATATAAAAGTTTCCTCTTCAATATTGATGAGCAGTTTATTCATATAATTTTCATCTAAAATTAACTGTTCTTCTTCATCAATTTCTGTAATATTTTGTTTAGGTTGAAGATTAAAATGTTCCAAGAATTCTTCTTTACCTATTGGACCATTGTGAGTTGACTCACCTGATCCTTCTTCTACATCTTCGTCCTCTTCTGCTTCTTCAAATACATCGTCAACAGTTTCGTCAGGATCTGAAGAGTTTTTCATATCAACACCTGTATTGGTTTGTAAGGTTAAATCTGGAGGATTAGTGCTATTCTTAACAGATTGTTTATTACTATCTTCTGTAGAAAGCATAACATTATCTAAATTAGACTTTTCAATTGCATTGTCACACATATCAATATCTTCATTAACTTGTATGGTTAAATCTGGAGGATTACTGGTATTCAAAACTGAATGATTGTGATCATTTATTGAAGATAATGAGACATTAGAGTTTTTATGACTACTGTTATGATCTTCATTAACTTCCAAGGTTAAATCCGGAGGATCGGTAGTGTTTACAGCCAACGATTGATTCTGTTCAGAGGAACACAATAAATCCTCTTCAAACTTTTCATCAAAACTCTCATTCATTAATGCCATATTTACTTCCCCAAAACTCAACAAATCTACAAGAATATAAATATAATTAATAAATAACATAGGTTCATAGGTAGTTAGGATATTAACTAAGCAAGGTAAGTTGTATGTGGAATAAGTGTACTAGTATATTTCATTTTAACCATTTATGCTACAGTTAGTGATCAATTAGTAAATGATAATAATAATAAACAATTACTCACATATGTTACAATAAGTTATTACTTATTTACTGATGATTATAGTGGAGATAATTTTAACTTTCTTGAAAGATCGGTACATAAACCAAATGATATAAAACAAAATTAGTGTGTTCGAGCATATTAAGCTAAACAAATTGTCATCTACATTTGCAAACGGATATATAACGAAATTATTTCTTTTTGGGGTATATAAAAAGATTTTCTTGCTATTCAGTGTGGTCATTTAATATGGAAACTTGGAAATATTAATTTCTGTGATAATTTTCTGAAAAAATCCCAAGACCCGTCGATTTATATTTTTCAATGCGCACATTTGGACTCACCGGAAACGTTTGTCTCGCCATATTTAAAAGAGCTATGACGTTATCGCAACTTTTTTTAAATAGCAACCATATGTCTTTTCATCATATTTGGATAGGTGGTGAAATTCTAAAAATGACGATGTGTAAAAGTGTTGCACTGCAGTTGATAATTTCCAGAAAAAGTGGTATCAAAATTCAAAGATTCAAGTCTCAAAATTGCGCTATTCTTGCAACAGAATTACTATTATTACAACAAAACATTGATAAACATTAAAAACTGAACATTTAATTCAACATAAATAACAAAACTACATTTAATTCAACAGAAGTAACAAAACATTTAATTCAACAAAGTGAAAAAAATAACATTTAAAGGAGATATTCGAATTGTAGTCCACAAACTTCTTGACACAGACCAAGCCCGTATTGGAAATTCTGTAGAACGTTCTCGATTGTTTCTGCAGTGATTGCTCAAATTTCGGCATATATTCTTTGTGTTAAGTCCTCGAGCGTATGAAGCTTATTCACAAACACTATGCTTTTAAGATAACCCTATAAAAACAAAATCTAACAGGGTAAGATCTGGTGATCGCGCCAAAATTGCAGCTATTATTGCAGAAACAATCAAAAAGTTCTTCAGATTTTCCAGTACATACTTTTTATGTGTCAAAAGTTCGTAGATTTCAAGTTAGAACACCTCCTTTAAATGTTGTTTTGTTACTTTTGTTGAATTAAATGTTCAGTTTTTAATGTTTATCAATGTGTTTTGTTGTAATAATAGTAACTCTGTTGCAAGAAGAGCGCAATTTTAAGACTTGAATCTTTGAATTTTGATACCACTTTTTCTGGAAATTATCAACTGCAGTGCAATACTTTTACACATCTCTTTTTAAAAATTTCACCACCTATCCAAATATGATGCAAAAACATGGTTGCTATTTAAAAAAAGTTACGATGACGTCATACATCTATTAACCCTGGAATACTAATATATCGTAAAATTTACGAAGCCAGTGCAATTTCGACTATTTTCAGACCATCTCGTGAAACGCAACTCCACCATCCTTCTACTATACATCTTCTTCTTTAGTTGTTAGTTCGTGTTTGGTGAAATTACAGTTGAAAAATTCTTTTCGGTTCCTTAACATTTCGTTGCATAGTCGTAAATTTTACGATACATTAGTATTAACGTAATTTTTTGTGTGTGTATTGAGTATTATTCTAACGTCAATTTTCTTTAGTTCAAACGGCAAGAAAAGCTTTACTTCTTCTAACATTATTATAATTATTTGTGATTTTCGAAAATAGAATACTAAATTTTATGGCAAATCTGCGAAGAAGGATAATGAAATGCAGCTAAAACTTGCAAAGATAATGAATTGCGAAGAAAGCGATCCACAACCAAATGAAAACAACGGCAGTGAGTCTGAAGTAGATAACGCAGAAATAGAACGTCTTTTGGAGGATGACAGCGACGGTAAAATTTCCGACACAGTAATAAATTCAGAGGCAAGTGAAGTAGTGGGAGAGGTTATTGCAGCTAACACTAAAGATAATACAGATGATTATTCTGATGACAATGTTCCTTTATCACAACTAGCCAAAGTACCGCAGCCAAAAGATTTAATTACTATGCCAACAAAACGAAAAAAGTAGCAAGTAGAAATATTATTCAGTTTATACCTGGCAGTAAGGGAAAAGCTAAAGCATGTATCTCTGTCGACAATGACTTTCTCCATTTTATACCTTATGATATTCAAAGTATTATAGCACAAAGAACAAATGAGGAGATTGCCAGGCTATCTACAAATTATGGCGAACCATCTCCAACTATTTCACCTTTGACAAAGCTGAAATTTAAAGCATATATGGCAATTTTAGTACTATCTGCTGTAAAAAAGGGTAATCATCTGAGTGCAAGAACAATGTTTGACGGCACCTTATCTGGTACATTTTACAGAGCGTGTACGAGTTGCGACCGTTTCGTATTTTTGACTAATTGCCTGCGATTCGAAGGGAAAGAGACCAGACAAGAAAAGTGAATGATTCATTTGCTCCTGTACGAGAGGTATGGAATGTGTTCATCGAAATATGCAAAACGTCCTATACGCCTTCTTCCTTCGTTACTATAGATGAATAGCTTTTGGCGTTTCGACGACGAAGTCCATTTAAAATGCACATACCCAGTAAGCCGACAAAGTACGTCATAAAATCGTCATGGTATGTGATGTAGCGTCCAAATACATGGTAGATGCAATGCGATACTTGGGAAAATCTACTTAAACAACTGGCCTATCTCTATCAGAGTTTTACGTAAAAGAAAGAACAATGTATGGAAGCAATCGCAATGTTACGATGGACAACTGGTTCACTTCAGTTGGTCTGACTGATGAGGTTTTGAAGCCTCCATACAACATGACAGTTTTGGGAACATTGCGCAAAAACAAGAGGGAAATTCCCGGTGAGTTATTGGACATAAAAAATGGGCGTCCTGGTACGTCTATGTTTTGATCAACATAAAGCTGGTGTGTCTTATGTTCCGAAGAAAGGAAAAGTAGTTTTACTACTTTCGACACTCCAAGAAGGAGCAGAAGTTTGTATAAACGGACGGGTAAACCAGTCATTGTCTTGAGTTACAATAATACGAATTCGGGAGTTATACTTTTGATCAACTTTGTAGCATTGCTAGTTGCAACAAAAAAACGTCTTTATGCATATTTTATGGCATAATCAGCACAGCGATTATTAATTCATATGTCATTTATTGCTACAATAAACTGAAAGCTAATACCAAACCTCTTTCTCGCAGTGAATATATGATAGAGTATGTACTTGCTGTTGAAGTACAAATATGTTACGTTGTAGTGTTGTCAATACTGAGAATGCTATGAAGGCACTTCTGTGTGTTGTAACATTGTGTAGTTCTGTAGTTACTGTTTAGGGTGTGCGTGTTTATTATTATAGTAGTAGTTGAAATGTTGTTGTGTTTTTGTTTTTGTAATATTATTGATTTTTTTTATAATGTGTGCCTCAATTTGTTACTAAATAAAACTACATAATTCTGGAGGCTCCGTTTCATTTAACTTAACTTGCCAGACCATGGATGCAGGGTAGGCTTCATATACAAAATTTTCGTAAAGATCTTCATCAAGATATCCACTGTTTTAGAAATTGTAAAAGACCAAGAAAATGTTCCTCCTTGAAATAAAAAACGTTCAGTATGTTACTATTGTCCGACTCAGTTAAGACGCATGACCATAACTTACTGTGTTAAATGCAGATACCCAATATGCGGTGAGCACCGAGGTAATTATTGTACTGTTTATCCATTGTGAAAAAATGTTTTGCTAATTTTCTATTATTCCACTAAATATATCCTTAAATATATAAAGAATGTAAATTATGTTTAAAATAAAGTTTTTTTGCGTATTTTCTCTATTTATTTAGAATCTCGTAAAACTTACGATATATTAGTATTTACGTATATAAAAAACATAGTATTCCTCCAGAATTAAATGTGGCAAGAAAAAGTTTCCGATAAGTCAAAATTATCACAGAAATTAATGTATGTGTATGTGATTGACTAATAAAAACTAAACATGTTTAACATTACAAAGTGAAAAAATATTTTCAATTTTTCAGTTGGGTTTTCATTTAGTTAGTGTAATTAACAGTAGGCGTTTGTCTTCAATAAGAATTGTACTTATAGAAAGCATTTCAAGCATTTATGCAACTTGAGTTACACCATTGGCTTATGATACCACTGACCATAAAATTGACTAGTGCATGGAAAATATCTAGATTCTCAGTTAAATTAATTTGGTAAGAAAAAATATATTTTCTTTGAGGCCCTAGTTTATCAGAATTAAATTATAATGACAAAT
Organism: Vesta saturnalis; assembly: GCA_036346205.1. Taxonomy (NCBI): domain Eukaryota; kingdom Metazoa; phylum Arthropoda; class Insecta; order Coleoptera; family Lampyridae; genus Vesta; species Vesta saturnalis. The sequence goes on along the minus strand of JARFJB010000618.1, from coordinate 334,893 downwards.
TTACATTTATTGATACAACATTGCAGTTATAAAAGCGACTTTAAGGGATCTTTATTGCCAAAATTTATTCTTTAAATGATTCTCTTAAAAATGATATATAAGATTTATAGAATTAAATGGGCTACACTTTCATAATTGTAACTTGCCAATTAGAGTTTTGATTTTTATACAAATTAATAAGTTACATATTAATGGGTTACCTTATTAATCGTCGATTTAATAGCACGAATTGCTGGTAGAATAATGTGAAATGATCGCGCAAATACGTTAAATTCTGTTATTCGAGAACGCACAATTGTCTGACGTCAAAAAGCATGTAGGTCAATTTTGCAGTTGAGATCTGTCCAAGTAAAGATAAGATGTAGGTGAAGTTTTATTTTACTCTTTTTTATTGATGTTAATATTGATTCTAGTATAGTATAAACTTAAATTATTACCTCAACTGAACTTGATTGATTAACAAACCGCTTATGACCAACGCACGACTTATCTATTCATTTGTTACACAAAAAATTTTTAATATGGAGTTTTTTACTTTTCAAAATTCAAGGTAGAACCTTCAATTATTGGAATCGATTCTATTAAATGAGAAAATTCAGAATAAGAATTATTAACAAAATTTTGACTTTAGATATTATACACAAAGCCAATGTTTAGTTATGCTAATAGAATAGGAGTAATGTTTTTACAAATTTTGAATCACGTTTTGCACCTCTCGTGGTTGACTTAGTTTAATAAAAATTATCTAAGTGACCGTTATTATTTGAAATTAAGGATTATTATAACATTATGCAATAACTTTTAGAATTTATTTAGTAAACATTACAAAAATTTTCACATCAGGTAGTTCAGAGTAGAGGAAAGTGTTGTACCTTTGACCACCCAGGCTGTGGCTTCATCTACCAATTATTATTCAAGCTTGTTGAATGTTGTCAAAAAGTCAACATGACTATTTTATGAAAATCTGTAAATTGAATTGAAAATAATGAACGAATATAAAATCAATTAGAAATATTTTATTTTTTGGATTGGCTGGATGTTTTTTATTTTTGTAATGTATGCTCTTTAGTCAATTTATTTATTAAATATGGTTTATGTTAATTAAACTTTCAAGATGCCCAGAAGTAATTTGGGAATAAAAGAAAATAGAAACAGAGATTTCATTTGTGCAAGAGAAAGAAATGACAGTTGGGGAAGCTGCAAGACATTTTGATCTGAGAAAACCAACGTTAATTTTGGACTTAAAGAAACTATGCGAATCAGGTAAAATAAACTATTTGTATTCTCCAAAAAACAAACAAAAAAAATGTAATAACGAAGAGCTTTCTTGGTCTATCAATTAAAAGTGAAGGAAAAGCAATGGCTACGAAACTTCTGTGGAAAATATAGTGATAAGTTATCACTTCGTAAGCCAAAACCAATGAGTATCGCACGGTCTACAGGTTTTAATAAAGAGATTGTAGCCATTATATTTAAAACTGTTTTGAACCGCCACCAGGTTTCACTTAGATGAAACTGAATTTAGTACATTCGTTAAGTCACCTGAAGTAATATCTTCTGAGGGGAAAAAACATGTAGATAGTATGACATTGATGAAATGGGAAGTACCGTGACAATGATTGCTACGGTACATGCGTCAGGAAACAGAATTCTCCCGCTGTTCGTGTTTCCAAGGGTGAAAGATTTTATGCTGCGTGGTGCACTCCTCGTATCAACAGGAACACCCAATCTGTCAAGCTGGTCTAACAAGGATACTTTTTTCCAATCTTTAGACGTATAAAATGTTGAGGTACCAATCTCATTATCGAGAACCATGAATCACATGTGGTTATACCAGTTATTGTTTTAGCAAAAGCTAATGGTGTCAGATTGGTAACTTTACATCGTCATACAAGTCACAAAATGCAGCCTCTTGATAGAGGTTATTTTGGGTCACTGAGAACTTATTATAATGAGGCTGTAAACAACTGGATGTTAACACTAGGCAAATTTGGTAACCCTTTAGCAACATACAATGTTGTTGAACTAGTATGTTATGCGTATCCCAAAACCATGGTGCCAAATAACATCACAAAGGGGTTCATAGTATCAGCTTTGAACGATAAGATTTTTAGTGATGGTGTATTTCTACTTGCCTCAGTAACTGACAGACCAATCACAGTAGAAAATTGAACTCAACCAAATAATTCTGTAGCTTCTGAAAAAACTGCATCCTTAAGTCAGCATCAAAACAAAACTGTCTCTTATGAAAATGTGGTTGACAAATTAAGTCTACCTTCAACATCCACTGCTTCTGTAACACCTGAAACTGTACGACTATATCCTAAAGCCCAGACAAGAAAAGCAACAGAGGTTGGCCTAAGGGTAAATCAAGCGTACTCACTGACACCTGAAAAACAAGCCGTTGGGGCTGGAAAAGCAAAAAAGTGATTACTCCACACAAAAACAATCAAACGACGAGAATACCTAAAAAAAAAAAGCTTTTTGTTCAGCTGGAAAGCTCAGATTCTAATTTAGATTTAGCCCTACAAGATTCATCTGACGGATGTGGCGAATTTGGTTTAATGGACGAGTATAGTGAGATGCAAGATGAGTTATAGAAAGAAGATTTGAATGTGCTAAACTACCAGGTATTTTGTGGCAAAAATTTTTGAGGACAATGCTAATTCCATTTACGTAATAAAATATTTGAAAAGTCTGTCCTCCAGTAAGAAATTTAAAAAAGTGGATGAGCAACTATATGAGATAGGGATTGGTGACATTATGGGATAGAATCCATGTAGACTTCACCGGTCCATAGGAAGGGAAATATTGGTTTGTCCTCCCTGATGCTCTGTCCAAATGGATCGAAATAAAACCGACGACAAAAATTACTACAACAGCATTATGTGGAAAACTAGAAGAAATATTTACAACATTTGAATTACCAAAAATCATGGTCTCGGATAATGGACCCCAATTCACATCAGACTATTTCAAGTCATACTGCAAAGAGCGAGGAATATTATTACATTCTGGACTTTCAAGTCCAGAATGTCATCAAGTAGAAATGATAACCAAAATCAGGTACAGAGACTTAACGATTTCCTTTTTACCTAGCGTAATACGACTGGCAAATCACCAGCTAAATTGATGCTTGGAAGGCAATTAAATTGTGTATTTGGCAATATACGACCCAATCAAAGAAGGGATTTTGAATATAAACCAATTCAAGCAAACATAACAAGCAATCAACATATACGCAATTATAATCCGAACGATAAGATGTATGTTAAAACTCAACTGGACTCTGCACGGAAACCGGCAACCATTGGTAATAGGACTAACAAGTATTCACATGTTATTAAAACAACCGATGGTTTAGAGAAAAGGAGACACGCAGATCATATTGGTCTGAGAGTTATCGCTTGTAACGACAGCCATATTCGTCCGGGGATTACGACTTGTGACGAGAACGCAAAAGATATAATGCCTTCAACGTTTTCCGAGACTGAAAATTGGGAACTAACAACAGTGCAACTAATGTCAATGTCGAGGAATAACAAACATCACTTTCAAATCCAAAACTACTAAGTACTGATGGTACATCAAACAAAGTGTCTGGAATGGTAGAAGGTGAAATAAAACAGACACTGAAACATCCCAGGATACTGGCGATCTACGACACACTAACCGAGCAAGCAATCCACCACAGCGCCTTGTGGAGTAAATGGAATAACCACAGAAGAATGCTGTAAAATTATAAACAGGCCTTTAGTTACTATGATCGCTGTTAATGTTTTTTTATATAAATAATGTTAGATTAGACAGGTTGTCAAGTCTTGTCAATTAGTAAAATTAATACTTTAATGAAACAACATGTATAGTACCGCATAAGTGCCTCGGCCCAGCGGCTGACGTGCTAGCCAACATCAACTATGTTTATATTACGACCGTCTAGTAAAGTAATCTAGGATTCGTCAGTGTAAATAACGTTGAAATTTTGTTCTCTTAAACTTTGAATTTCTCTAAGATATCTGTGTGTTCAGGTCATAATGTCGTTTCTTTCAACTATAATAGAATTTTGACCTCTTTTGCAAAAACAAACTGTATTGTCAGATCTGTCAATTGATTAAAATATACAAAATAAAATCATTTCATTCTAGGCAAAGACATTTCCTAATCTGGATACTGGAATTTGTTTTGGTGTAGTTTTTGTAACCAAAGTACAGTACAAAGTATGGAAGTGTTTAAGAGATTTCTTCAGATGAGGCAGTCCTATAGGCATTCTAACGGATTAAACAATATATTAGGAATATGTGCGGACCTGCTCGATTTGCCCAAACAGTCTAAGTAAAAGAGCATGTGCTTCACATAGTGTCCAAAAATTCATGAAATCTGGATATGCAAAGGGCACAGAAGCTACTACGCTTGATCCACCAGTTCTTTTGTAATGTAATTCTCCAAAAGCGTCGGTTGTGTCCCAATTTACACAAAATAAAGCCAAAACAGGTTTTACACAATCACCTATTATAAATTGTTATAACGACCACTTTTAAGTCGATGAAATCTCACACGAAATGTTTTCAAAAGGGAATTCGATATAAATTTATAGATGGCATTGGGAATATTGTGATAAAACCAGAAGGCTACTTGATACCCTACCTGGGGACAGTTTTCGTCTTCACAAAAACTGTAATTGTTTAAATTGATTATTTTATATGTACCGTTAATATTCTATTCTCAGCCACCGTAAGGAGAATAGTTTTGAGTGCCCGAGTGGACAGAAAGTCGCCCGGAGTGCCAGAGCGCAGAAGCGTCCAGATATTTTTTTGCAGAAGTCAAAAGAATTTGTATTTGTTTTATTTTGAGTTTTTGTCTGTTTCATTATAACCTTAGAATAAGTGTACATATTTAGTATTATACAAGTAAAGATCAATATATGTATAAAATCTTTTTCTGTTAATTGTTCAGAGTGAAACCCCAGGTAGCAACTGATCAACCCTATCTAAAACAACTCACCCTACCCTTCGATTTCGGGCTATAGCCGCGGTAAAGCATAATAAAAATTAACGTAGCCCATTACAGGCTTACAGATTTACATTGACTACAAATTTCGCAAAAAGGTGCATTTGAAGCAAATAATTGATGCAGAAATTAATCATTAGTACTTTTGAACCCTCTAGGTTTTACAGAAGGTTTAACCCATTCTCGTACTATACACCACAATCAAACGAGTTTAAAAACTATTAGTGGTACCAAAACTTGAAAATGTAGCATTGAAACTGGGAAAGCCAAAGATTGAAATGCTAGTGGAGGATGCAAAGTAGCTACAAGTTACAATGTTAAAATCAACATGCAGAAGAGTAAGAACAAAACTGTTAGTATTGAATAATCTAGCCACTTAAACTCAACTAAACATGCTGTAGTGCCATCATGTAAAAGACAATCCACAGCCAGAATGTTGTAACATAAGAAAAATATTTAAAACGATTCCTTTCTTGAAAATATCTAACACTTCACTTGTATCACGAAAAGATACTCTCAAGAAGTTTCAAGTTATTGAAAATAAAACCAACATAAACTCATGTAACTTAGTAATAAACAAGAAATCGAAATTCATAATTTAAGAGCAGGTCAGTTTACCATTTAATTTTACTTTTTTGGTTTTGAAACCAAACAAACATAATGTATGTACAGTTTGTCCCGATTTTGGGACTCCCTCGTATCTCAAATTTTATCAGGTAACATGGAAATAAAGTGAGAATTGATGTTTTTACGTAGAATCAAGTGACATAACTTTTCTATAATTATTGCCGTTTCTTCAAACAAACACAAACTTACCTTTTTTAATAGGATACCCTGTACTATTTTCCACAATTTGATTCCACTTGTCCTCAGTTTTCAACATATATATATATATATATATATATATATATATATATATATATATAGAAAATCCTGAGAAACGTCCATTTTTAATTTTAAAATGACATCTTGTCATGTAAAAATGTCATCCCTAAATTCAACTCCCTTAAGGTGACAGCTGCAACCTCATCATTTTCAAATTGGAAGTAGGGGCTTGTGATACTTCATTTGAAAGGTCTTTTAATTCTCTATTCAAAACTGCTATGGTTTTAAATTTTATTGCAGAAATTAACAAGAAAACAAGATAAAACGTTAAAATTAAAAAAAATCATTATTAATGGAGCATATGTTCAAAATGCATGCCTCCAGCGTCTTGGCAGCATCCTAGACGTAAATAGAAATGTCTTCTAACGTAAGTTAGCACCTGCTGATAATGGCCAAGTTCTTAAATTTCAGGTTTTTGTTGTTCGATTGTCGAGCAAAAATTGTACGTATTTATTAGTAAGTTTTTATCTTATTGTAGGGAATGTCGGCAATTAAAGAGATTTATTTTTTGTTATTATTAACATTTAAGAACCTAAAATTGGCAAATAGTATTACTTATAAAAGTTTCATTTTAATGCAACGAATTTCCAACGCTGGAGAAACTTATCCGTTTTTCTAGTTAATTTCTGCAACAAAATTTAAAATCATAGCAGTTTTGAATAGAGAATGAAAAGACCTTTCAAATAACGTACCACAAGCCCTTACTTCCAATTTGGAAATTTAGGAGTTGTAGCTGTCACCTGACGGGAGTTGAAATTACGGATGACATTTTTGCGTGACAAGGTGTCATTTTAAAATTAGAAATTGACCTGTCTCAGAATTTTCTAAAAAAAAGCATAATAATCAAGCTACTGAATTTATTCCACTTGGCTGTTCCATACTGTATATATAAAACTCTGTAGTTCTTTTCAACACTAAACTCAAAATTTACGTTATTACAAATTTAGATTTTTTAATAGTTAGCCGAGACGGATCTGAAGTAAGAAAATAATTCGGCTGGCAGATTTTGGCAGTTTGTCAGTTTATGTCTTATTCTGATTATTAACTATCTATCTATTTTGTTACTTTGAATACATAGATATCAAGAGAAAAAATAATATTTTCCAGAATAAAATCAAATAATAACAATCCTCGTTCAAACAATTTCTAGCACGACATTAAAACAAATTTTTATAGTAACCATCAAAAAGGAAAAATTGGATAGTAGAAACTGATTCTTGCTATTTGCACAAAATTTTCTTAATAAATATATTTTTGAAAGTAAAGTTGCATAAAACTGTGAAATGGGAGACTGCTAGTTTCAAAGAGAAACATTTAAATATTGTAAAAAATCGTCTAATAGTAGAAAATTAAATATTTTATCTAATACATAGACTATATAAATTTATTTGAATAGTTTACATGTCTATATTTTCGCATTTTTTTTTTTTTACATTATGCGTATAAGAAAATAAAGTAGAGAACATTATAAACTTGTTGTTTACATGTTGTTTAGGTAGGTAATTAAATGTTGATGTAAAAATTCTTGCGCAAGGTGGTCGACGATTTTTTTTTTAATTAATATTCAATTTACATTCATTCGTGTTTTTTTTTACAAATTAAACCCTTTGTTTTTTTTTCTTTATGTGTATTAATTAGTTAAACGCAGGTAGGTACTCAACATTACAGTCATAAATAACCCTATTATTGCACTTTCATTTAAGGCAGGAACGATTCATTGCACCACTAGTTTTGTACTAGTTAATGTACCTTACTATAGGAGGCCTACACTAGTGCTTGAAGCTTATGGTACATCGTCCATACTTAAAATAAGCCTATTTAGTTGCACTTCTTCAACGGTATTAGTTATTCAATGATATCAAGCTTTTGACGGAGGCCTTACTGCCAATAAATATTTACGTATTTTGGAAAACGGTGAACTTTTATTATGTCCGCCCCAGCCAACCATTAAAACATTTTAATTTGTAATAACGAAAATTTTGAGATTAATATCAAGAACAACTATAGTGTTTTATGTATTGTTGGAAAGCTGAGGACAAATGGATTGAAATTGTGAATATACAGGATGTTCCAGTTAAAAAAGGTAATTTTGACAATATGGCAATAATTACAAAAAAGTTACGTACACCACTAAATGCTACATATCAGTATCAGTTCATACTTTATTTCCATGTTACTTGGTAATATAGATACAAGGGGGGATTCTAAAATGACAAAATTTCAAAACTGTCCTTGTATATCAAAAACGAAGTGTGCCATGGGAGTTCTGTTCAGTCCATCTTTCGTTTCATAAAAAAGTAGCACAGGTACGCGAAAACCGCAACGTCCTGTTTCAGGCCGTTCTTGAGATACCCTGAAAAACCATTGAAACCGAGACACACAGTACAATAGCAAGTTCAATTACAAATAAAAAAATTGTACATGATTAGCATAAATTCCTGATAACAATTAAATGTAGTGCTGTAGAGAAATGCACCTAGTTTTATTTGTTGGCCTAAAAAATTATTAATTCAGTGCCTCTCATACAATACACTATAAAGCTCGAACATATGAAACTAAATAATGATAATTAAGAACAAATGTTATTACAGTTTTGTTAATTTCTACCTATACAGCGAGATTTTAAAATATGAATATAGGGATTAGGTTGATGAAATGATAATTGAGTTGAGTATCTGTTTTTGTTAAATTCTAGCAAAATTTAATTATTTGATATAGAGACAATACTGTTTGATGAATTGTAAAACTTTCATGTTAAACACTGTTCGGGTGAGGAAAAGCAAAAGGAATAGTTAAAAATAACAAAAAATTAATTAAAACAGCATAAAAATGTATACCATTTCTGACTTCTGATAAATCATTATTCGAAGAATATTCTCGTAAGTCAAATACGAAGGATTTTTCAGAAGTTGACATTGCATCTTCGTTGTTGTCATTTATAGGAGAATCTAAAAAGTAAATTTCAATAATACTAGATTACATTATGATAAGTTATACAACCCATGCAGATTTAGAACCTTATAAAATATTCTAACTTATAGTTTAAATTTTATATTTATACCTGAAAAATTAATTCGCATTATACCAAGATCGAATAAATTCAATTTAGCAATTAATTCTCGTTGTTAATAAGATATAATCAAAATTCATTACGAGAAGTGTTCAAATTTTAAAAATAAATTAAAAAAGAGACAAAACATCTTTCATTTTCTTAAATGTTTCATGTTTCACAATATTTAGATCAGATATTGTTCATGTAGTTGCAATACATTTTCAAACCAATTAATTGATTACTAACGATCGGAATTTTATGAAAAAATTTTGTTGAAATATGTCATAAAATATGCAGATATGTACACCTAGATTATTTTTTAAAACACTTTTTATTTGTGTGTCACTGTGCACCTACAAGACGAAGATACAAAAACAGTTCTTCGCAAAAATTTTCTACCACTTGAATGTTTTGCATTAAAGAAATACTTGTCTAATAGCTTGGTTAATTTCTGTTGTGTGAACCCCTAAATGTTGTGTCATGTTATGTAGGGCATGCCGAAACATGTAAAATGGATGAAACATGTGCATGTTTATCAAACAAGCAGCATCTGTATAGATTATAAACACCTTTTGTTCAAAAATTCTAAGTAGCCAATGTATATGAAGTGAATAATTAGCACATCTTGATACAGTAGAGGTGGATTCTTCAACACCTTACATGCTAAAAGGTGTGGAACTCCAGCTTCACTTGATGTTGATTTTCCCACTATAATGTTGGCTACATATCGTCTTACGTTATTTTTTGTTTTATAGTAGGCGAAGTTTTGCGAAAGCCTACTCCACCACTTCGTCCACTATATACTTACAAAACGTCGATGCCTGAATCAGGATTCAAACCCGGAACCATGATATCCTCAGTCAATATCAACCCGAAGATTTTTTACAGTTTGTTCGTATATTGTCTCTACGTATCCTTTCTTAGAGTGTATTCGTTTGGTAGATACCGATTAAAAAATTTGAACTGCGGATTCTCTAATTTATATTATGGTATATTTGCAGAGACTATTGACATCAGCATGTGTTGACTTTGTGTTTGCTCATGAAACAATAGCATTCTTTTATGCCTGGCTAATTTAATTAAAACCTACCCAATTACAAATTATACCACTATATATTTTACCTTATAACAGGTTTCAAATACATAAATTCATTGTTGCAATATCCTTTTTTAAGTAAACTGTAGCATTGAATGAAAAAACAATATTTCATTTTAAAGATTTCTTGATTTATACGAAACTCCTGAATTATAGCCCCAAAAAGAGTACGCACCTGATTTCTACCCTGAACTAATGGTAGATGCAGTCTCAGAAGCTCAAAGACGGTATCACTGAGTTTCTCTTCTGTATTATTCTGTGACAATGTGTTAAAATACATAAGTGATCATTTTTATTGTCAAATAAATGCATTTTTAACACAAAATATCTTTTTGTCATGGAAATTCAGTCGAGAATCAAGGGAATGAGAAAATCGTGAAATCGTGGGCGAAATTTAACCAAAGGTTAAACTCACCTTAACCCACTATACACTGGAAAATGTCCATGCCTGTACCGGAATTCGAATCCGCGACGGTAATATCCACAGTCAGTTAACTTACCCACAGGTCTACCGTGGCAAACAAAATTGACCAAAATATTGAGTGATATCAAAAATTAATTTATCCTAATTAAAAGAATCATCACAAATGTAATTCAAATTGTTTAACCAACACCTGATTGACCCATTTTTAAGAATCAAAGACCCCTATTGGTTTTAACAGACGGGGTGTATTCATTGATGTATGGGTGTTCACTCACTAACATTATTCAATAACGAACTATGCTGCATACTGCATTTTATTATTTTCACACTGAATTACTGTAACAAATTACGGCCCACGTTTTATACTCCAATCAAACTAGTTTCTGTTTTAATAAACGTGTTTTTCTTTGAAAAATATGAAACACTGGAACTGTGATAGGATCTGTAATAAACAAAATACACCCACCCACGTACCACACAAAATTAATTTTATGTATGTTTTTCTTTCTTGTGTTTCTTGGACATTACGTTCTACAGTTTGCGTTATTGCAGAACTGATGATGTTCTCCAACATAAAGTTATGTCAGGTGATGGACTATTATATCTTTCTTCAGATCATATTTGCGTGATCGTTGTCAATTCGTTACGTTCAATGGTTTCGGTTCCCACGAGTTTGTGGCTACTTCTGGTGTATGTCAGGGATCGAACTTTGGATTACTCATGTTTTTACTATTTTTAATATCAAACTATTTTTTAGCCATAACCTTGTTTTTGTGGATGGCCTAAAATTTATAATAGGATACCATTTGTGAGTGATTGTGTTGCTCTGTAGGATAATATAAATGTCTTATAGCTGATGTTTATCAAAAGACAAGCTGAACATCAATAAATATAAAACCTTTACTCTTTGATGGAGTAAACCTTGTTCGTGTATTGCACATTAAAGATCTTGGTGTTATTTTTGATAATCAATTAAGTTTTAAACAGCATATTCAGTTTATTTGTTCATCCGTAATGAAAACCTTAGAATTTACAAATGTTAATTCTTTGATCCCATATTCCTACCTACTTCGCTCTAAACTTGAAAATTGTGCGTTACTCGCCGATGGTACATATGTTAGAAATTTTCTTTAGACCGCCCTAGTCGACCTCTGATGAAGATAGCCTAGCTATCGAAACGCGTTCGGGGTTTTTTAATTTTGTGTGGTACATGGGTGTATTTTGTTTGTTACAGATCCTGCCACAGTTCCAGTGTTCCAGATTTTTCGACCCCTAATCAACTTAAATGCAGTGCAAGAGGTACAGTACATATAAATAATTTCACACAACAAATTACATTGTTATTGTTTTAGTGAGTAGCAGATGCTTGGAAGATTAGTTTGCGCACAGTGACAAGGATTAAAGCACACAGTGCAATTAATCCCATTTTGCGTAGTCCTGGAAAGAAACGATCTCGAAAAAAAGCAAAATCAGTTGATTTACAGGATTGTGTAAAGATGAGCATTAGAAATACTTTGTGTGATATGTATGCTCAGAGTAAGTGACAACTTTTTGTTTAATTACCTATAAATAAATTTATTGTCTTTATAGAGAAACACGTTACTGTCGGAACCCTAAATGCAGAACTTTAAGAAAAACAGATTATGTTAAGTAAAACTGTCTATTCTATTCACAATAAAATTATACATATTGTTTAATTATAAACTCATTTAAGTGTAATATTATTTGTAACTAACTCCTTAAATTATGTTGCGATTTTAAGTTATGGGATGGGGACATTTGGTTAACGATAAAGATTCTAATTGGCATTTGAAAACAATAAGTTAATTCACACAACTACAGCGTCTGTTTACTTGTAATAATAAACATCAATGCTGGTAAAAATAATTGAAAAAAATTTAGATTTCAACTGGTTTTAAATACCATAACATAACCTTACTTTTGATATATAAGTTATTTCATTATAGTGTAAATTTTTTCTGTACAGTGGGGTGCCGTTCTAATACATGTTTGAATGTACCTATAAAACATACTTATTACACGAATTTACGAAAATTACAATATTTTTAACCACAAAACAGCATGTTTTGACTATCCAATATAACATCAGTGTCAAACGTATCGCCCAGAGAACGAGTTCAATCGCAGCAGACGTTAATATTTTTATTGCACTTATTAGAATTCCGCATTTAGCTTTACTAAGCTCTAAGTAATTTTTTAGGATATATTTTATACATAATGGTTTAATTAAGCATGTAAAATATTACCACGACAATTTTAAAGTAGTATAAGCAACTACCTGTGGGTAATTAAAAGTATTATTTGCAACACTACCTTATTACGATTTGCCAGATTTCATTCTTGACGTCATTATTTCTTAAATATGTAAAAGACGCTCCATTGTCTTCAAATTTTAATCTTAATACATACAATTACAAGTAATGACGTGCCTGCCAACTCTCATAGTTACAACTATACTAGATTTACAGTATGATTAAATAAAAGGACTACCCTTATTTCCTCGATTATATAAACTGCATATATTACATTCATAATGACAATCCGTAATTGATGCCTAGAATTTGGTTTACGTTATACCTCATACTGTTTAAACCACCTAATATAAATCTGTTTTAAAATTAGGACAACGTTCTACATGTGATACAAAAACTTGTTTAACGATTGTTTACAGGCTGTTTTGGTATTGCACTACACATCACACTACTGACAGGATGTTTTAATTAACACATGATAAATTTGAACGAATCTCGTACTGTATCTATAACTACCAAAAATGTTGAAATCATTAATAATTGATTACCTAAACCATTAAATAAAACATCATCGCTTATTGATTGCGATCTTGCACCTGCACTCTTTGATATTAACTGTGTTGTCTGGGAGAAGATGCTATCATCACTATTGGAAGAATCATATATTTCTTCCCTAACAACTGCATCATCCTTATCTTTCTCTATATTATCTTCCATATTATTAATAACTTCGCTGAAGGACTTAGATTTGTGGTTGGCTGTGTTTTCTTGAACCTCTTTCGCACAATTTACATTTTGCTGGGTACTAATTAATTTCTCGCTTTCTATATTATTATCTGAAGAAGAAAATACCAAATGGGACACATTACCATAAACTGTTAGTAATTTAACAAATTAAAAAGTTACTATTATACTCATAATTTCAAACATTTTTACTTGATTCTTCATTATTTTCAAAAATGTGAATTGTTTTCAAATTGCCTATTATAAAAAATTTTTTTTTAAGTTATAAATTAAAAAAAATAAAAATTATAAGTAGTATTAGATAAAAATTAATACTAAATTACACTTACCGTTACTAATACCCTGTAGTAAATCATCATTTGTATTTGAATCAGATATTCTCCTAATACTCAAATTAAATTTCTTTTTTTTATTAATTGTGTTATCTGGAATATTCTCAGTTTTTGGATTAAATGGTCTTTCCCAGTTGTCCATCTCCTCTTCCCATAAGTTTAAAGTAGCCTTAGTTGTTTCTATTACATGCTTTACAAACAAAATTCCCCTATGGATATGGCTAGGCGTACATTTTTGGCTTAATTTAGTTTTAAAACCAGCGATTTCCTTATTTACATTTTCAAACAACATAATACAGCAATTAGACTTTTGAATTAATTTTTCTTTAAAATCTGTACATTCTTCGTCCGAGAAATTTACAAATTTACCTTGCTTTCTAATACATGCAGAGTTTAAATCTGCGCCAGACCAAGTTTTTCTTCTTTGTCTTATTGCATTATTAGAATTTACTTGTAATACAGTTTTAGGACCAAGTATGTCTTCTTTGTCTTTCTTTCTCTTTTGCATTCTATAAAAATAACAGATTTGTTAATGTATTTTATTATAAGTTTTTGTTATGAACGAATAAGTTCGAAGGTAAATATGTAATTAAAAATTATTATTAATTTTATTAAATACATAAATAAAAAGTTTACCTCAGTAGGATTCGAACCTCGACCTGTACTTTGCGCAGTACTCTAGCAAAGTACAGGTCGAGGTTCAATCTACATAAACTTTATTATGTATTTAATAAAATTAATAATAATTGTTAATGTATTTGATAAAAGGTAGTTTGAACAGTTTTATAATTAACAACAGTAGAAACTACAAACATGATAATAGTTTATTTTACTTTCTTTAACCTTACTTTGCCAATTTCCATATTTAGTAGCGCAATATTTGAAAAACAACACAATTCCATAATTTTTTTTTATCTATACAGGGTGACTGGTATCTTATGCAGTTAACTGAAAATGCTAATAGAAGACCCTAAACTGAACAATTTTTCTTAGTAAACTGGCAGGCAAAACCCAATAATAACTAAACTACAGTATTTTACAAATGATTGCCCACTTGTGGAAAACCATTGGTACTAGTTCACAATTTTAATTAAAAGATACAATTTTTCGATAAATCAGAGTGCTTGATTGGAATCGCGATTGTTTTTTGTGTTACAAGAAGAATGTCAATGTCATATCGATTGTTGATGTGTTGACATCTATCAAGTGAGTGACTTGTCGTCCTACTGTAAGTAAATAAATTTAAAGATATTATACCAATGAACAGTATTGTGACATGTTAATCACTTATGGCATGGATAATGAAAATGCTGTTTCTAAAGGTTTTCCAGGCGAACAATTCCTGAAGCTGCAACCTTTCGCAGACTTGTGCACCGAGCTCGAACAACAGGGTCTTTGGCATCCAAACAAGGGCGTGATGGTGGTAGACTACATCACCATGGTGTACGTGTAAAAGAATACATTTTGGATATAATAGATGACGCACCTTCATTAAGTACTTGAGAAATTTCACGGGAGCTAAGAGAGTCGCAGAGGACTTTAAAAATGAATGGTTTACACTTCTATCATTTCCTGAGGGTTCAAGGGTTATTGGCAGCTGATTATACTCTGCGCCAACGATTCTGTGAAACTGTAGAAACGATCTTATCAGCGGTTCTCAAAAACTTTTTCTTTTACTATTACCAGTAACCCTGTATGTATAAAAATGAATGCCTATTTTCCTTGGTCACGCCATAAGTTGAGAACGACTTTACACATTTCATAGATTTTTTTTAAGTTTTATAGTACTTTACAAAAGGTTCTCACGGAAAGAAAAATTGGGCCAATTGCGTAGAAAATTGGAAAATTTAAGAAAACTTAAGGACTATTTAAACTTCACGCGTTTGACAGTTCGTGCGCCGCAAATGTCATTTAACAGCTGCATCGATCGGGATTTATCGATCGAGGGTGTGTTCTTTGTGAAGTGTAGGTACTAAGAAAGGATTTTTCGAAATTCCACCCATAAGAGGGTGAAATAGGGGGTTGAATTTTTTTGTGAAACTTTATTCTATGGATCGATTGACTTGAAAATTGATAAACATACTCTTGAATTAAAATTATGAGAGACGAGTATCACACAATTTTAATATCGCCTCCCCTCATTCTGAGATCGCAGCAACGCGCGACGGGTCCGGCTATTTATAAATATTTATTTCTCAATGTGTTTCAATACATGTATCATAATCAAGAAAAAATAATGAGTTGTTACGGTAACTACCTATTATCACATTTATACAGGGTGTTCCGGAAAATCACCGCCAACATTTTATTCCAAAATGTACCCCTACAAAGTTATACGCTCTCAAAGTTCAATTTAAAATGTAGAAAAATCACTTTACCTCCGTAAATTATGAAAGGTTTGGGTTGAGATGATTTAAATCAGTTGATTAAAATCATGATTTTAATCAGCATCATTTTTTTAAATAAAAATCATGATTAATTTAGTTTAGAAAAGGGGGCTCAAATTGGAACACTTAAAAATGTATTTGTTCATAAAAAAATAAAACCTTGAAGCATTTTTACGTATTATTATTTATTATAATAATGGAAAAATAATTCAGCATTCAGCTGCGTTTTACAAAAATAAAACTATTAAAAAATGTTTTTAATGCAAAAAATAGAACTATATTTAAAAAAAAAACTAAATATTGTTGAACGTCTATAACCTAAGTGTTATAATGCTTAAATAGAAATACTAGTTTAGCTGCTTTGTCACCGCCAAGTCTGTTTCTTATATTTGAATGTATGAATCCATAGGTAGAAAACATCCTCTCAATATCAGCAGAGCACAGGTACATAAAACAGAAATCACTATAGGCAGCATGTGCTTCATTTCTGGAACATCTTCATGGGATCTCCACCACTGTATTACTGTTACATTTTTATTATTTCATCCGAAGACATAGTTTTGTGAAAAGGGTCTGACTTGGCTTCCAACTTAATTAGTAATCGTAATAATCCTGTGTCTGCAAAATATTGGGACACAATATCTAAAGCATCTCTCTTTTCTTCAGCTAGTGATGGATATATATTGTAGGATCCAACATATGCCAAAAAGTGAAACGGGGTTAGAGCTTGAAAATATCTTTTATTAAATATTTGATACTGACGCAAGCTTCTTTCTTCTACAAAACTGTCAGTGTCAAAAATAGCCATTAACTTTTTCCATTTGTAAACTGCTTGAGATAAAAGTGCACCTTTTTGTTTTATTACGTCAACTGCTACAGAAATTGGTTTTAGCAACTGTAGAAAATCTTCAGCCATCCTTTTAATATAGATATCTGAAACTTTTTTAAAAATCACTGGATCAATTTCTTCTTTATGCTCTTCACATGTTAATAACAATTTCGGCCATTCATTTACATAGATCTCAAGACAATCTGAGAGTGTATTCCATCGAATATCTTGAGGTAAGGCCAATTTCTTACGCCTTTTCTCTTCATACCAAGTATTTGGCAAATGGGTATTTCTGAAGTATTTCACAATTTGTACTATATGTTCTCTTACCTGCGATGCTTCTAAATCTTCGGAGAGCAAACTAAGCAAGTGCGCCGAACAACCATATGTAATTATAGGTTAAATGAACGACTCGGAAATTTGTTTCTTCATCTTGACCATGTTGACCGCATTATCTGTCACAATAATGGTAACTTTATAGTTATATTTATTTTTACACTTATTTATTGAGTTAATAGCCAAGTCAGCAAGATAGTCAGCTGTATGGGGATGACCGGATGTATCTATACTTTCCAAGAGAACACTGTTTCCATCCTCTGCTATCAAAACGACACAGATTATCGGCTCATTATGTACATTGGACTATCCATCTAAGGACATGCGAACAGACTGTCGCGAAAACTTCTTAAAACATTTAGATTTTTCTTCCTCAAATATTTCATTTAGGAGCGTTGAAGATAACTGAAATCTAGATGGAGGAACGTAACTGGGTTTTATTAGCATTTCTATGGCTTTTCGAATTTCCTTATTTTCTATCGCTCTAAAACTGCAATTTGTTGCGTAAACGGCTTTGGCTATTTATCTGTCCAATTCTTTCTTCTTATCTTGTCCAGTTCGCACAAAAGAACCCAAATGACCACTACTTCCACAACTTTCACCTACACTACCTTTTCACAGTTCTTGCTTCTCTGTTTCTTTTGCAACT
This sequence comes from Vesta saturnalis, assembly GCA_036346205.1. NCBI lineage: Eukaryota > Metazoa > Arthropoda > Insecta > Coleoptera > Lampyridae > Vesta > Vesta saturnalis. The sequence continues at coordinate 316,879 of JARFJB010000618.1, read as the reverse complement.
GAATAATTTCATTCTGGCTAGTTCCAGGCTGTAATTGACAATCACCATGAAGAGTCAATGATATCACCAGTTTTCCTTTCACAGATTTCCCAGAAATCAATCTTCAGATTTCTGTCCACTAGACCTTGGAATTCTTTACCACACTTTTTACACACTGCTCTGCAACCTAGTTTGTAAACCACTTTCTTTTTTATAAAATGTTGCCAAATACTAAATTCCTTTCTGCCCCGGCTTGTCACGCTCCAAATGTCTTGCTAGATTACCCACAGAATCAAAAATATTACTAACAACTAGAATAAGTAGTGTCATTTATACAGCTGTGCGTTTTCTGACAGTTTTTACAAGTTTCAACAATTCCTCAAGCTCTCAAAACTGCAAGAATAAAATTTTCACGTTGAGACTTGTCAAGTTTTGCTTCCTATCTGTACTATTCCTGTCTGCTAGGGTTACGAAGTTTAATAAATAGATTTTATTAAACGAGTAGAAACTTACATTAAATATGTTACCCGCGTTTAAACGCCTATCAAATAAAAATTTGCAAGATTCTTAAATATCTGTTAATAAGACTAAGAGAAACATAAAATCTACAAAAATCGTGATGTATAAAGGTATTTAGTTACGTAAATGATAGTTTTTATAACAAGTGAAACTATCCTAAACTACTAAATGCTTCAAAATAAAAACACATTTTTATTGTTGTGTATTCAATAGAAATAAGATTTATGACCTCACATGCAGTATGCAGTAAATAAAAAAGCGGACCTAAATATGTAAGGTGGGTATAGAAGAAGACTTCTGCTAAATAGCTAAATTAAATATAATATAACTATTTGAATCATCACAATTTCAAGAGTAAAGAATAAGGATTATTCTAATTTAATAATTTATATTCTGAATAAAAATGCATCAGCACAATGAATGAATGTTTACCATATCTTGTTTGTTCCAGTTCTAGTAGTTTTATAATGGGTTTAATACTCCCATTGTATGGCTTGAAAAATTGCTGACATTAAAAGGTTTTGGCGATTAAACGCGAACTTACAGCATTTTATTTATGCAAGGACGTTTAAACGTGTAACTGTAAACGTTTAATCGCTGCAACGCTGCTGCCTGCAAATATGTGTTTGCTTAACAAAACAAAACATAAACAGTTAGAATTATTTGAAAATAATATATTAATAAAAACTAGTCAAATTGTAAAAAAAAAATTTTTTAAATTATGATTTTAAAAAAAAACATCGATTTTTGTTTTTGTTTAAATCATTATTTTTATCAACTCTGCAGTCGACATATCTCACACAAAAACATCATTTGCGTCACTAGAACTATCTGTTCAGCAACGGCGTCAACCTTCCACCCTTAAAAATAATTATTTTAGCAAAATAAATTAAAATTTTTCTGCTTTATTTTGGTAATACGTTTTAAAACAAAGGAATTTTGGCTCTTAAATTTTTCTTCTAAGATCGACGGTTCTTGATAATATTTGAAAAATAATTTGTATTCTGCAACTACTGATCCGTGATTACTGCGTCTTCAAGACAAAACAAAATTAGTCAATTAGCAAAAGTTCTTATCTACTTAAGTAAAACGTGTTCCTGTTTATTATTTTATTGATATTTATGATGAAACGTTACTCGTATTCAGAATTAACTAATACGCATTTTGTATTTGGGAATGAGAAGGCAATTCTCGAGGTTCAGCAAGAAGATATTTAGAAAAATTTCCAAATAGACATCAACCGCACCATACCAGTTTTTTTTGCAAAGGAAACCAAATTATGGACGTAAGCGTGACATTAGAACTGTTCAGGTAGAAGAGCGCATATTGTAAATTATTGAGGACAATACAACTACAAGCACTAGACGAGCCGCTTCTCAATTGAATATTTCTAAAAACGCTGTTCACAGAACACTTACTGAACAATTGTTAAAACCGTATCACAAGAACTTTTACCGGCAGATCTATTACTTAGACGTGAATATTGTCACTGGTTGGTGAACAATTTCATTTAAGATCCTCAGATTGTTGTTCGAATTATTTTTACGGACGAAGCCTGTTTTACTAGAGATGGCATCTTTAATTCCCAAAATTTCCGGAATTGAGTAGATGAGAATCATAATGTAATTCAAGAAGGTCGCTTTCAACATAAATTCAGCATAAATGTCTGGGCAGGAATTGTTGAAGAATTTAGTATTTGTAACAACCGGCTAGACAGGGCTGAGTATTTGGAGATTTTACAGAATAACTTGTGGGAATTTTTAGATGTGCCATTAAACGTCAGAGCTGAGACAATCTTTATGGACGAGGTGCCCCACCACATTTTGGAGTACCTGTGAGGCAATATCTGCACGCACTGTTCCCGAAGCAGTAACGACGCTCCTATAGCCTGGCCGCCTAGATCACCGGATCACAATCCATTAGATTTCTTTGTTTGGGGCGCTGGTAATGAAAGGGTCTATTCAGTTCCAGCAATGACTAGAGAAGGTCTCTGGAATCGCCTTGTTGAAGCATTCGAGGAAATTAGGCAAATTCCAGGGATATATCAATTAACGCGAATGTCTGTAATACGCCGAGCGAATGATTGCATTCAAGTAAATGGGGGCTACTTTGAGCAATTATTATAAGTGTTTCATTTTTAAATTTCGGTTTTAATTTTTTATTTTAAAATGTAATATTAAAATAGAGCAATTATCAGATAAGCACAGATCAGTTAGTTGCAAAATACAAACTTATTATTCAAATTTTCTCAAGAACCGTCAAGACAAAATTCCTTTATTTTAAACTATATTACCAAAATAAAGCAGAAAAAAATTAATTTCTTTTGCAAAAAATAATTTTTTTAGCCACTGCTGAACGGGTTCAATTTTTGTGAAATTTCTATTAAATTTTGACTTGTATAAGATAAATCGACTGTATAAAAATCAATAAAAAAATTTCATAATTTACGGAAAAAACGTGATTTTTCTGCATTTTAAATTGAACTTTGAGAGCATATAACTTTTTGGGAGTGCATTTTGGGGTAAAATCGAAAGAGGGAAAAATGTCTTAATTTGGTCCCGCGAACACACTGTAGGAGTTTCTGGGTGATTTTCCGGGACACCCTGCATATTTTCTCTCGATAATGATACTTGTATTGAAAAGTGTACAGAAAAAAATATTCACAATACGAAAATAGTGGAAAAGGAATAGTATTGTTTTTTGAACAATGTGAGTGTGTAAGTGTGAGTGGAGTGTACGTGGAGCGGGAGCGCGTGCGGGAGCGTGCGTGCGTACTTGTGTGTGTGTTTGTGTGGCGTAGAGGAGGGGTTTATTAATAGCAGTTTTTTGTTTTTATCAATTATTTTTAAGCAATTTTTTGATACGAAGCGTAATTTAGCGCCAAAAAAATTTCTAAGATAGAATTTAAGTGTTAGTTCAAATTTTTTTCTATATTATTGTTGTTTTATAAAAGGGGGCGGCTTTGAAATTTTTTTTAAATTAACATCTATATGTCTGTCTTGAAAAATCTGGAACACTGGAACTGTGGCAGGATCTGTAACAAACAAAATACACCCACGTACCACACAAAATTAAAAATCACCGAACGCGTTTCGATAGCTACGCTATCATCATCAGCGGTCGACTAAGGAAAATTTTAACATTATCATAAGCTTGTAATCTGTGATAGTTTTTAACATATATCTGGAGTAAGCTGTTTTATACTGTGATTAATGAACCTCATATGATAAAAATCATGTAGATGAGGTATCATTAATCAAACATGTTATATCATAGAATGATTGTTATGATTTGAGATCTCAAACACATTTAATAATAATGATGATCAAGTGACTTTAGTACTCATTAACTCATTAATTTCATTATCACTAGATTAGAACGTAAGTTATGATGATAAAGTTAGAAATTTTCTTTAGTCCAGTGACCGCTGATATATAACGTAGCTATCGAAACACGTTCGGTGTTTTTTAATTTTGTGTGGTACGTGGGTGTATTTTATTTGTTATCTATATTTAACCTCTATCTGGTATGAATATTTAAACGTCCGTCAGACATAGATTATTGTTATTGTTTTTACAATGATCCCTATTTTCGTTATGAACGTATTACTACAGGGGTTGCTTAATTATCCTAAAAAAAATTATTTTTTAAATTATTTCATTTCTTTTAATTTCCACTATGTATGTTAAAAGGTTGTTTGTTGTTTCGCATTAGATATTTTTAAGGTGGCATCTGACATAGATTATTGCTTTTGTTTTTAGAATGTTGCATATTTTCGTTATGAACAGATTAAAAAAGGGGTTACATTATTATCCTAAATTTATTATTAAAACTATTTAATTGATTTTTATTTCCACTTGGAAGGTCATATGTTGTTCCACCCCAGACATTTTTAAGTTAGCATTTATATGTCTATTAAACTCTGACATGAAGCTTTAAACGTCCATCTGACATAGATTATTGTTTTATTGGAGGTTGAAAGGTCATATGTTGTTCCACACCAAATATTTTAAGCTTATTCGTAACTGAATGACATCATCATTATTTGAGCAATGCCGTCTTCGATATCTTTTTAATAGAAACTTCAAAAGATTTTTGTGGATTATTCGCTATTTAATTGTGTGTGCTATAACCCTTACGTTTTTCAAATTCGCTCAATCGTTTCAGAGAATATCCAGTAATTAGCAACACTGTTTGAAAAATCTGTTCCGCATTTTGCAGTAAAACCGATATCCAATCCGTAAATTAATTAACATATTGTAGGTAGCGGACCGCGAAAATTTTATTATTGCAACAAACATTTTTTTATCGCAATTGTTATCGCGATAGAAAAGGTAATTAATGGGGTTTAACATATTTTATTACATATTAAGTCGTAATTTGATAATGCTTTCTGGATATTTTATTTTCTGTATTTTACGCAATTGATATTTGAGTGAGGGCTGAAAAAAAAACATGTAAGGATAAAAACAGATGTTCGCTCGAATTGGCTTTATTGAGGTAGTGTAACGAAAGTTGCTGTATGCACATTCTTGTGGTAAAAACTTCACAAATTTAATAATAAATTGTGTCGGTACAGACCGCGATCAAAAGAGATCTTTGTTTAGTAGGTTGAAATTCGAGACCGAAATGTAGGGTTTGTTACGGACGAATGTATATTTTTAAAATTAAGATGTCGTGCAATAATTAATATGAAACTGTTCCAACGTAAATAAATGCTTCTTGTTTTTTTTAATCACTTTTCAAAGACGGGGCTTGATTTTCGGAAATAGACATGGTTAGTGGAAACCAGAGGGGAAGGCAGTTGCTGTTGAAATTTTTATTGACCCGGACGCTTTGATTTGTTTTAATTAGAAACTCCCATTATGAACAGTTTGACTTTAAAATATTTCGTGCGTGTACATTTTCTTTTGCATTAGCCAATACTAATTTGTCTTTTCTTTCGGGTGTTAGTTGTAATGTGTTTTTCAAATATTAGTCTATAAATAAGTCACCCTTTTTGAAGTTAAACCGCGTATGTTAACGATTTGTGTATGTGATCAATTAAAGTGTAAGTAGGTGTTTTTATATAAACTAAGGCTGGCAGCAAATAATTATACGGGCCTATATAACCTATTAAAAATCGAGCATTGCCTTGCAAAGGTATCTTATTCGCACGCGGGCTCATTAAGCTGAAATCTGCTAAAATAAAAGAGAGTACAGGGCTCCCTAACTCTTGGATTTGTGAAAATTAGCATTGTTTGTTTGTGGTCTATATTTATATTTGTGCAGAGGTGGGCTGGTGAACGGATACATGATACAGCTGGGTTATTAATTGTAAAAGGCAATTGCCCAGTGTGTACGTACTCCCGGGTCCAGATAACCATTAAACACCTCGAATTTTATTTTTATTGTTGTATAGATGAATGTGTAACCTGAGAAACGTATTTTTCTAACGCACACAAACGTATGTACAGGTCGCGATGTTATGATCTATTTGTAACTTACCCTTGTAAGGCTTTATTTTAATGAGTTTTGTTTTATGTCAGTTTCTTAAGTAGAATTATTTGCCTGCGAACTAATTTCTCTTTATATGTCTAATTTCTTGTAACTGTACCTATGTATTTTATGCTTTAGTAGTCACTAAACAATTGTGTATGTGCAAATTCCTCGTCTATTTTCTTTTGTCCTTGCCTTTACCTTATTATCACCCGTGCAATTTTACTGTTGTTGTATTTCACATGTATCGTAATTTGTTTATTGTTTTATGTGCTTATTTACTTAAAGACCGGCATGATTGGTTTTAAAGGGCCACATGTTTGGTATTATGATTTTTATTTTGATTATTTATGACACAATTGTGGGTGTGTCTACATGTTATTTTTATCATTGTGTTTCTGTGTAACTAAACTGCTTTTTATTCATTTTCTCTCAATGTTATAATTTTGTACGCACTTTAACCTGATTTAATGTTGTTTTGTTATATATTTAACCCTCTCATTGTTTTTTTGTTATTTGATTAATTTATGTACTTGTGCAATTACTTATTTATGAATAAAGTGGGTTTTATTAGTGGTTCTTTCCCACAATAGTACATTAACGGGCTGAACCACCATTGCGCAAAGCTAGTTGATTTTAATTTGAGTAGTTTCATTTTTTTACCTGCCACACTTGCCTCATCCAGCCTATCTAATTCAGATAGCACAATGTACCTACCACTAGACGGTCACTTTGTTAGATCAGATTTCAGGATTACGAGTAATTAAATATCAGACTTGTAAATAAATTCTAATCTTTTAATTGTCGTCACGAAAGTCCATGTAAGGCAAGCAATCAATTTGAGTAATTGTAACATTATTGTCAGTCAAGTCAAGATAATTCACTTAGCGATTGTTTTGTTCTTGAATTTGCATTCTTGCAAATAAGTTCAAATTACCGTCAATGATTGATAAGATGTGTGATTAGGTATTATAAATAATTAAACCATAAAGCGTAATGAATGAGAAAGAAAAATAATATTAAAGCTGTGTATTCAAAACAAAACTGTTCATGATAAACAAATTTAAAGATATAAAAGACTACACCATTGAGTATAAAGACCGATTCTCTGTTTGTTTCTCTGTTAAAAATTTGACGAACAATAATTTATTTTGAACTAGAATACATCTTGAATGGAAAATTACAATCAAAACCTTTTATATTAATATCAGTAAGAAGTAAATACACTGTAGCATTCAAAAAGGGAATTTGAAACCCGATAAATATAATTAAGAGTTTCAATTAGCAAAATAATTCAAAACGAACACGTTCCTGTAAATTAATTGATTTATCTCTTAACATTGCATTTTGAAATAATAGGAATTTACCCGAGAAACATTAGGTTTATGAGTAAAAATTTCATGTAAAAGAAATATATGTATCAAATATACTAACATAATTTTGCCATCTGCGACTACCGTTTAAGAATAAATTTAATTCTGTAAAGTAAGTTCGTAAGATCACTTCCGATATTAACAATTAAAGTTAAATTTGTAATAATTCTTATAACGTTAACCAAATAACTATATGTGTTCATCGGCGTCTTTATGAAACAGGCACATTAAGACGAAATGGAGGAGCAGGAAGACCAAGGACAGCAAGAACGGTAGAGCTGGAAGAGGATGTGCTGGACATGATTGAAGAAGATCGAGGTACTTCTACTCGAAAAATTGCTGACGCTTTGGATGTAAGTAATGGGACTATTTGGCACAGTCTTAAGGAAAATTTGTTGTATCCATTCCATATACAACGCGTTCAAGCACTTCTTCCTGCTGATTTTCCTCCTCGCATTGTATTTTGTCAATGGTTTTTGCACAACGTGGTTCAAATCCCTCAACTCCTGATGTTGATTCTGTTCACCGATGAAGCGAGTTTTTCCAGAAATGCAATACGGAATTTCCATAATAACCATGTATGGTGTGAAGAAAATCCAAATGAAATTGTTGAAGATCGTTTTCAATATCAGTTTTCTTTGAACGTTTGGATTGGGATTGTGGGTGACTGCCTAATTGGACTGGTATTTCTACCCGGGAAACTTACCGGAGAGGTGTATCGCAACTTTTTTGAAAACACGCTCCCTGGATTTCTGGAGGACGTACCATTAGCAATTAGAGATGCAATGTGGTATATGCACGATGGCGCACCAGCCCACTTTAGTCAAGTAGCTCGTGATTTCTTAACACAAGCATACGGAAATCGTTGGATTGGCCGGGGTGGATCTCACTTATGGCCTGCACGATCCTCGGACTTTAATCCCCTTGATTTTTTCCTGTGGGGCCATTTGAAGTCCTTGGTGTACGCTACTCCATTGGAAAACGTAGAAGACTTAAGAAACCGAATCGTTGGTGGGTGCAACTTAATTAAAACAGATCCTGGTGTTTTTGAGAGAGTTCGCCAGTCAATGAGGAGAAGATTGGATTCTTGCATCCGAGCTCGAGGTGGTCACTTTGAACAGTTTTTGTAATTTTTGGTTTGGAGTTTTTGCCTTTGAACGAAACCCTTGATTTTTAAAACTTTTTTCTGTAATAAATGGACATGCACTAAATTGTTTTTTTTTACTCAAAAACGGTACGTCGTACGATAAAAAGTCAAGAGAGCTTTTTTCTTCACAATTGAACAAATAATCAAAAAATATTTTTTATTTTTAGAGGAATCAGCGGCATCCTACTTTTTTCTTGAAAAATAGCCTGTGACGTGTCAATACGCGCGCCAATGGTTCGACTGAAACATCGTGTTGTATTGCAAAGTATGCGTCTCCCACAATTATTGACACGCGTAAAATTTCATTATGATATTTCAAGCCGTTTTGGAAAAATCAAATTTTGACTGTTTTTTTAAATTAAACTTCAATACGCTGTAGATCGGTAACGAAGCGTTTGCGGACCTATGTTTATAGGAACTGTATTGTATAAAATGACCTGGGCAATCACCCCCTTTAATATTGCCGCATCTTTTTTAAACACCCTGTATATAAAAAAAATTTTATTATTGAAATTTCTGAAAAACTCTATTGGCGGTTCGTTTCTGCATGTCTGACAACCAAACAATCCATTGTGACATTTGGCACGAAACCATAGATTTGGCGGGAATTTAAAAAAATGTTAACTGTGGTGCCGAAAACTGGATCAAATTGACAAGATATCGAAAAATTGTAATAAAAAATATACTTAGAATGCAACAAAGACCCCATATACCAATTTTCAACCAAATCAGAAAAAAAATATCGTTTATTCCCCTCTCCTTTTATTACGAAACATCATAAAATCATATTTTACCTGGAAATAGTTTTAATAACATAAATTACATAATTTCAGGTCAAAATGAATCAAACATTTGTAAAATAGACAATTTGTGAGAGGAAAATTTAAAAAATACGATTTAGCCTCGTCACTGGTTGTGTTCATGCCCTGTATATAGAAGCGCATGAGCTGATCTAACATTTTTAACCGGTAAATAAAATGTAAACGTACTAATATTTGTAATAAAAAAAACTTAACATTACATTATTTACCCTTATTAAATTTAATATTGGTTAGTACATCTGAAGTTAGTGATTTTACACTATAAATTTTTTTTTTTTAGAGTTGTTAATGTGCCTATTTTTTTTTTAATTGGGTTGGTATCAGAATGTAGATTATTATTCAAATCTATATCATTCTTAAGTTTTAAGGTAGGTTATATTACATTTTTTTCGTTTAAGTCAACTAAAGTACATTTATCAAATGCTAAATTATTATATGACCTAAAATACTCATTTTAATATTTCCACTAAGATATCTGGAAAATAAAAGCCTGACAATAAAATATTTCAAACAAAATTTTTTCGCATCCCGTAAGATGACTTTAAGAATGTCATTGCAAATGGCGCTGAAGTCAGTCAAAATGTCAACTTTAGTGTAAAACATTTTTTCTTAATATTGCATTTGCCAAAGTTCCTAAATTACAATGTCATTCTGAAAATATCGCCAAATGACAATAACTAGTGAAACATGCTACAATACATACAATATGAGTAAGGATAATTTTTATTTGTAATAAAACAAATGAAAGGTGAATTAAATGCAACAAACACAATAAAAAATAAGAAAATGATTCTAAAAACATTTCCATTATGTGAATGAAGCACACAAACTAATTCTTAGATGAAAATGTCACCATTTTCAATAGAACATTCTGGGGTATATTTGCACATGTTACACAAATTCTCTCAATCATATTTTGTCGAGTTCTTGGTTTCCGTTCATAAACAGTATTCTTCTAATATGCCCACAGGTAAAAATCTGCTGAGGTTAAATTTAGAGATCGTGCAGGGCACTGTACTAACCCATTCCACCTTTCATTAAAATGTCTATTTAAATAATCCACTCCAGTTCTTGAATAATGGGTTGACGCTCCATCTAACTAAATCCAGATTCTTTGTCTAGTACTTTAGTGCACACATCGACATCATGAAGGAACATAGGAAGTTCATTTCTTAGCAATTCTAAAAAAAAGTTTTGCTCATTTACATTTCCTTGGGAAAAAACGTGGTCCAATTAAATAACCATTTAAAATTCCGCACAATAAATTAGGACTCAAACGATGTTAAGCAACTACTTCCCTCCACTAATGGGGATTAATATCTGACCGATAAAGACAATTGTGCCTATTTAATTCTCCAGTACTCTGAAATGTTTCATCAGAAAACATTACATTATCAAAAAATCTGGGATTGTTTCGACACATTTCTTGTGCCCATCGCCAAAAATGTATGTCGTACCTTATCGTTTTTGCTAAGGGCTTGAGTTAAAGTAATCCGGTATGGGTAATACTTAACTTTTTTTTAAATTCTAAGGATAGTTGCTCTACATATACCTATTTGTATTTCTATTTGTTGGCTGCTAATAGGACGATTGAGATGGATTGCTGCTAAATCCACAAATGTTTGTACATCGTCATACAAGTTATAATTTGATCTCCTGTGCTTTAATAACCCTCATATGTTTGTAATTCGATTTTTCAAACGACAATATGACTTGGAGGTTATGTTGATGGTAATTTCTGAGAGATTCCCGTATAATGATCAAGATATCGACAATTTCAAATGGCGCATAATCAGAAATAATACTTTGTATTATGAATGTATAAAATCAAAGTTTTATAATAACCACTTTACAATGATAACTAATTATCATATCGTTTTGTTAAATTACTGCCAAAATTTTAAAAATGCTTATAAGAAGTTTGAAGTTTTTTAAGAATAAAATAACACTTACTCATATTGTAACATTAATTACTAGTTATTGTCATCAGATGCTATTTATAAAATGACATATTGTAATGTAGAATGCATATTTTCACTCCATAATTCAAATGCTTATAGTTTTAGCAAATGCACTATTATGAAAAAATGTTTCAAATAAAAGTTTACTGGACTTTGATTTAGAATCGTATTACATAATAAAAAATAAGGGTTTGTATATAAAAAAACTAAAGTTGACATCATTTTGACTGACTTCAGCACAATCTGCAGTCAACTTCGTAATCATCTTACGGTCTCTTTTGAAGAAAAAAAAAAGTTTGTTAAATATCTCAGTGGAAACAACAAAATAAGCCACTCAATTTTAATGATTAGAGAATAGAATAATAACAAACTTGTCTTTAACATACACATTACTTATATACAAATAATTTTAAATAACTTGGGCTAACAATACATAGCCTAATACGATTTACTTTCACGTTTCTATCAGAATATGCATAAAAACTATAACAAAACAATACTGTGCTAGCATAAAACTTCCCACAACTCATAAAAGACCTATGTGGTATGTGTGAAAGTATCATAAAATTTGTTAGTTATCAGCCATTGAATAAAGAATATTCAATGTTATCAACACATTTTTCAAGAGGTGACATACTTACGCCGCTAATGCTTTATAACAAATGTTTTTCAATTCTTGTATTGGTTTAGGATCACAATTAAAACATAACCATAATGTATCACATAAAACTTCTTCATATTCTGCGTCTTTCAAAAATCGTTTCAAACATACCTACAATAAAATAGTAAGGTTATTAAATTTAACACTAATTACAATGACTTACATTACAAAAGTTTAATAAACATGATACACACTGCTTAAACTTGCCAGATTTGAAACACCACAAACATACATTCTGTGTAACATCTAATTTGGTTTTATGATCATATATAAAATGATTATGACACTTTTGGCAAATTAGAACATTCAAGATAGGATGAGAAATAAGAGAACCTAACAAAATGTTGTTGGATTCTACTTGAAAATTGCAAACTGTGCATGAATAATATAATTCCTTAGAACAGTTCCCTAAAAAGGAGAATTCAATACTATATTTCATTTCTTTTAATTATTTACCCCATCGGGAGTGTCCTTCTTGAGGATCGTCATCCATGTTAATGATTAATTGGTAATATTTGCATTTGATACAAACTCATATCTGCAGATACATACAATAAAAGCACGGCAGAATGTTTTTATCAACAGATTTACCTGTAGATGACTCAATTTGATAGCTTCATAACCTCTATTCTACATGTAAATAGACTATTAAGCAAAAATGCTTTTTCTGATAAAAAACTTACATTGCTCTAAACTGTTCTTTTAATTAATCTGTAATACCTAGATGTAATTAAAAATTGGAAATTTTCACAACAGACACACTACCATTTACAAATATTTTGCTTTTACTAGTTGTGCGTGCGCATACGCTGCATACGCATTAATTTCACCTAGACAACCATCCAATGTTGCCAATTTCACAAATAAACAATGGTAACAAAAATATTTTTCCATTTTCATCATCACCAACAATTAGATTAAAATTAACAGCTTCAGTTGAATATCATAGTAATTCTTATAAATGTTTAAATGTTATATATATATATATATATATATATATATATATATATATATATATATATATATATATATATATATATATATACAGGGTGAGTCAGTTTTTTGTAGACAAAATTTAACAGGAGATAGAACACATATTTCTAAAAAGAAAAGTTCCTATAAACATATGTCGTAGAAGGCTTCGTTTCCGAGATACTCAAATTTTCATTATAACTCATAAACGAATGCTTAGATTTTTTTCATGTTGGGGGGATAATGTCTATTAATTAAGGGGCATAAAACAAGCGATAAGAATGTTCACAAACTTGCACAGTGGCGGAGTGGAGGGGGTGCTCAACCCCTTTCATAAACAGAACTTCTACGCCAATGACTATTAAAAAAAAAAACTGTTATTTTCATTATCTACATACAGTTTAACAAAAATAATGTAGCTTCTTCTGTTTCGAAATTCCTGTGCGTTTCCGAGTTATTTTGACTTTTAGTGTTTGATGTGGTACTAAGTTAAGTAATGTGCTTTATGTGAATAATTGAATATAAAGTTTTTAATAAAAATTTATAATAAAACATTTAGAGCCATTTTAGTACCTAACGATCGTTTCTTTAAAATTTCAAATACATTTTCATTTATACGTAGGTAGGTTATCGGTTTTTTTTAGTATCCATTGTTATTATCCTCCTATAAAAATAAATACATAATTATTATTGTTATGCGGTCAAACTTTCTGTATAATTATGTATGTATCAATTTCGCCATAAACATGTATGTAGTTTTTAAGTGAGATTCTAATAAGTTATAGACCGCTGCTCACTTGGTCTCATTAAAGAGCCGCCACTGTATCAAGCCATACTCAAATACAAGACTTTTGTAAATTGAAATCTGTTTAGTACACTAATTTTAACAATCCTTATTTATTATTGTAACAATAATTAATAATTGTGAAATTAATAAGAATTCTTAGCAATAACGATTTATAAATAAATAACAATAACACTAGTGTAATAAAATTAGATACTTTGTTCAAAATGTAAACCGTTCTTTTCAATACACATTTCACAGCGACGTACAATAGAACTTCTTAAGTTAATTAAATGATGCACCCTTATTTCATTGCAAGCATCTCTGATGCGATTGTGAAGTTCTTCAAGTGTATTAACCGGAGTGGTATACACTTTTTCCTTCATGAATCTCCATACAAAAAAGTCAAGCGGCGTTAAATCGGGGGATCTAGGAGGCCACGCCACTGGACTTCCACGACCTATCCACCTCCCAGGGTAGTTATTGTTTAGCCAATTTCTTACATTTCTGCCATAATGGGCCGGACATCCATCAAGCTGAAACCAAGAATGTCCTCTTAAATTCAAAGGAATGTCTTCCCACATATTAACATGTTCTTCTTCTAAAAATTGTAGGAAATTTTCTGAATTTACACGTTGTGGCAAGAAATAGGGTCCAAACACGTGGTTGCCGTAAATTCCAATCCAGACATTTGTGCTAAATTCGTGTTGAAAACTTCTTGGTCGAATGGCATCTGGGTTTTCATGTGCCCTTATATGCAGATTGTGAAAGTTTACGATACCACGACGAGTAAAACAGGATTCATCAGCCCACAGTATGTTGGATAAGAAATCTTTATTATTTTGAATGGAGTTAAGAACCCACCTACAATAATTAAGTCTTCGTTCGGCGTCACCTGGACATAAACCATGAACAGGTTGAAAATGATATGGGCGTCTGTGATCCCGTTTTAAAACCCGGGAAACTTTACTTTGGGAAATACCAAGAGCAACAGCAGTACGTCGAGTACTTGTGTGGGGTTCCTATTAAATTCACGCAATATACCCTCTCCAATTCTATCTCGTCCACGGTTGTTCTGTCGGCCCCCATGTACATTTTTCAAACCCTGGTTAACAAATCGACGATGGATACTCACAAAAACGGAATGATGAGGTTGTCGTCTATTTGGAAATCTTCTCCGATACTCCCTAGCTGCGTACCTTGAATTCCCATTTGCGAACCCATAAATAAAATGAATGTCGGCTTGTTCGCTATTTGTAAATGTAAACGGCATGTTACACTAATTAAAAGCTGGAAAATCAAATGAAATAACTTTTTGAACTTAAAACAATAATTAATAACAGTGAAATTATTCAAGATGAAGCAAGTGTTTGTAAAAAGTCAAACTGTCGTTTCAAAATATAAAATTTAATACTTACTTGTTTTCCAAGGAGTATCATATTTTGTTGCAATGAAATAAGGGTGCATCATTTAGTTACCTTAAGACGTTCTGTTGTACGTCGCTGTGAAATGTGTATTGAAAAGAACGGTTTACATTTTGAACAGTCTAATTTTATTATACTAGTGTTATTGTTATTTATTTATAAATCGTTATTGCTAAGAATTCTTATTAATTTCACAATTATTAATTAAGTATTGTTACAATAATAAATAAGGATTGTTAAAATTAGTGTACTAAACAGATTTCAATTTACAAAAGTCTTGTATTTGAGTATGGCTTGATACAGTGGCGGCTCTTTAATGAGACCAAGTGAGCAGCGGTCTATAACTTATTAGAATCTCACTTAAAAACTACAAACATGTTTGTGGCGAAATTGATACATACATAATTATACAGAAAGTATGGACCGCATAACAATAATAATTATGCATTTCTTTTTATACGAGGATAATAACAATGGATACTAAAGAAAACCGATAACCTACCTATTTATAAATGAAAATGTATTTGAAATTTTAAAGAAACGATCGTTAGGTACTAAAATGGCTCTAAATGTTTTATTATATCTTTTTTATTAAAAACTTTACATTCAATTATTCACATAAAGCACATTACTTAACTTAGTAACACATCAAACACTAAAAATCAAAATAACTCGGAAACGCACAGGAATTTCGAAACAGAAGAAGGTACATTATTTTTGTTAAACTGTATGTAGATAATGAAAATAACAGTTTTTTAAAAAATAGTTATTGGCGTAGAAGTTCTGTTTATGAAAGGGTTGAGCACCCTCCACTCCGCCACTGTGCAAGTTTGTGAACATTCTTATCGCTTGTTTTATGCCCTTAATTAATAGACATTATCCCCCAACATGAAAAAATCTAAGCATTCGTTTATGAGTTATAATGAAAATTTGAGAAAAAATTATATTAAACACCCTATCTCGGAAACGAAGCCTTCTACGACATATGTTTATAGGAACTTTTCTTTTTAGAAACATGTGTTCTATCTCCTGTTAAAGTTTGTCTACAAAAAACTGACTCACCCTATATATATATATATATATATATATATATATATATATATATATATATATATATATATATATATATATACGAGGGTCGTTTTTATATTTTCGGACTAGGCATGATTAGAGTTAGTAGATTAGAACAACAACAGAAATTTATTTTTCAATATAGGCCCCTTGCTTTTCAATACAAGTATTACATCGTTTCAATAGCACCGAAGCATTCGGGGTGTAAATGACCTCCGTCTGTTTCTGTACAGTTAACTTTCTTTGGTTATACTCAAATCGGGACCAGAACCCGCAATAAGGTCGTATAACTAATTAGGGTGTTAAAGTAAGGGTGTAGGGATAACTTGAGTAGACTGGTTGCTATAGGGTTTTAATATGTATTGTCTGGCTGGATGTTCAGTATCGTATGATCTAGGGGAGTCAGGTGGAATAAAAGTATGATTATCAGGTTATTAATAGGAACTGAGAGATGATGATGAATGAATGTGAATAAGCAGGAAGATGGGTGATTTTAGGTGGACGGAATAAAACGAATTTAGGAATGATTCTAAGGCAGGAATAATGATGAAGTATTTCAGGCAGGATTCTAATAAAGAATAAGGATGTTAATAAAATATTAATAAGTGGTTTCAGGCAGGAGAGTAATAATGAGAGTTTTAATAGTAATAATACTAAATTTTGAATTGGAAGTTGGTGTTTATATAGGGATTTTGGTGAGAGTGGGAGAGTGGGGAGCAACTGATAACATTTTTAAATAAGGTAAATGCAGTTGTGGAACGAAATAGGAAATAAATTTTGAGGAATTTATTTACACGGATATGAATCTTTAGGAAGGATCTGCAGGATCATTACATCTTTAACCCATTATAAAAATATTCTTTTGGTTTGCTCGCAAAATGGCTTTCAACAGCCGTTATAAGTTCATCATCGTCCCTAAATTTTCTTCCCCTTAGTGTTCTTTTGAGATCTGGAAACAAAAAATAGTCATTGGGGCAAAATAAATATGGACTATAAGGTGGACGATAGATTTCTACAAAGCTACACTGAGCAACGGCAGCTTTTGAAAGTCTTGACTTATGGGCTGGTGCATTATCATGAAGCATCAGGAAACTACGAGTTAGTTTTCCGCTTCTTTTCACTTTAATAACATCTCAGAGACAATGAATTAAGCTTGCATAATACTCTCCTGTTATTGTACCACCCTTCTTCAGATGATCAATCATTAAAATTCCTTCGCAATCCCAAAAAACAGTTGCCAATATTTTTCCTGCGGAAGGGGTGACTTTAAACCTTTTGGTAGAACTAGAACCCCTAATATGTCACTGCATCGACCCTTGTTTCGACTAAGGACTAAAATGCTAGACCCAAGTTTCATCTCCGGTGATAAGTTGGTTGATTCTCCATTCGAGTAAGCATTTGAAAAGGCGTAAGCATTCGTGGAACCCATCTCGCACTGACCTTTGTCATGCCAAGATAATCGTGTAAAGTTCTGAAAACTGTGGTTTCTGAAACTCCTAATAAAAACGCTAATTGTCGCTTCTTTAACCTTGCATATTCCAATACCAAACACTTGGTTTTTTCAATAACATCCAAAGTAATCATGTCAACAGGCCGACCTTGGTGGGGATCACCTTCTAGTAATTCTCGGCCATGTTTAAACAATTTTGACCATAGTCGACTTGGAAGGGCATTTATCCCCGTATACAATCAATATTTATTTCTTCACGAATAACTTTTGGAGATTTTCCTTGTTTTGTAAGAAACTTTATAACAGCTCGATATTCAAGTTTGTCCATTTTGAGACGTTACAACACAAACTGACAGATATTAGAATTAATAATCCTGCAATTGTATTGTAAATTGTTAAACACGTTACGATGGCATATGTGATTTAAAATCAAT
This sequence comes from Vesta saturnalis, assembly GCA_036346205.1. NCBI lineage: Eukaryota > Metazoa > Arthropoda > Insecta > Coleoptera > Lampyridae > Vesta > Vesta saturnalis. The sequence continues at coordinate 298,805 of JARFJB010000618.1, read as the reverse complement.
AAAATGAAAAATTACATTAGCATTGTAAATTGCCTAGTGCGAGAATATAAAAAACGACCCCTCGTATATACAGGGTGCTTAAAAAATGTGCGGCAATATTAAAGGGGGTGATTGCCCAGGTCATTTTATACAATAAAGTTTCTATAAACATAGGTCCGCAAACGCTTCGTTACCGATCTACAGCGTGTTGAAGTTTAATGAAAAAAAACAATGAAATTTTACGCGTGTCAATAGCTGTGGGAGACGCATACTTTGCAATACAACACGATGTTTCAGTCGTACCATTGGCGCGCGTATTGGCACGTCACAGGCTATTTTTCAAGAAAAAAGTAGGATGCCGCTAATTTCTCTAAAAATAAAAAATATTTTTCAATTCTTTGTTCAATTGTGAAGAAAAAATCTCTCTTGACTTTTTATCGTACGACGTACCGTTTTTGAGTAAAAAACACATTTTAGTGCATGTCCATTTATTACAGAAAAAAAGTTTTAAAAATCAAGGGTTTCATTCAAGGGCAAAACAAATATTTCACCTAACCAAAAATTTGACCAACCAAAAATTACAAAAACTGTTCAAAGCGACCACCTCGAGCTCGGATGCAAGAATCCAATCTTCTCCTCATTGACTGGCGAACTCTCTCAAAAACACCAGGATCTGTTTTAATTGAGTTGCATCCAGCAACGATTCGATTTCTTAAGTCTTCTACGTTTTCCAATGGAGTAGCGTACACCAAGGACTCCAAATGGCCCAACAGGAAAAAATCAAGGGGATTTAAGTCCGGGGATCGTGCAGGTCATAAGTGAGGTCCACCCCGGCCAATCCAATGATTTCCGTAGGCTTGTGTTAAGAAATCACGGGCTACTTGACTAAAGTGGGCTGGTGTGCCATCGTGCATATACCACATTGCATCTCTAATTGCTAATGGTACGTCCTCCAGAAATCCAGGGAGCGTGTTTTCCAAAAAGTTGCGATACACCTCTCCGGTAAGTCTCCCGGGTAGAAATACCGGTCCAAATAGGCAGTCACCCACAATCCCAACCCAAACGTTCAAATAAAACTGATGTTGAAAACGATCTTCAACAATTTCATTTGGATTTTCTTCACACCATACATGGTTATTATGGAAACTCCGTATTGCATTTCTTGAAAAACTCGACTTCATCGGTGAACAGAATCATGATCAGGAGTTGAGTGATTTGAACCATTTTGTGCAAAATCCATTGACAGAATGCAATGCGAGGAGGAAAATCAGTAGGAAGAAGTGCTTGAACGCGTTATATATGGAATGGATACAACAAATTTTCCTTAAGAATGTGCCAAATAGTCCCATTACTTACATCCAAAGCGTCAGCAATTTTTCGAGTAGAAGTACCTCGATTTTCTTCAATCATGTCCAGCACATCCTCTTCCAGCTCTACCGTTCTTGCTGTCCTTGGCCTTCCTGCTCCTCCATTTCGTCTTAATGTGCCTGTTTCATAAAGACGCCGATGAATACGTTCGAAATTTTTTTTTCAGGAGCAATACGGCCCGGAAATCTTTCAGTATACAACCGCCTAGCTTCTAATGCATTCCAATCAGCAAGTCCATAAATGTAGTGCATGTCGGTCATCTCGGCATTCGTATAGCGATTCATGATAAGGAACTTCAACAAATTCGACACATACATTAGTAATCACGAGACTCATTCAATATGTCAGTGATATGTCAGTGAATAATACAAGAATGTTTAAAAATATTTTTGTACGCATGATAAATGGACATGCACTAAAATGTTTTTGTTACTCAAAAACGGTATGTCGTACGATAAAAAGTTAAGAGAGATATTTTCTTCACAATTGAACAAAGAATTAAAACATATTTTTTATTTTTAGAGAAATCAGCGGCATCCTACTTTTTTCTTGAAAAATAGCCTGTAACGTGCCAATACGCGAGCCAATGGTACGACTGAAACATCGTGTTGTATTGCAAAGTATGCGTCTCCCACAGCTATTGACACGCGTAAAATTTAATTATGATATCTCAAGCCGTTTTGCAAAAATCTAATTTTGACTGTTTTTTTAAATTAAACTTCAACACGCTGTAGATCGGTAACGAAGCGTTTGCGGACCTATATTTATAGGAACTTTATTGTATAAAATGACCTAGGCAATCACTCCCTTTAATATTGCCGCATCTTTTTTAAATACCCTGTATATGTATAGGTAAGATGAATATATATATATATATATATATATATATATATATATATATATACAGGGACCGCCATAAAGTTGGACACATATGGAAAAATTTTTATTATTGAAATTTCTGAAAAACTATTAGCGGTTCGTTTCTGCATGCCTGACAACCAAAAAATCCATTGTGACATTTGTCACGTGCCCATAGATTTGGTGGGAATTTTGAAAAATGTTAACCGTGATGCCGAAAAATGTGTCAAATTGACAAGATATCGAAAAATGGTATTAAGAAAATGTATTTAGAATGCAAAAAAGACCCCATATACCAATTTTCAACCAAATCAGAAAAAAAATAAAAAATACCATTTATTCCCCTCTGCTTTTATTACGAAACGTCATAAAATCTTGTTTTACATGGAAATAGTTTTAGTAACATAAATTACATCATTTTAGGTCAAAATAAATCAAATATTTGTAAAATAGACAATTTGTGAGAGGAAAATTTAGAAAATACGATTTAGCCTCGTCACTGGTTGTGTTCATGCCCTGTATATTGAAGCGCAGGAGCTGATCTAATATTTTTAACCGGTAATTAAAATGTAAACGAACTAATATTTGTAATTAAAACTTAACAACACATTATTTATCCTTATTAAATTTAATATTTATTAGTACATTTGAAATTAGCTATATTTTTGAATTTAATAAGTTGGCTTTGGAAAAATGAAATATTTCGGCTTATAAGGATGAAAATTATTGCTCTTTAAAGTGCAACTCATAGTTTAAGATACCTAAAATTATGTAAAACTATTTCCAGGTAAAACAAGATTTTATCATGTTCCATAATAAAAGCAGAGAAGAATAATTGATATTTTCTGATTTGGCTTAAAATTGGTATATCGGGTCTTTGTTACATTCTAAATACTTTTTCCTAATACAATTTTTCGATATCTTGTCAATATGACCCATTTTTCGGCATCACAGTGAACATTTTTCAAAATTCCCGCCAAATCTATGGTCACGTGACAAATGTCACAAAGGATGTTTTGGTTGTCAGACATGCAGAAACGAACCGCCAATAGTTTTTAAGAAATTTCAATAATAAAAATTTTTCCCGTATGTGTCAAACTTTATGGCGGTCCCTGGATATATATATATATATATATATATATATATATATGTTGAGATGATTCAAATGACGTGCAAGTAGCTATGTAATTTGCATAGTGAAGTTTTACTTTAGTTAGTACGAAATGGTACATTTCATTAAATAATTCTAGATAAGAATGATTGATAAACATTGAGATGGTTGAAAAAGTTAAATATTTCTTAATATAATTGTAATAATGTTAGTATAAGTAATCGACAACACAGTACGTTAAAGTATAGGATATGTTTGTTATCGTTTTTGAGTTAATTCAAGTTTTCATGTAGTTTTGTAAGTTTATTTAAAACAATATTCCCTGACGACATGTGATACAGGTTGTAGTTGACAGAAATAATGTTAAAACTAGATTTAGGCTGGTATCAATGTCGCAATTCTCATGTACGCAGCCAAGATTAGTGAAAACAATCGTACTAGTGCGTTTAACTCATATTAGTGCAAAAATTATGAAAAAACAGAATAAGCACATTAGTGAGTGACTATAAAACATAAATCATACAGCAGCTCTGGGATTATTGTGTGTAATCAACATTTAATGACCTTAAACTAGTGAGTGACAACATTCCAACACTAGTCGTAGAAGAACATATGAACCTACGAAAGTGGTCAAATAAATTAATTTATGACTTGAACATTAAGTTTAAACACTTACATTAACAGTTATTGTGTTTAAAAGTGTGAAATTTAACATTAAAATTATATAAACAAAATGAGGTTATGTTATATCCTCGCATAAAATTTTGTAAAAGTATTTTAAATTGAGACAATTTATAGAAAATAAATTAGTAGAGGCAAAAATAGTAAGGTAGCCTCAATTTTATGTTATAATTCCTTATATTTATGTCCATTTTGTTAATTTTAGTTTGTAAGTATATGGGTAGAATTTAAATAATTTTCTCTCAAATTGGCTGTAGGCATGTTTAAGTTGAATATTTGGGTGTAGTAGCATCCCTATTCATGTAGAGGTAATTTCAGGCCTGTAAAATTCATAGAATTAGTGTAAATTCAATAAATAAGTGTAAAAATTAACGTAGTTATTAAGTGTAGAATTAGCTCGTGTTTGGTTTCAAATTATAGATAAAATTATGTAGATTATGGAAATGTTTTAGATTTAAGATATGTAAAAGGGGGCGAAAGTTATAGGGCTTTAAAGAAATATCGTAATGTAAAAATTACAGTAGCCAATAAGAATTCAGGAAATATTCTCCGTAACTAATGAAAACATTCGAAGATTTGGTTGTCGACCAAAATAATATAAAATAGTACGACGAGTAAAAATATAATTAGGAGGGGGGGTTATATAAATCAGTACAGTTTGGCTTCCAAAACGTGGGGCGATTTTAGAAAATTTAGAAGGAACGACAGTTCAAAAAGCATAATAAAAATTTACAGGATTGAAAAATTTAATATGGTGTTGCGTAGTATTTAAAATAAATTAAAGATTAAATTTAAAAGTGTTAAAATTTGCTTATGGAAGAAGAAGATATTAGATTAACTAAGTCAGGAAAAGTATATGGTCCTAAGGGAAGTAAAATTACAGAAGAAGGAAAAGAAATGTCCAACATAGAAGAAATGGAAGGTGAAACTAGTATGAAGAAAGAAAATAAGGGAGACATGGAGATGTTTATGGCAATGCTCCAACAGATGCAACAAAGCAGGATTGAGGACATGACAGAAATTAAACAAAACAGCATTAAAATGGAACAAAACATGATAGAGGATAGTCTTTTGTTCGTGAAATAATTAAATTAAGGTTAGTTTACCTTTTCAAATTTCAAATCGGAAGTTTTCGATAAGTTATAAAAATATTTCCGCAGTTTCGACTTTGTTCATTTTTAAATTTATATTGTTTATGTTGGTGTGGATATCTAATTGTGTTGTCTTCGTGTTTTTATTATTATACACCTTGTTTATCAAAAGTGTGTTTAATTTACAACAACCTTCAACGATCCATGCTTTTCAAAATTTATTTTGAAACTAATTTTAAAAGAAGTGATGAGCCTAAAATAAAGATTCGTCAATATTCTAATAACAATAGTGAAACTTACCTAAGTGAATAAGCTGTTTATTTAAAAGAAAATTTGGATGTTCGAGGAGCAGAATTGCAGTTCGCAGGAGCTGTTGCCTTCAATCAACTTCAATAGCAGTAACCCACAAAAGGAGGACATTGTATGTGAGTACTTTATTGTTGACATTGATACTTTATTGTTATGTTCATAATTTCTATCATTTGTAATAATCATGATGTGCAACAACAGGTATGCATGTCCAAAGGAAATGTTATTTGTCCTAAAAATTTAAATGGTTTATATTAATTGTGTTTTTTATTATTCAAACGTAGTTATACTTACTTGTGTGTCGAAGTTCACTTTTTGTTGTAGTCGAATCATATGTTTGCGTATTCACAATATGTATATATATATATATATATATATATATATATATATATATATATATATATATATATATATATATATATATGTATATGCAGGTATGGAAAAACATTATTGCGGGTCTGACTTATAATAAGCTAGAAAGGAACCCAATAAGCATTATATGAGTGTGAGCGAAACATAAGATTACCGATCTTGCCACTTGTACATATTTGCATGTAGGCACAAAATATCAACTACCTAAGTCTCGTTCAATCTAGCGTCAACATTTCTAACGAAACCAAAGCAATTAAGATGACGTTGGAAAGTCGCGTGTTCTTTGAAACTATTAAGTAAATACTTTACACTTAAACATTAAATGATAATACCTCAAACATCGAAGTTTATTGTAATTGCGAATTTATGACATGGTTTATTACTACTCGTAAGAAGAACCAAAAAGAAACTTACGAGAGCTACAAACAAGAACATTATCATTTACATTGATAATATAACTTAAGTTTAAGTTTTAACTTTAGCATTATAATTCTTATAAAAAACCAACTATTTTTAAAAATGAACAGAATACACTTTTTTCAATACTCTATTAGATTTTGCGCAACGCTGTAACCCAATCTGTGATAAAATTCAATTCGAGTGTTCTTGGGTGATGCTGTTTAAAGAATCTGTAATTTTGACACGAAGTTCGTCCAAATTGTTATCACGTTCATGCCTGTGCCCATAAATTTGCTGGGATACATATCCCCAAACAAAAAAGTCGTTCGGCGCGATAACAGGTGAGCGAATAGGATATTTAATAGTACCTTTTCCACTAATAATGCGGTTAGGGAACTTTGTTTCCAATAACTGTTGAACTCCTATTGCAGTATGAGCAGGACAGCCATCTTCTTGATACCAAATGTCATCAAAATTTATATTGAGGCGTTGAATAACTGGAACTGTCTGGTTTCTCAACAGTTCTAAATATTTTTCTGCATTCAAGTTTCCTTTGATAAAAAATGGACCAATTATGGAATTGCCTAAAATTCCTGTACACACATTAATTTTTTGGGGGTATTGTGTCCGGCAAGGAATACTAATGTGTTTGTTTTCCAGAGAGCAACCAACAGCGACAGACGGATTATGATGGCCATGTAAGTTAAAAGAACACTCGTCGGTAAACAAAATATTTTCAATAAATCTTTCGTTTTCATTAGCCCGATTCATCATATCTTCACAAAATTCCATACGCTTTTGATGATCTTCTGGAAAAATTTCTTGTATAGTTTGCAACTTATAGCAACGGTATATATTCCTTTTCAAGATATTGCGAACTGTTCTTGGTTTAATATTCATTTCTTCAGCATTTTTTGTACTATTTCACGGGAAATTAGTTTCTGCTAAACTACACACAGCAATTTCTTGGAGTTCGCACTCTTCGTTTAAGTTACGCCCAGGATCCTCATCATCATTACCATCAATGTTACAGCATTTTCTAAAATTATTTAAACATCCACATCTTTCAAATTTACAAACAGTACGCATAATCGCACTTTGTGATGGAATTGGCCTGTTTTCAAAGGAAAAAGCACACCTTCCATTATTTCTTGTGTAGCGCTTCCTGAATAATACCACTTAATAATCTGTATTTTTTCTTCAGTGGAATACAGGAGTATTGTGTCAGACTAGCAAAAACACTGATTTTCAATTCTCGTTGACAATAGCAATTAAATGTGTCATTGATACTAGCCTACTCAAAAGACGCATGTATGGCATCAGTGCTTTTAGTTTGTTGTGTATTCTATCTCACTTAGCACTTGAACTGATTGCACTGCCTTTGTTTTACTTATTATAAGTCAGACCCGCGATAATATTTTTCCATACCTATAATATAAACTGCTGGACAATTAAAGTAGACCATAAAAAAAGTAAAAAAACTTTTCTGTAACAGGAAAAAAGGTTGACATTTTGTCTCTTTTGGTAGGTACTAAAATGTCACTTTTAATGGAATATTTTTTTCCCGGAGAAAAAAATAGGTGCTTTTCCTACTTTTTCCCGGGTACGTATACATAATACAAATAAATATTAGCGCGGTACTCTAGCAAAGTACAGGTCGTAGGTTCAAATCCTACTCGAGGTAAACTTTTTATTTATGTATTCAATAAAACTAATAATAATTTTTAAATAAATATAAATACAACAAAACATTTTATTTTCTTAACATTGAAAGTACAGTTGATAAACGTGCATTGCATGAAAGCCTTTTTCAAAGGACGATTTGAAACATCTGTTACATCAGCAGTAATAACATCTTCTGCCACGCATACCACTGCTCAATTAGTGTCGATATGTGTTAAACAATATCCGCCTTTCTACCATGTGCAAGTGAAAATTTAACACAGAATTTTAAGCATTTTACATTAGTATCTGAGGTAGTCTTTTTACTAAAAGGTTATACACTTTCCAAATGACACTTTCTTTTTGGTAATTTCTGACTTTCTACCGTCCTAGATACACACCTCACTGTAACGATTATTTATTTAAAAACAGTTATTTATTAACACTTAACCTTAACTAATTTTCCAAGCGTACAAGACCCCATCGTAAGCAAATTCTTTTCGTGCTAGACTTGATATTGAATACTGCTTCATGAACGGGATCGAACGCTATTTATTTAAATCGACAAAAGTGCTATAAAAGTCTCGCAAATTGTAGAACTTGTGATGTCATCCTATTGCCGCGCCATCTTTTTCGTACTTTCTAAACTTTGATTAATTCCTTCTAAACAATGAAACGCCAGAAACGGGACGAAAAAGGACTTCTTTATAAATACGAAACATTTACGTAATTTATTAAAATAATTACATATACGAAATGATGTGTTTAAAAACGGGAGTGTCCTGTATAATACGGACGAATCGTCACCTTACACATGTTTGAAGAAAAAAGAAGGCGTCAAGGTACTGATCGGAGATAACCTTTCATCACACATACCAGTGAATGTTATTTAAGCATATCAAAAAACAGCATAAAATTTGTGTTTACCTCCAAGCAGTACTCATATTACCCATCCCATCGCCGTCGCGTTTTTTAGGCCTCTTAAAAGTTCCTGGCGGAAAATTTTATCCGATTATAAAGATTCGCCTATGGGAAGAAATAAGACTTCGTTAGACAAACAACATTTTCCCTTCTTGTTGAATAAATTAATGGATGCAATCAAGTCAAATCAAACATCGAATTTTTTATCTGGATTTCGTAAAAGTAACATTTACTTTGATTCTCTTAAGCAGCTTTTAAAGGCCTCCAAGATAAGAAAACAGATAAGAAAGACAGTTTTTAGCAATTTCTGGGAAAGAATACCGCAGATATTTCGAGACCTCGAATTTCTACTCCTCGAAAGAAATTTAACCTTGCGGCTGGTAAAAGTGTCAGTGGAGGAATTTGCTGCAGCCTCATTTGATAGAACAAGGACCAGAAATAAAAAGACGAACAGGTCCAAAAAGAATGCTATCGATGAATTAGATTACGAAGAAGAAGTCGATCATTTTTCTTGTGTCTTAGTCGACCATGGGACCAAAAACTTTTGGCGACAAAAAAGATGATTTCAGTGGTGGTTCAGTTAATTCATTCCAAAAAACTGTCTTGCCAGCGAAGAAAGATGTCAGAAAATACGTAATTTTTTCTTATGAAGGTGATAAATTTGCAGGATTCATAATTGTACTGAAGGAAGCAGGTGCAATCATTCCAGCAATGACGAAATCAAAGATGTAGAAATGACCAAATGGAAAACAAGACGAGTTATTTTATGAATGGGGTCACGTAATCCGTCTCATTAATGATCCCAAAAGAGTCAGTAAAATATTTATGTTCCCCAGCCCTCTTGTACTTAACAATAAAAATTAAAAAACAAAGAGATCGTTTTTTTCTTGTAAATTGCTTCACATTCAGTCAAAAATTGCCAACAAGCACCTTCTCTATGAACGAAGAATTCACGATAATAGGCAACTGAAGCTTTATGCTAGAGTATCTTTTTTGATAAGTCGATTAGACACCACAAAACCCATAAGTTCTGTATTATAAGTGTTTTATAACTGTGGTTTCCTATTAGTGGAGTTGATCGGCCTATTTCCACAGTTTATGCTTTTTGAGCGCGACGTTTCGGAAGCGGACTCTGCTTCCGTCATCAGGCTTAGACTGTTTTCGCACTTGAGTCGAATTCATATGTATATATATATATATATATATATATATATATATATATATATATATATATATATATATGTATAATTTTTCCCAAGCACTTGACTACTCTTAGATTCGAACCTGGTACCTTTCACTTACTAGTCTGACACCTTTGCCACTGAGCCACGGAGTAATCCTATATATATATATATATATATTAAACTTTTTCGTGGATGCGCAGAAGTTTATTGCGCATGTTGCACAGTAACTTCTTGCGCAGGTGTATTGCGCTTAAGCTCTTCGCGCATTATTGGAATCCATATGGGTTTCATTTCTACACTAGCTTGGCTTATTGGATTTTCTGCTAGTGCGATGTATGTGGCTTCTTTGAGTTTTCGACGAGTTGTGTTCTCGTCCTTTGCCACTATCTGTATGTTATCCCATTGGATGTGGTGGTCTTCGTTCCAGACATGTTCGGCGATTCTTGATCTTTCTATTTCGCCCTTGCGGACGTTGTTCGTGTGTTCCTGTGTGATCACTTTGAGTGGTCTACTGCTCTCTCCTATGTATGCTCTGCCGCATTCGCATGGTAGGTTATATACACAATTCTTGGAATTCTGATCTTCATTGTATAGTTTGGTTTTGGTGAGTATTCCCCTGAGCGTTCTGATCGATTTGAAGGCAGTGCGTATCTTGTATTTGCTGCCTATCCTTCGTATTTTGTCTGAGGTACCTTGTATATATGGTATTATCGCTGTATATTTAGGTTCTTCTTTTTCGGTTACCCTTTCCCTGTTTAGGTTAGCTGTTAGATCGGGGTAGCCATTTTCTTTGAGTGTCCTAGCGATATTTTCTTTTTCTTTGTTCAGGTCTTCTTGTTTTGAGCATATCGTTTTTGTTCTATGATACAAGCATTTTGCCACTCATAAGGTCTAAATTATTATGTGACGTAATTCGACCCCTCCAGGTGACTTATCAGACTTAAATATCTGGTGTGTGAACAACACACAACCCTTCAACCTACAAAATGGAAGTTAAAAGAAATGAATAATTTTAATATCATTTTTTAGGATAATTATTCAACCTCCTTTATAATACGTTTATTGCGAAATGGGAACATTGTAAAAACAAAAACAATAATCTATATCAAAGACGTTTAAAACTTCATGTCAGATAGAGATTAGTAGACATCTAGATGCTAACTTAAGAAAAATTCCAAAGCCGCCCGCTTCTATAAATATATCGATAATACAGTTCCAGATACTTATATTTTTAGGGTTTTTACATAGTGTATTTGTATATTTAAGTTATACAATCTAAACGTTTCGATAATATTTACGGTTATCTTGGTCAGTCAGTAGTAATACTATATTTCAAAATTGTTAAAGATGACTTTTGAAATCAATTTTGTGAAATTTAAAAACGCAAACATAAACCTGCTATTAATATAAAGCCAAGTATGGAATACAATTAAATAATTGTTCTCCACCATCCAAATAAGACGCTATATTGTGACAATATTTCGCACCAAAAGTGGCAGATTTCGGGATTCTTCGGTGTCTCCATGGTAACTGTACAAAAAGTCATTTACTTCTTGTGCTAGTACAAAAAGTAATTTGACCTTCACTAAATATCAACTTCGTGGGAATGACGTTCATGGGAAGTCATTACTTCAATAAATACAATTTAAAATTTTCGCTTGTTCATCACAAACGATGTTTTCAGTCATAAATAAGTATTGATGTTTAATATAATTTAACTTTTTACTTTCGTTTTAGGCAAGTGTAAGTTTACTTACATGTTTTGAGTGAATATCTTCTATGAACAGATATCGACATTTGCTGTCGCCTGTGGCACCATCTATCTTCACATTATTTCACTAACATCCCTCACATTTGAATTAAATTTATAGACGAAAAATCCAATGAACTTTAGTTCAAAACTACATTTTTTTTCACTGAAAGTAGAGTAGTACTCATTTTGTATAAAATAAGTATTATTAATGTCTGATACTGATAGCGACATAAATAAGGGGTTTCCAAAACATAGTAAACTGCAAATAATTAACTGAATATAAAAATAAAAGTAGTCGAAGAAAAAAATGTATGTTTCATTTGTACAAAATAAGGCATTTACGGGACTCGGAAGATTGCTGGAGTCCGCTTCGCGTCGTTCAGCAACTTTCTTCCTCGTCCCGAAAATTAGAATTTTTTGTACTAATCAAATAAATAACTATTTCACCACCTATATTCGAAAGTGTCAATTACTGACTGTTTCTAGGGGCGAAAATATGCACTTGCCAACCAGTAATTCGTTTCGAATAGCAGCGGAAGACAATGTATATTCCCTACCGTTGCCATATAGCAACGACAGCCAATATACCTTATAAGAGAAAAATATAAGCCAAAGCAGAATATTTTAAGTAATTTATTATTCAGCATGATTAATATTAATAGTGCAATTGGCTAAATTACTAAAACTAACAATTAAAACACGTTTCGATGAACCACTTAATGTTACTGTGTTAACATCAACGTTTTCGAATGCAGGAGCATTTGAGAAATAAAGCCGAAGGACAAAAATCTGTAGTTAGAGAAAAAATCATATGTTTCACTCTGGAGTAAAGTAACATTCTCTCCCTTAGATGATCAACCTTCCTCGGCGGCAGGGCATGTAATACTTTCCTCCCTAGTAAAAAAATAGCTACAAATCATGTTGATAATATGGAAGTATTCTGAAAACCAACTCATTATTATGTTCATTTTTAACGTAAAGCTACTGAGATATGCAAAAACCGAAATAATTTTAATAGACAAGAAGCAAATCTCGATTGAAATAGGTTTTGACATCTTATAATTAAAAAAATGAATAATGGTACGTTTTAATTTTAATTTTTGGTATGTCTGGATTTTTTGATGTGTTTGTTTCTAAACCTTGAAGTAAATACTTTACCAATTATACGTTAAATTACCACAGCACTATACTTTAACATAAGTAGTTGAAATTAAAATTAAAATTAAAATTACATAAAACGTTCTGCATTATGCTTTTCATGTTAAATAACACTTTCACTTATTGACAAAGCTATTTCTTTGTTAGATTTGACTGGATTATTTTAATTAATGTCAAGTTTCTGTTTGTGAATGCCTTTATCAATTTCAAATTAAAGTTTTTCACAACTTTACACTTACATCATAACTTGATTAAATTTTGTTAAATTTGTTCTTTGGATATGACATTTTTCACTGTTAGCCTTCGACTGTTAGAGGGTGTGCTGATTTGTCATCTTCAAGGCAGTTTAACAATACATACTTAATTTATTAATAATCTAGTTATTCTTTAATAAAATTGTATTCCATAGTTGGCTTTATACGTTAATCAAACTGTTAGATTAATAGCAGTCTTATGTTTGCGTTTTCAATTTTTCAAATTTCACAAAATTGTTCCAACATCTTTAAAAATTTTGAAAGATAGTATTACTATTGACAAAGTTTACATTTTCACAATACAGTTGAAGCATTTTCAATCATATTTATTTAATTTTTACTTATTTCGCTTTATATTAAAAAACTTTATAAAGAAAAGTTATGTAAAATTAAATTGTCCTTAAAAAATACGTCTACGTATTTTTTTTATAAAATGAATCATTATTTAGGTATTGAAAAAATTTTAAGCAGCACTTAAATTGTGCGTTAGGAATTTTTTTGCCGATAAATTGCAAGTCATATCAAAAATTGTATAGAACATAATTAATTTATGTGATTAAGGTTTATGTATCTCTGAAATATACAACTGTATCAGAAATATTTGATAAAAATAAAAAACAGCTCCTAATAAACCCCCCTCTCCGCGCTGAATTTTTCCCAATATCTAATCAGTTCCAGAAAATACAACATTTTAAGTACGTACTTTTTTCGTTCTGCAGTTATCGCCCACACACGTACGAGCACGCACGCGCACGCATACGCGCACCACACCCATACCCACCACACGTACACATATAATGGCCGATCTTGGCGAAACTTGGCCAAACGTTGTAAAATGAGCTAATAAGTCGGTTTAGCGATAGCGAAAAAAAGTCGATTGCATATAACCTTTTATACCTACATACATACATACCTATATGTAGGTTGGAAAGTAAAAATGAGCAAAAATAAGGCTCGAGTCACAGAAAACGTTTGGTACGGTTATTTTGTACAACGCTGCTCAGACCTAGTAAATACGTACGGTTTTAATGGCTGTGCAAAGTAACCTGACTGACGGACAACTTTGCACAAATTTTGAAAAATAAAAATTTGAGAACAAAAATATAACATTGAGCAAGAGATGTTGTTTACATTCTATACAGCATGGTGCGTCTAGAAGTTATATGACAATTTTAATAAAGTGCTCAAAACCAAAAATTAAAGAATCTGTTCAATGTAAGCCGTTGTTACGGTACTAGTTTGCCTATATATCATTATAGCTTTCTACTGCACTCCGTGTATAGCAGTTATCCTCTATACCAGATATAATGTAAGGGATTTTCGGTCGTCGCAAGTGAAGCTTGCCCTCAACGAAGTCCAACACAAAAATTAAAACTGGATTGGAAAAAACATAAATTTTATTCAAAGAAAATTATAAGTTACGGTAGTTGTTATTATGTAATGCTCCTGGACGCTTGCGGACAGCAGTTGTTCGCTCTGAGGGTTAGAAAACGGATTCGGGCGCCACCTAAAGATAAGCTATCGTTCAGGCAGTCTTTGGGTCAACTTCTGAACGTCTACAGCTTCCCAAACGGCTGCTTCGCGTTTCCCAGTGGATGATAAAATTCAGAGTCCAATCCTTATTATACAAGATGTACCTAAAACTCAATTAGTACGGACGGAAAGGGGATACGGTAGTTGACAAAGGTCACAGGTCTCTTTCACAAACAAAATTCCTTCACCAATGATGGAAGAAAATGAATGATTCTTAATAAACATGAACTCTATGAATTGCGTGATTTCGAGTTGATATAAGTGTTATTAATTACTAATTAAACCATTAGATAGAATAAGTATTTTTTGTTAATGGAAACTGGCAGAATTTTATATCAACCGTTCTGTTATTTCACGAATAATAATTTTAGCACGATGAAAGAAATATTAATTCAACAATTGATTTAACAACAATTAAAACAAATTGTTACGCTGCCGCCTCATCGTTAAAATTATAGAATTTCCAGCCGTTCCTCCCTTTTAAATGCCCTACTCTATATAGGTAAGTGCTTTTGTCAAAATGATTATCTTTTCGTTCTCACTGCGTTACGGATAGACAAAGCTAAAGTTTACTGATGAGTATGAGGTAAAGAGAAGTTTAACAATTGATTAATCTACTTAATAAAAACTCGCTCTGTAATTAAGTTCGAAACCTAGTTAACTTGTTCCGATAAGTAGCAAGGAAATTACTTTGCTACCGAGCACCGTTTTGATTGAACCCTTATCAGTGAAATTTAAATAAGTTCACAGAGTTCATATTTATTAAGAATCATGCATTTTTATCCATCATTGGTGAAGGAATTTTGTTTGCCAAAGGGACCTGTGACCTTTGTCAACTACCGTACCCCCTTTCCGTCCGTATTAATTGAGTTTTAGGTACATCTTCTATAATAATTAGACCCTGAATTTTATCCTCCAATGGGAAACGCGAAGCAGCCGTTTGGGAAGCCGTAGACGTTCAGAAGTGGACCCAAAGACTGCCTGAACGATAGCTTATCTTTAGGTGGCGCTCGAATCCGTTTTCTAACCCCCAGAGCGAACGAGTGATGTCCGCAACCGTCCAGGAGCATTACATAATAGCAACTACCGTAACTTATAATTTTCTTTGAATAAAATTTATGTTTTTTCCAATCGAGACTTAATTTTGTGTTGGACTTCGTTGCGGTCAAGCTTCACTTGCCACAACCGAAAATCCCTTACATTATATCTGGTATAGAGGGTAACTGCTATACATGGAGTGCAGTAGAAAGCTATAATGGTATATAGGAAAACTAGTACTGTACCAACGGCATACTTTGAACAGATTCTTTCATTTTTTTTTGTTTTTAGCCACAGTTTTATTAGAAATTGTCATATAACTGTCTAAGACGCACCAATCGCTGTATAGGAATGTAAACAGCACTCTCTTGCACAGCCATTAAAACCGTACATATTTACTAGGTCTGAGCAGCGTTGTACAAAATAACCGTACCAAACGTTTTCACTTACCTGTTTTCTGTGACTCGGACCTTATTTTTGCTCATTTTTACTTTTCAACCTACATATAGGTATGTATGTAGGTATAAAAGGTTATATGCAATCGCCTTTTTTTCGCTATCGCTAAATCGACGCATTCGCTCATTTTACAACGTTTGACCAAGTTTCGCGAAGATCGGCCATTATGTGTCTACGTGTGGTGGGTGTGGTGCGCGTATGCGTGCGCGTGCGTGTGCTCGTACGTGTGTGCGCGTGCGTATGTGTATGCTAATACCCACGATAACTTCAGAACGAAAAAAGTACGTACTTAAAATTTTGTATTTAATCTTGTTTTCATTTCTCCTGGAACTGATTAGATATTGGGAGAAATTCAGCGGGGAGAGGAGGGTTTATTAAGAGCTGTTTTTATTTTTATCAAGTATTTCTGATACGGCTGTATATTTCAAACATATAAAAATATCAATATATAAACCTTAATCATATAGATTAATTATGTTCTATACAATTTTTTGATATAACGTGCAATTTATCGGCATAAAAATTCCTAAGGGACAATTTAAGTGTCGGTTCAAATTTTTTCAATATCTAAATAATGATTCATTTTATAAAAAAAATGCGTAGACGTATTTTTTAAACAACATTTAATTTTACATAACTTCTCTTCAACTTCTGCTTCAATGGTATTATGAAAATGTAAACTTTGACCATTATTACACATATTAAAATACTTATCTTTTTGGGGTATTTATATGGTGTATTTGTATGTTTAAGTTTTACAATCTAAGCGTTTCGATAACACTTACTTATCTTCGTCAGCAGTAATACTATCTTTCAAAATTTTTAAAGATGTTGGAACAACTTTGTGAAATTTGAAAAATTGAAAACGCAAACATAAGATTGCTATTAATCTAACAGTTTGATAAACGTATAAAGCCAACTATGGAATGCAATTTTAATAAAGAATAACTAGATCATTAAGTATGTATTGTTAAACTGTCTTGAAGATGATAAATCAGCACAACCTCTAATGGTCGAAGGGTAACAGTGAAAAATGTTATACCCAAAGAACAAATTTAACAAAATTTAATCATGTTATGATGTAAGTGTAAAGTTGTGAAAAACTTTAATTTGAAATTGATAAAAACATTCACAAACAGAAACTTGACATTAATTAAAATAATCCGGTCAAATCTAACAAATAAATAGCATTGTCAATAATTGCAAGTGTCATTTAACAATGCAAAACATAATATAGAACGTTTTATGTAATTTTTACTTTTAATTTCAACTACTTATGTTAAATTACAGTACTGTGGTAATTTAAGGTAAAATTGGTAAAGTATTTACTTCAAGGTCTAGAAACAAACACATCAAAAAACCTAGTTAGGTTTCTATTGCGTATATAGCGAACTGTGGACGTTTAGCAAAAAGCAAATTAAGGTAACATCAATTCATATCTGTCAACCTGTGTGTGATTTGTGAATACGATAGTTCCGGTAAATGTAATAATGGACAGTGACAGTGATATTCAGTTAGAATTAATACCTACAAACATCAAAGAAATATGAAATTAAACAACTTCAAATTTATTACCAGGAACCTAAAAAAAATGTACCAACGAGCTTATGCCCTCTTCATGGATTGGAAAGAAAATCAAAAAGCATAATCGTTTTCTGAAAACGTTCTAATGGCCTATTTTGCTGAATTGAAGCAAAAATTTAAAAGTTCAAGCTTTAAACACAATATTCGATGTTAAGAACTACCGTTAGCATCAATAATAATATAGATATTAATAAATACTTAAAACTAGCGTTTCTCAAGCGGCAGTCAGGCGGCCATAAACCCAAAAAGTTCAAGATTTTTACATCATCTGAGATCGATAAGTTTATTAAAGGAGCTCCAGATGAAATATATTTAGTGGCAAAAGTGAGTTTTACATTTCTACTTAATGAAACATAATTTTCTTATCAATGTATACTGTAGGTCGCTTTAGTTATGGGCCTAATGGGTGCACGTTGAAGACACGAACTACATCGAATGAAAATTACCAATTTTAATTATTTGGGTTCAGCCGTTTTAGTTACAATACCAGACACTAAAACCAAACTTGTTCGAAATTTTACTGTAACCGGTCATTATTACGATATTTTTAAAAGATATGCCAATCTTCGTCCTTCCAATGTTAATGGTCCATCGTTTCTCCTTAACTATCAAGAAGGAAAGTGCACAATTCAAAGAATAAGCCAAAATAAGCTGGGATCCATGGCAAAATACATAGCAAGGTAATTAAAATTGCCAACCCTTGAATTATACACCGGTCACTGCTTCCACTGATCTTCCGCTGCACTCCTTTTCAATGCTGGTGGTCATATAACCACATTAAAGCGTCACGGTGGTAGGAAGTCCACGGCAGTCGCGAAAGGTATAAGAAATAAGTTGGATGTGACGGATAAAATTACAAATGCAGTAAGGAACATCGCAAATAAACCATCGACTTCAGGCGCACTAAATCTTAACGAACCATAGATTTCCACAACAGAAAACTGCCATTATCAAGCAAATATAAGTGTTCAGCATTCCAGCTCTTCACCAAAAATGATTTTTAATAATTGCATATTTAACTTTAATAATAATTAGATGGATTAACCCTGGACATTATATATATATATATATATATATATATATATATATATATACATATATATATATATATATATATATATATATATATATATATATATATATATATATATATATATATATATATATATATATATATATATATATGTAGAGGTTCTTCTTTTCCGAGTTCAGCACAATTTATAATTTGTCAATAAACAATTTTGTATTTTCCCAGCTATAAATAGAACATTTAGATTTCTTTTTATCCATGATTGTCAATACCGTATTTCAAATATAAGCAGAAGGTAGTCGTAGAAAAAGTATAGTAAGCAACACCTACGAAATGGAAATATTGCTCTCGTATGAAGCAAAATGAGCTTCATTTCGTGCTAGTTGCATAATATACTATTAAAAACGGCATGAAAAGGGAAAATTACAACAAATAGCATAAAACACGTGTTCATAAGACCTTGAAGGACTCACTCTTTAAAAATCTCACTGGTTTTTTTAGAACTTAAATTCGTGCTTCGAGACTGGTCTTTTGAAACTTGTTTTTTTAATATACTATTTTCTATTTCGGTGTGTCTAAGTACTCTTAAACGAATCGTTTGTAGTGCGTTTAGAGGTTTCTTAGAAGCATCGTTTCTGGTAAATTTTTTGGTATCTTACTGGTATAATATTACATGTCAGTTGGAGATCTAGGTTAGATATTTAATCAAAAACTATAAAATGCGTAAACTTCGACAGAAAGTTAAAAAGTTAATGTTATGAGCGTTATTATTTTAACCCATTAGTTCCCAACGTTGCGTAAACGCAACATTTTGCAAATATATGTATATATTTTTCTTTACCATAGTAAAATAAGTTTGAACCAGTCTATGCTTCAAAAGACATAATCTTTTATATCTTGATGAGAACTTTTATTTGATTACATATCGAAAACCTACTTTTTGCTCAGTCGTATTATAACTAAATATGCTATTTAGTGATATACAATTTGACAACCCAAAAAAAATTATGTAAACAACACAAAATGCCCTTCAAACTTATTGAAACAACTTTACATAGTACTCATTTCTAATCGAATATTTTCCTAATAGCGAAAGTTTTATTAGTTTTCACAAAATACAAGGCTCAAAATAATGTTGCGTTTACGCAACATTGGGATTACACGGTATAATAATATTCAAAACTTCCGGGCCACATGCTGGCCGCGCGCGCATGTCTGCGCATGTCTGTACCCCTGATGTTGTCAGTTTGGCTAGTTCATTTGTGAAGTTATAAGAGATAAGTTGTGTTTCTTAGAAACATTTGTGTTGGATTTTCATAGTAATTGGTAAATGAAGTAAAATTCCAAGAATTGGGATTCAAGTAAGTATTTATGACTATTATAACAAGTTATAATAGAGATAGGAAAATTTAAGCCATACAGAGACATTGTTTATGTATTTTGTAAACATATGGAGGTGCTTGAGGCGCAAGCCGCATATACGAAATGCAGTATGATAATCCAGTGGCGCATCCATAAATAATTATTTGGGATATAACCTGAAACATCATTGAACCATCATGAAAACCATGCTTTACTGCAGCATCAACTTTCCTAACTCCAGTTATAATAAATGCACATATGTTTTGATGCTAATTGGAAATATAGTTTTTAGATATGTCTTGGGAATATAAAAGACCATTGTCAAGTGCGGAGCTAGTAGCATTATTAGAAGAGGATGATGATTTACAGCAAGCTGTAAATATTGATGCGGTGTATATACCACCACCGGTCGACGAACTTACGGATGAAGAAGAAATTGATGATGGTATAAGTGAAAATGAAAACGTTTTACCGGATATAGCTGGAACATATGAGATTCATGCAAATGCTCCTGATGAAATTGTGGATGAACAGCTCCCAAGTCAATCAATTTCCAAGAAGGTGAACACTACTACTAAAACGGCTAGTAAAAGTAAAGCTAAAAAAATTCCCAAGTGGAAAAAAGCTAACCCAACGTATAAAAATTTGCCACAAAATGAAGAATATGTTATGAGAGAAGAACTTGAAAACAAAATTAGTGGAAAATCTCCATACGAAGTTTTTTGTTTATATTTTAGTGATGATGTTTGGAAAAAATTGTTGACTTCTCAAACAAATATGCACAGGATCATAATCGGCATTCCTTTCGGCTAAATATGACAAATCTGAAACGCTTTTGTGGTATATTGGTCTTTTCTGGTTACCATACGTTGCCAGCTACAAAGATGTACTGGTCGAAAAACGAAAACAAGGGTATACCTCTGGTAAGAAACTGTATGAGCAGAAATAAATTTGATTCCATCAAACGAAATATACACTTATCAGATAATGACCAATTAGATAAAGGAGACAAATTCTCGAAACTGGGACCTATATTTGATGTAATAAATGAGAAAAATATGCAGTTTGGGATTTTTTCTCATAATTTATCGATAGATGAGGAAATGGTTCCCTATTTTGGTCGACCAAGTTGTAAAATGTTTATAAAAGGTAAACCGGTACGCCTCGCTTTTAAATTATGGTGTTTATGTAGCTCAGATGGATACTTATATAAATTTATTCCATATTCTGGAAAACAAACAGTTAAGGACGTAAATGACTTAGGATTAGGAGAACAGGTTATCCTGAACCTTTTGTCCGTTATACAGAATCCATATAAACACCACGTGTTTTTTGATAACTTTTTTTCTTCGCGTAAGTTGTTTTGTCTGCTGAAGAACAAAGGTTTTTACGCCACGGGTACAATCCGAGAAAACCAAACGTGCAATGATACACTGGAAACAGCAAAAAGCCTACAAAGAGAGAAAGAGGTTCATATGATTTTTGTTTTGATGATGAACATGACATTTTGTTAGTAAAATGGAATGATAATTCTGTTGTCACTATTGCCACAAATAACTGCAGCATCGAACCTTTGGTAACTGCTAAACGATATAGCAGAAAAGAAAGAAAGGTGGTCACTATCCGACAACCAAAAGTATTGTCGATTATAATAGCCACATGGGAGGAGTAGATCTTCATGATAACGGGATCGCCAACTATCGAATTCAAGTAAGAGGCAAGAAATGGTGGTGGCCACTTTTTATAAACTTACTAGACAGTGTCATAGTGAATGCTTGGAAAGTATATAATGCCGCGAATAAGCAAAAAAATGTCACAGATAGAATTCAAGTCGTATATAGCAGTTACTCTTATGAAAGCAGAGGACACCTGCACTCAAGAAAATGAGGAGTTAGCAGGATCTACTGAGTCAAAAGTTCCTACAAATCCAAGCTATGGACGACCGTCTAAGAACGCATTGCCAGCAGAATTGAGATTCGACAATATTGGTCACGCGATAGTCGGACAGGAAAATAAAGCAAGGAGAAGATGTAGACAGTGTAAGAACAATACAATCTACGTGTGTAAAAAGTTTCAGGTACATCTACTGCTTCAAAGACTTTCACATACCCTAATCATTTAGTACCCCAGAAATCCCACAGTTTCGTATACGCAACATTTTACTACGGCCGTTACGGCAATCTATTTTCATTTTGCGAATAAGCAAAAAAATGTCACAGATAGAATTCAAGTCGTATATAGCAGTTACTCTTATGAAAGCAGAGGACACCTGCACTCAAGAAAATGAGGAGTTAGCAGGATCTACTGAGTCAAAAGTTCCTACAAATCCAAGCTATGGACGACCGTCTAAGAACGCATTGCCAGCAGAATTGAGATTCGACAATATTGGTCACGCGATAGTCGGACAGGAAAATAAAGCAAGGAGAAGATGTAGACAGTGTAAGAACAATACAATCTACGTGTGTAAAAAGTTTCAGGTACATCTACTGCTTCAAAGACTTTCACATACCCTAATCATTTAGTACCCCAGAAATCCCACAGTTTCGTATACGCAACATTTTACTACGGCCGTTACGGCAATCTATTTTCATTTTGCTTGTTACTACTCACGTATATGTATTTTTGTATAGAATAAAGAATTACACCTTGAAAATGCTATGTTTACTACTGTTGGGAATTAATGGGTTAAGGAAATCTATCAAATTTAAGAAAAATGCATGTTTATACATATTTAATTATCTTAGAAAGTAAATTCCAAGAAGAAAATTAACATGTATAGGTACGGTTTTATAATTTTACATATAATATTTTAGAATATATAATTGTCATATTTTGAAAAAGTATACAATATGTTTTCATTTTCTATAAGATGGGATACAACTGCATTATTATCTGATGGACGCCTTCTTTCATACTTGAATCACTTGAATTATGAACATAATGAAACTGTTAATAGGTACAAGTGTATGGATCAGTTATTCGATTAAATGATGTATACTGTAAACATAAATATGTGTGCTCATTGCGCTGTAAAAGAATGAATAAAGGACATTATTTAAATAAAAATACATAAGAATATAAGAAATTAAACAGATTTTATATAAACTTCCAAAATTTGAAAGATAGGTAGTTTAAATTTGGACTTTTCAACGAGCTGTCAAATATGACATTTGAGTATCACCAACACAAACATCTAAAAAATTCTATTCATGAATTAAAAAAATAGCGTAACGGATATGTTTCATAAGTCACTTGGGGCTCTTATCCAATTGGGACCCTCGGGCCCCAAACCTGAATGCCTGGAGGCGTGAACCAATCGAGTACCTTATAGTACATGTGTTTTAATATACTATTATCACATACCAGCACATTACATTTCGTGTATTGGTATATTACCCAGTTAGAATAAGGAGAAAATAATATAAAGGGAAACTGATATAAAGATAAAGTGGTAGAAAGGGAAAGTAATAAAATGGTATAGAGGAAAACTGACATAAAACATATCTGGGGAAATTGTTATAAAGAGAAGCCCAATAATGTAGTATTTGGGGAAACTTGTATAATTGGAAACTGGTGCACAGAGAAACTGAGTAGAAGAAACTGGCATCGAAAGAAAGTGATATAATTCTAATTATAGTACGACGAAGAGAACAACCTGATTACATTTTTTTTTAGACGGAAGTTTAACTTCTTGTGAAGTAATGGCAACAATGCTTCTAATGTGTTTCACTTTCACTCTAACCTCAAATATTGATTATATTTACTTCTTTTATTTTCTAAATCTGTTGGTTCTAGGTTTGTTTTATACATTATAATAATTTGTGTATCGTAATAAAACTATCATTATGTCACGCGATGTGAGTGTAAAACTTAGTCCTGTTGAAACTATAGAATCCTAACAAAAGAAGCAGAGCATTTAAAAATTAAACTTGAAGATGAACGGCAAAAACTTAATGATGTTACTTGTAAGTTATCAGCTAATATAAATGATAACTTTAATAATAGTACTTGCAACAATATTGCAAATGTATTCTTAGAGTCAATGCTATATTATTATAATGATTGTCTGGTTATCAAAGAAAAAGTATTCATCACTTAAATTCATTGTTATCATGTTAAAAACTTTAAAGTACCCATTTATTGAAATTTCACTAACAGATTTTCATGACTTATGTAACAATTAATCTCTTAGTGGCAGCTGTAGCAGATAGATTAGAAATAATAAATTACATGAATGTAAAACCAGACGAGCATTAAAAGGTCACCAAGCTAAAGTTTTATGCTCAGATTGGTCACCAGATAAACGACATATTGTATCCTCATCACAGGTAATGTATAGTAGTGCTTAATACATTTTTATAATTGCAATTGAATTAGGATGGTAAAATGATAATTTGGGATGCATTTACAACTAATAAGGAGCATGCAGTTACGATGCCTACTACTTGGGTGATGGCTTGTGCTTATGCACCTTCTGGGAATTTGGTTGCTTGCGGGTAATGGCTATACTACTTGTATAATTATTTGTGTGTGTGCTTTGGTGTGATTTTTGTTTTCTTTACAAAAAAGTTAGTTCAAGGAGTGAAAATCAATACAAATTAGCCTTTTTATGATTTACATTTTGTACCTAATGGGGAGTATGGTCAATATTTTATTACATGTGATTTACCAGCTTTATATCGGGTATATTTCCATATGTAATGTGATGTATGACATACATTTATCTCACTATTTTGTCACATTTCTGAATTTGTTTAACCCTTTATTTAAGACAAATTTCATTTATGCAATATTTTTTATAATTTTCATAAATCAGAAGATTCTCGAAGTTAGCATTAAATATTTAGGAGAAAAAGTAAGGAGTTGATACTGGATATTTTAGGACTATTTTGGGTCCTAGACTACAAGCCCGGTCAAAATCTAGGGAGTCAATTGACCCACCATGAAAGATATGTGATTGTAGTTCTATATGAGACAAAACTTTAGGTACTATGCCGTTATTTATGGGTGGTACAGGTGAGTATGCAGGTGAACAAAACTATTAATGTTGAGGTAGTGACAAAATATTTTTTACGTCATTGCTCAAGTTTATAGGCCACAGAAAGATAATCATTTAGAATCTAGTGCCGTACAAAAATAACAGTACTGGAAGCCAGGATAATTTGATTTTTTCGCGAATTTTCTCATTTTTGCAATGTCCCTCATTATGTAGAATCCTTTTTCAACAAGGCGGTACATATTTACTGGATCAGGGGTAAGAAACTTTAACTCAAATCCTTCTTCAAACCGTATGGTTCAAGGTTATTGCAAAATGTACGTCATTGAATCCACAATATTACTTAACACATGAAATAATATTTAAAAACAATGCCGTCAATTATGGTTAAAATAAATATGAATAAATAATTTTGTGCATTTGGGTATTTAATCTTATGGTTTTGGCCATAAGGCCATAAAATCCTATACAGCAACAGTTTAGTTTTTTTATACAGGGTGGCCGCAAATTCAGGGACTGTAGAATTATTTAAAATAAGAAAAAAAACGTCATATGAATATTAGTCCGAAATCTTTAGTTTGTGAGGTACAGAGCGTTGAACTTTTAATTTTTAAACAGGTTATTAATCGTACTCGTACATTTATAATATGGTTTGAAATTGGGTACTTGTATTATCCTGCATAGTATCTTTAAAACATTCCTACCCTACAGAATACATTTACAAGATGTTGCTATTTTCGCGGCTATGTCCTATTTTACCCCTTTAAATTACACTGGAAAATGGGATTGTTCTTCTCATTACCTTAATTTTAGACCTCTTTCATTTGTTTGCTATCTTTCACCGTTTACCCGTTATTTGCAAAAATGTTCCTGTCCCTAACTGCTCATTGACTCAGAATAATAATAACAATTATCACACAAACATTATATTATTTTTATGACAAATATAACACCAAAGCACATATAAATTATGGTCACAGTAGGTGTTCTATGTGTCCCAGCCTCTTCCGAACAGACTCGTACCTGACCAATTTTCCACCTCGAAACTAAAGAAATTTTATTTCAACCATGTTTCACCACAATTTGATTTGTTATGAGGTATTTCGTTGTTTCAAGATAGAAACTCCTAACTTTACAAGAATCGTGAAGGACATTGCATTGTTTTTTCAAATAACTGGTAAAATGGTAAGAGATAGCAAAAAAAAATGAAACAGATCTAAAATTGAGGTAATGAAAAAAGCAATCCCATTTTCCAGTGTAATTGCATTATTGGCGTACATTCTGAGGGATAAAATGGGACACAACCACGAAAAAAACAACATCTTGTAAAGGTCTTCTGTAGGTTGTTTTAAAGATACTATTCAGGATAAGACCTGTACCAAATTTCAACCCATTATCGCACCGGTACGATTAATAGTCAATTTAAACGCCTTGTATCTCACAAACTTAGGATTTCCGGATTAATATTCATATAACACGTTTTTTTTCCTATTTTTAAATTTTTAATAGTTCTATACATCCCTGCATTTGTGAACATTTTTTAGTGACACTGATGAAAATATTTATAAAAAATGATATTACTAAATTTTCAAAATTCTTTGAAACAACTTTATTTATATTGTTAATATTATTACTGTTCTTATTTGTTCAAATGTTCAAAAATAAAGAAAAACCGATGCCGTACATTTTTATTTTAAAGAATCTCTGTATACATACATATACAGGGTGATTACAAAGTTGGAGTTGTCCTTTCACCAGCCAATAGGGCTTCAAAATTTTTTTTCTTTGGCGCTTTTTCGAAATATCGCCAACGGAGATACAGGGTATCAAAGTTTATTAAACAAATTAAAATTTATTAATAACTGCCAAACCACTTGAGATAATTGAACAAAATTTTGTGTGTGTCAATAGTGACAGGGAAATTCTTCAATAAATACAATATTTTTTGGTTTACCACTGGCGCGCGTATAAAAAGTTGTTTAATATTTTTGAAAAAAAATGGTACGCCACTGATTTTTCTAAAAATAAAAAGTACTATTGAATTCCTTTTTCTAATTTTACTTAAATGAATTATTATTTATTATAAGTTTGTGTTATGAACGAATAAGTTCAAAGGTAAATATGTAATTAAAAATTATTATTAATTTTATTAAAGACATAAATAAAAAGTTTACCTCGAGTAGGATTTGAACCTACGACCTGTACTTTGCTAAATTATTAAATTCGAAATTTACGAGTTTTATGGCAAGTGATGTCAAATTTTTGAGTTTTGGCCCAATTTCTAAATAATGACTTTTAAAAAAATGTATGTATACAAAACTTAAGTTAAACAATGTGTTCAAAATGAGCCCCACTTTGTTCTACGCATAGTTAGTCGCAAGGCATCCATTGATCGGTCCCCGCCCGAGAAATTCGTCACAAAGAAGGGACTGAGGCAGGGATGTCCACTAAGCCCATGTCTGTTCTCGGTATATAGGGGGGATCTGGAGGATACATTAAGAGCGTGCAGATGGGAGAGTTAGTCGTAGAGAAATTGAAGGTGTGATCGTTGGCGTACGCAGACGATATAGTGGTGGTGGCCAAAGTGGAAAAAGAAATTAAGGAGATGATGAAGACGTTCAAAAGATATATGAAAAGAAAGAATTAAACACAAAGAAAACAAGGATACTGGTATTCAGAAAGGGGCGGGGGGAGAAGGAAAAGGGAATGGTAGAAATGGAGGGAGAAGGAAGTGCAGCAGGTGAAGGAATTCAGATACCTGGGATATACGATGAGACAGGATAATAAGGATGGGGAACATATTAAGGAAAGAGTGAGAACAGGAAGTAAAGTAATAGGGTAAGTGTGGAGTGTGGGCGAAAAGTTGTTTGGAATGGACTTAGGGAAAAGGAAGCTGCTATTCGATAAATTAATAAAAAAGCGTGGTGTCATATGGGGCAGAAGTGTGGGAGTGGAAGGAGCAAAAAGATGTGGACGGACTACAAGAAAAATACTGGAAATGGGTATTGGGACTTGATAAGGAAACACCGGGATATATAATAAGAGAGGAAGTGCAGGAAGAAAAAATATGGGTAGAGGCGGGAAGAAGGGCATACAGTATTTGGAAGAAATGAGAGAAAGAACGGAGTGTAAAATATTACAGGCATGCTGGAAAGAGATAAAAAAAATGCAAATAGGAGAATTGTAAAACTACAACTTTGCAACATTGTAAAATAAGCAAATAAAGATCAACTTATTAATACAATACTAGGAGTACCCAGCGCGCTTTGCTATGCTCAAATACAATCCTACATATCTCTCATGGTGAGTCAATTGATCCCCTTGTAGTGTATCCTGTAGATTTTAGGATAACAGAGAAATAAGTATTTTGCAAAGTAAGTATTTATTTAGGCAACTTTGCTTGCATGATTGTGAACCTTCTTTCATGTGTTAACATTAATTGATATTATTTTTTTATCTAATGTACTATAACTTACCTTCATTGTTGTAAACTTTCTTCATCTACTTCTCTGTGATCAGTACAGTACTTGGTAACCTAGAAGATTGATGGTTTAGTAGTAAAAAATGTGAAATGATTTTCAATATTGTTTGTAATGCACAGAAGGTGGGCTGCACTAATCTTTTATTACGAGAAATTAAAAAAATAAGAAAATGTATATTTGTGAACCATCCGATAGTATAAAATTTAGTAAACACATATCGCTTAATATACAGATGGACAGGATTAGATTAAGTGAAATATTTCTTAAACAATCTTTTACGAATGTCGATTATGAAGTGTCTGTAAAAATAATTTATACAATTTTGAAAGCTTACTAAAATAAAGCATATCTAACTAATAAAATATTGATTATGTTCTAGACTAACTGTTAAAGTAATATTTCTAATACATTTGTTTGTGAACTTCTGAAGCTTACATTTTAAACATTTCTAGGGGTTTGGATAATAAAGTGACAGTTTATCCATTAAGTTTAGAGGAAGATGTTACATTGAAGAAAAAAACTGTAGGTACACATACAAGTTATACAAGTTGCTGTACATTTCCAAACTCTGATCAACAGGTAATTAAATTTAGTATTGTGTTTACTTAAGAAACGCACATTAATTTAAGATTCTAACTGGAAGCGGTGATTCAACGTGTGCATTATGGGATGTGGAATCTGGCCAGTTACTGCAAAGTTTTCATGGACATGCTGCTGATGTCATGTCTATCGATTTAGCACCTTCTGAAATAGGGAACACATTTGTATCTGGGGTACTATAATAAAATAAGGAAATTATAATTTATCAATTATTTTTTAGAGTTGTGATAAGATGGTGTATATATGGGATATGAGAACAGGTCAATGTGTACAATCCTTTGAAGGACACGAGTCTGATGTCAACAGTGTTAAATTTCATCCTAGTGGAGATGCCATTGCGACTGGAAGCGATGATGCAACTGTTAGGTTTATTACATTTTTGAACCCTTTTAAGACCCTTTGTTTTTAGTGTAGACTATTTGACTTACGTGCTGACCGAGAGGTTGCTGTATACAATAAAGAGAGTATAATCTTCGGTATAAATGCAGTAGATTTTTCAGTCTCAGGTATTATGAAATTTATGTGAGCAATGTGATTTACCTTTGTATGTAGGTCGTCTTTTATTTGCGGGTTATAATGATTACACAGTTAATGTATGGGATACCCTTAAATGTGTTCGGGTGTGTTTACTATATGGACATGAAAACAGAGTTTCATGTTTACAGGTTTCTCCGGATGGTACGGCTCTTTCTTCTGGATCTTGGGATTGCACATTAAAGGTGTGTTTAATATTTTTTAAAGTGTTATTCTTATTTATTTTTTTATAGGTGTGGGCTTAATTCATGTATTATTTAAATTATACCTTATACTTAACGTGAAAGTTATGTATTGAAATCAACTACAGTGACTAAATCTTAAAATTGCAGTATTACCAATGTTACATAAGAATGTTTTAACAGTATTGAA
This sequence comes from Vesta saturnalis, assembly GCA_036346205.1. NCBI lineage: Eukaryota > Metazoa > Arthropoda > Insecta > Coleoptera > Lampyridae > Vesta > Vesta saturnalis. Next base: position 268,718 of record JARFJB010000618.1, on the reverse strand, counting down.
AGAAAAATAAATTGAATGTATTAAGATCACTAGTATTTAATTAGCTTTATTGTTACTTATGTAAGATGTAAACTTAAAATGTAGCTGTATCTATGTATATTGTGTGTAAATAAATTATTACAACTCACAATTTCCATATGCCTAGAAACAGTTTAATTATGACCCCTCGCACAAAGTCGTATTAAGCCTTTCAGTCACAACTTGTAACAACCCATTTTGAGGTGTATTAAAATATACCGCAATTTATGTTCTTCATTCATTTAGTTGTAAATATAAGAAAAATTTTATTTATTAATGATTTGTAAGTATGAGGTAGGCAACTTAATTTGCATTTTGGTATAACTTAAGTGCATATCTTAAAGGTTTATACTCCCACTTCTTTAAATTATGTTTTCTGCTCATGTCGTTGACTTAATTCTTTGCGCAAATTTGTTCGCGCAGGCGTCACCTTCTGACTTCCTGAGCGTTCATTTGTTCCTTTCTTGCGGTACGCTGTTAGATGCAGGAAGCCATATTTTTGGGTTTCCCCCCAAATTTTGTGAAAAGTGCCATTGATTTAATGGTAAGATATATTTTAACGCATTATACTAAAAATTAAAACATTTGCTCTTTGCAGGCACTTTGACATTTTTTTTACTTTTATTACTTTTCTACTTTAATTACACGTTTAATTCTATTTTTACGTACGCTTTCATTTTGTGATTGCAATTTTTTATTGAAAATTTCAAGAAAATGCAATAAACAGATTCTTCAATTTCATGAAGATAAATTTATAAGAAGGAAAATTCCATGTTGGGTGTGGTTTACAACGTAAAGTATTATTTCGAGACATTGCGCAACATTCATACAAAGATTACATCACCTTGGTTTGCATTTCCGCATTTATTTTTTATAATACCAGGGGTTCTCAAGAAGATTTATTATATTTTGTACAGGTATTTATAACCATTATTTAGTAATTTAAGGCTATAACTAGTTTTCAAGATATATTTTATTTAACCCTATCATTTTAACTGTTAATAAACATAGTTTGTATATTTTTTTACATTTTGGTAGAATTTTTATTGTAAACTCGGTTTAGTTATTCCCAGCATACTTAAAAAATAACTTGGCGTCCGAGATCATTTTTATTAGTGTTACATGGCAGTTTCTATATTGATGTCAAGTGGAAATAACAGCATAAACTGTGGTAATTAAGCGGATCAAAAGATTTAATTTGCCGACTGAGAGAAAGGCATTATTTTTGGTGAATCGGTTGTATCTCCAGTTAGTTTAACGATTTGTTTTTGGAGAACAGTTTTACACTTATTTCCTTATTATATTATTAAAACACTTTTTATACGATTACCCTAACCACCATCATTATAAACTGTTCAGCTATATGAATATACTGAGTAGCTTTCTGAATTACACTTCGCTCTGTTATAAGAAGTGTTGGTGGTGTGCCCGCAGATACGTTCATATCAGCTTTCAAATATTTTGTTAGTTTTACTCAATCCATATATATTTAATGTTGTAATGTGTATCAACATGTTTTGGTAATATTTAGTAGAATTACTTTAACTTATTTGTTCTATATCTGGATAAACTTTCATGTTCACGATTTAGGACAAAAATGCTAAACTAAAGATTGGCAATTATATACAATCTTACGTGCTTTTTTTTTATTTTAGCAAAAAATGGCTTCAAAAAAATATTTAACAGAAGAGGAACTTTTAGAAGAACTAGAAAAAGGACCGTCAGATGTAGAATGTTCAGATAGTGAATCTGGAGATGTCTTGTTAATGATGAAAAGATAAATAATTATGTAAGAGTAGGAGATGATGAAGTGGTGGCAGAACAAGAAAGCAAGGATGAAGAACAAGGTGGAAAATATTGAAGAACATACAACAAATACAGATATAGTGGGACCAGAAGTAAATTCAGAAAAGGGTCTTTACCAAGAATATAAGAAATGGATCACCGATAAGAAAGACTTACAGTATCTTACTAAAAGTTTACCTGAACCGTCTCATTATTCTTATGCAAAATCAAATTCATGAGTCACCACTAAACTACTTTCTTAGATATATAGACGGCTACAAATACAGTTTGACCCTCGAAAAATTGTTACAAAGGGTTTCTCAACAATTTTTTATAGTATCAGGTGTGCTGAAAAACATTAAAAGTTTACCAAAGATGGTAGTCAAATACCTAACTCCTACAGTTTTCATCCTACAGAAGTAAAGTTGGTGTCTACTCCTATGTTTTTGGGGTCTTAGAATACATTTAGAGGGTGTAAAATAACTTTGCAGTCACTTTTAACAGCCAATTTTGCAGCTTGTACCCACACTTAGGCTAGATCTCAGAGCCAATTTCCTAGTCTTCTCTCATATAGTTTATGTTCTATTGCTTAGTAGGTTTCTGTGTTAATTCACATAGTGTGACAATGCATAAGGTAATATTATTTTTTTAACTTATCTATATCAGTGTTTTCTTCCAGGCTTCAACATGAATGCTAACATTGGAAACCTGCACAATGTCATGATGATTTAAGTTGTGCTTCCGACATTGTACAAGTTCATCAGAAGGGAGGTGAAGGAATTAACAAAGCAAGTTTGGAAAGAGGAGATGAGTTGTTTATTTTAGTAGGAGAAAAAGTGCACTCAAAATGCAGACAATGGTACATCAATCCGAAAGACATTAAAAGCAAACAAGGGAGAAAAGCTGAACCACTATTATTGAGTATTGTAACAGTCGCTTAGATGAATGGGCGAATACCGTGAAAGGAAGAATAAAATACTATGTGCATGGCTTGGACGCCGTTGACTGTGTATATCGTCACTCTTGTAGCAATAATTTTCGTTCTCGGCTTCGCATACCGCTACAGTTCCATAATGAACAAGAGGCGAAGCGCAGTAAGAGTTACCGACCCAAAAACGAAGCTCAAGAGCAAGCATTCTTGAAAGTTTGCTCTTACCTAGAAAATAATCAGGATGAACAACTGACAATTGCACACCTACAAGATAAAATGAAGGAATTTCTGAAAAAAGAAGATTCACAACCATTTGGAAGGAGTTACATCAAAGAAAAGTTAAAAAATAAGTATGACCAAAATATTTACTTTGTTAAAGGAGAAGGTCTAAATGATATCGTGGTTATGGGGGAAAATACATAAAATATTCTCAGGTCTTACTTCAGCACTTTTGCAAAAGATGAAGAATCACAGAAAAAGACCATCATCGAAACAGCAGCCCGTCTTATTAAAGTGATATCAAGTCCAGCACCTTATCTGTTACAGATCAAAATCCAAGTGAAACCTTCCTGAAGCTAGAATCTACTCTTTCTTTCATACCTGATTCTCTGCTGAGAATGGTAAATGGTATTTTTGTAGGTAAAAATCTAAATCGAAAGGTGGAATAGGGCAATTAAAAATTATTATTAATTTTATTAAATACATAAATAAAAAGTTTACCTTGAGTAGAAGTTGAACCTACGATCTGTGCTTTGCTAGAGTATCGTGCTAACCAAGTGCGCTATCGAGATTCAATCCCCAATCAATGTAAATTTTATCTTTATGTATGTAGAACTGATGTAAATTCGTTCATAACAAAACTTATAATAAAAAGGTCATGTAATTATTCAGGCAGCCCGACCACGCGATATTATTGCTCCCTTGTAACTTGGACTTGCAGTGCAGGTCCATCACTTATATCGATCACAATTCCTTGTGGATATGCTGCATGCTTTGGGATTTAGTTCGTCCTATAAAGAAGTTCTACGTTTTTAAAAGAATGCAGCTGAATTAGTGTTAGCATGTGATATCAACATTCCACAATTGATACTTCTTTTTGCTGCGGATAATGTGGACCACAATATCCTTACCCTTGATGGTCGAGGGACCTTCCACGGAATGGGGATTATAGCTGTTCTTACACCAGGACAAAAGACGGAACGAGTCATTCCGAGGAGAAATGTATCTAATCAGGATTTGACAGTGAAGAGTAAAATTCCAATCGTAGAATATCGCTTTGCAAAACATGTTCGTGACACAGTTGTCTGTAAAAATCTCCCATCACTTGTCAATTGTGATAATACAATTGATGTACTATGGGAGCTCTCTTTAAACTTCAAACAAGAAATCCCTGGGTGACAAGGTATGATGCACATTATTCACCAGGGATTAAAACATCCCGGTCAATTATCGATTGTGTTCTTACCTAAGATAGACTTGTACTCTGGGGACAAGTCTTGCATTTCGTCTACACTTGACTTCATTTGCAAATCCGCTGTGAAACACCATGATCCACCTACTATTACGTTTGACTAACCTTTATATTAGAAAGCTGCAGAAATCATTAGAGATGCACCACAGGCTAGTCATTTAAAAATGGAAGTTGCCTACGGCGAAAACACGTAAAGCACATAATGACCGGGAAAGCAGTGCAGAGAGCTTTTTGTGGACATCTCTTGATAGACAGATGTCTCAATCACCTAATTGTCTCAGATCTACAGGAGGATAGCACACAATTTATGTCACTGGGGAATGAAGTTGAAAAATTATATTCATTGTTGATATTGAAACAGATCACTCTCGAAAGTGCCATTACATCAGATACAATGATCAAAATAAACAAAATTATTGACAAAAAAAGGCGGAACTTCGCCACAGGCCAAAAACAAGTCTTCTTTATCAGGACATGCTGCAGATTTCCCGATCACTCATCAAGGCAGATCACACAGGGTCTAGGATGATGTACTTGCAAGCGATGAGAAACTGTGACAATATTCGCTGCTGCTGGACACTATAACTACCTAAAATCTGCATACCTCTATGTACAAGAAATGACGCAATTGCAAAACACGAATCCTGATGTACATGCCACATTTTGCAAGGGATTCCATGTGATTCGCCGCAGTAACCAGTTCTGGGCAGGCCTTAGTTCAGACTTAGCTATCGAGCAGACGTTAATGAAATCTTTAAAGAGTAGTGGCGGATTGACCTACGGAAGTGGTATAACTGAAGAAATTACTTATATCAAGGGAAGACTACAGAAATACATGACGACCTACAAAGAAAGTTTGGACAAGGAGCTTCGGTAGTTGTAGAACTAACAAAAAATCTACCATCTTCTAAATATGTACTTTTTTGTGATAACCATTTTATGACTTACCATCTAATACAAATACTGAACGAAAAATCAGTACACATTGCAGGTACAATACGTGTAGAGAGATTTCTTAAAGCTCCACTAACACAGAAAAAGGAATTGTTTAAAAAACAAAGAGAATCATCAGAAGAAACTACATCTCAAGATGGAGTAGAAAACTGGGTGGACAATAGGCCTTTTGTAGGAATTAGCAAGGAAAGTGTCGTAAAACGTTGAAACAAATTCACTAAAACGTTTATTGATGTAAACCGACCACAATAATTAAACGATATAATGCTTCGATGGAAGGTATCGATAAGGCTGACGCTTTGATCGCTGAATAGAAGCGAGAAGTCGAAAGTGGACAATTATAATGATATTCCATGCTGTAGATATGGCTTTACTGAATACCTTGTTAGGGTACAAAGGGGATACGAACAAAGAAAAACAATTTAGATTTATTACATTTCGTATTATATGTCGGAGATGCACCTATAAAAACAGGAGATGTTAATAAAAGGAAAGTTGGAAGACCTTCACTCCCAGATCAGGAAACGAATAAGCGACAGCGACGAAATACTGAAGTCAGATCATTATCAGAGGTTCAGACTGTTGATCATCTACCACGGTGCAGTGACGGGAATGAAGCAGGAAGATGTAAAAAACCTGAATGTACTGGGAAGAATAGGTGGTTGTGCAGTAAATGCAAAGTTAGTTCATCCCTTATCAAAGCTGTTTTTTTAACTTTCCCAAAAAATTAATGTAGCTATGATAATTTTTTTTTTGTCCATATTTAGTATGTTTCGTTGTTTTTCAGATTATATTCTCGTGTGTTTTGCTGTTTATCATAAATAAAATTTTTTGTATCAATACTTAGTCTGTTAAGAACCTTTGTGTGCAATTGTGGATGGACATACATTTTTTTATATTACATTTTTCCAAAAACAAATATCAAAAATATGTTTGGTAGACCCAGTATGCAACAAATAACCATAACAACATTTTTACTGTTAAAAATATCTGGTGTGGAACACCACACGACCTTCCAACCTACAAAATGGAAATTAAAAGAAATGAAATAATTTTAGTAACATTTTTTTAAGAATAATTATACAACCTCTTACAGGGTGGGGCAGCGAATTATCCCTAACTTTGAAGGTAAATTAAAAGGTAACAAAAAACGTGAAAACAAAACTTTATTGTGGGATCAGAAGGATACAACTGGAAGTTAATTTTACTTTGTTTTAAACAACATATCATTCAAGTGATGTCCCTCATTGTCAATAGCTGTTGTAGTCGATTTCTGAAGTTTTGCATAACTGCGAAGCATCTGTTGCGGAATGCGGCCAGCTTCAAGGCGTATTGCGCGCTTCTAGGGTTCCGGGACGATGTTGAAACGCCTTACTCTTGAGGTAGCCCCATAAAAAGAAGTCGCAGTTAAATCTGGCGAGCGCGCGGGCCACGGAATATCACCATACCGGGAGATCAAGAGCCAGGGGAACATTTCCCTCAAAACAGCGATCGAATTTCTAGCAGTATGGGCCGAGGCACCATCCTGCTGAAACCACACTAATCCCAAAATAATCTCTTGAAGTTGTGGTTCAAGAAATTATTGGATCATGTTTACATACCGCTCAGAATTGATGGTAACAGCGTGATTGTTCTCCTCAAAGAAATAAGGCCCAATTATGCCTTCACTGCTTATTGGACACCAAACTGTGACTGTGTAGAGGTCTCTCATGAATTATTTTAGGCTCCAATAACGCATATTCTGTTTGTTCATACTTCCAGAAATGCGCCTCGTCACTAAACAAAACACGTGCATCTTGAGGCAAGCTTTGAATCAAAGTTTCACATGCTTGTAGTCGATTTTGCCAATCCTGTAAGGATGGATGGAAGTGAAGGTCTTCATGGAGAATTCGACCCACAGTAAGGTTAGAAAGCGCAAGGGCGGATGCATGCTTGCGAACAAAACGCTTAGGAGACTGCAAAATTGATCTTCTTACACGGTCAATGTTTTCTGCAGTTCGGACAGTCCTTTGAGCCCCAACTCTCTTTTGCACAACACCACCACATGCACGGAAGTTCTCCACTCATAACAAAATGGATTTTCGGTCAGGTACAGTATTGCGAGGAGGAATTCCATAACGAGTACGCAGCGCACGCTGCACTGCAACAATATTGGTGGAAAAATACGTCTAGACAGAAAAAGCGCGTTGCTCGTTTGATCAAACCACGACTACAACTAATGGTTGCCCTACAAGTTTACTTTTTTAATTAAGTTTAATGTTACTGTTAGATGTCAGTTGAAATTGACAAAACGTCAGGTATTTACTTTTCATAGCACTCTAATTACCAAATTAAGAAACTTAATATGTAATAATTTTGTGTAAGATAAAAATAATGGAAAAATTAAACATTCCGCAACAGATGCTTTGCAGAGTTATGCAGAACTTCAAAAACCGACTACAGCAGTGTATTGACAATGAAGTACATCACTTGAATGATATGTTGTTTAAAAGAAAGTAAAATTAACTTCCAGTTGAACTCTTCTGATCCCACAATACAGTTTTGTTCTCACATTTTTTGTTATTTTTTAATTTACCTTCAAAGTTAGGGATACTTCGCTGTACCTGTATAAGAAGTTCGTTACGAAAATAGGCAACATTGTAAGTACAAAAACAATTATCTATGTCAAACAGACGTTTAAAACTTCTTGTCCGACAAAGGTTAATAGATATCTAGATGCTAACTTAAAAAATAAAAAAAAATGAAATCATTTTGATTATAATTTTTTTAGGGTAACTATACAACCTCTCATACGTTCATAGCGAAAGCAGGCAACATTGTAAAAACAAAAACAATAATGTATGTCAGAATGACGTTTAAAACTTCATGTCAGATAGATTAATAAACATAAATCCATATTAATTTAAAAAAAAATTCCAAAGGCGTCCGCTTCTATAAAAGATCGGTAATACAGCTTCAGCATTTTCAATCATATTTATTTAATTTTTTTTCACTTTACATTAAAAAAGCTTATAAAGAAAATTTACGTAAAATTAATTTTTTTTTTAAAATACATCTACACATTTTCTTATAAAATTAACGTTACTCAGTAATGGAAAAAATAAGAACAACGTCCGCAAGGGCAAAACAGAAAGATCAAGAATCGCCGAACATGTCTAAAACGAAGACCAACTCATCCAATGGTACAACATACAGATAGTGGCAAAGGACGAGCAGAAAATCCCTTAAGCCAAGCTAGTGTGAAAATTAAACCCACATGGATTCCGATAATGTGTGAAGAGCTTAAGCGTAATAGGTAACGGCGCAATAAACTACTGCGCAACCGCGAAAGATAATTATATATATATATATATATATATATATATATATATATATATATATATATATATATACATATATATAAGTTCTAAAAATATATATTGGATTACTCAGTGGTAAAGGTTTCAGATTTGTAAGTGAAGGTACCAAAGTTCAAACCTGAGAGTAGTCAAGTGCTTGGGAAAAAATCATATCATATGAAATCAATTCAATGAGCAAAAAGAGTCCTTCTCAGGACCAAGCCTGATGACGAAAGTAGAGTCCGCTTCCGAAACTGTGGATCAACTCAACTACATATTTGTTTCCGCAATAATTAAAACGGAAATATTTTCCGTAAAATTATTTAATAATCCACTTTAAATGTACAATGCAAAGAATCGTTAGTTATCCCACTATAAATATTATTCAACTGGTGTTCAATCATCCTCACTTTATTCCGCAGAACTTGGAATATATTTGCTTGCACTGTCTGGAAATGGTTCTTCATCACTGGTGAAATAACCATCGTTGTCTATTTACTTTAAAATATGATCTACTTCTGTTTGATTCTATTCACAAAAAAAGAGTCTAATTTTCCTTTTTTAGCTCTAGACGGACCTGTAGCTTATTGGTCGACATTTTGTAGGATACTAAATAGATAAACACAGTAATCCACGCCGTGAATGGACGACTGCCGGAAATGCCCATTAGTGGCTTATACAATGTAACAGCCGTCTGAGAGAAAAGAATTTTTCGCCTGTAATTTTGCCATTTTTATCTTGTTTCAAGGTTAAAAGTGATAGGGTTTATATGTAGAGTGTCCTACAAATTGAGTAGGTTCCAAGTCATACATACTGTAAAAGACCCACATCAAGATAATGTTTGTTTGAATTATTAATGACGTGTGTGACATATGAGCGCCAGTACCATACAATTTTGTACGATCATAAACCTGTTATAAAATAAGCAGTTGATGTAAACAGAATCTAGAATACTTCTCACGTTGCGGTTAATGAATGAAGTTGCATGGTCACTGTGTGAGTGACCCTTCCTTTACTTTCAAATTTTAAAAAGAAATACATTAATAGCATAGCCCATACATACATATCTGTATAAATAAAAATCAATTGCTGTATGTATGAAAGATCATAACTTGAGAATGACTGGATTAATTTGGTTGATTTTTTTTGTTCTGTTTGTAACTGTAAGGGCAGTGTTTGTAGGAATGAAAATTTTTAGAAAATTCTCTGGAAAACAGGGAACTTTAGATGGCATTTTTTGAAAATGTGATATTCAATTCTGCTATCACGTTTTCATAACCAATATAGATATTTTAATTAAATTGAATTGAATGCGATATTTCAGTATGTCATCGGTGGTAATAATACCTTTGGCGCATTAAAAATAATAAAATTCTTCACTTGTGTGTATTGTGAAAAATGTGGTCAAACATTTAAAGAGAGTAGAGAAGAATAAGGGAGGATGACAGGAGTATAACTAGAGAAAAAGGGAAGGGGAGCAGGTGGGTGGAGGAAATGTTGAAAAGGAGAAAACTTGTTAATGGGACAAAAGGGGGAAGATAGATACAAAAAAATGCACAATGCATTCAATTGAGAATTTGAACGAGAATGGCAATACGATCGAGACACTTCGAGTCAATCAGTACGAATAATGGTCCCACTTTTGAATTAGCAGCAGAAAACTGTGTATGACAAATTGATGATAGCAGTCAATGACAGGTACAGAGGAATCTTCTTCCTACATCCACTTGCTGGAACTGGCAAAACGTTCCTAATTTCATTGATTCTAGGTTTGATTCGTTTAAAAAATCAAATCTTTATTAGTTAATTGCACCACTGCAAACCCAGGTTGGATTGCTAGTAAAAACATATAAATAAATTGAATTATTCAAAAATAAGTTCCCAGTTTGAAATGGCCATTGCTTTGCAAATTTTTGAGATTCTGAAAAAATAAGAAATCCATTTATATTGTGCTACTCTATTTAGAATCACCTTGTATAGATTGCAAGCAGCGGTCAATTATTCACAAATAAAAGAATAATTATAATTTAAAAGATTTATTGAAAATATGATTTAAAGAACCGAGATCTATTTATAATACATTGTGGATCTTTTTATTAAATAAATTGCTTTTAATTGGTGGTTTTTATTAACTGTTTAAATTACATGTACCAATACAGCGTTAACTGTCAACAATAGATGTTTTTGTGCAAGCACCAATAATCTTATAAACTACTTGAGGAAAATAAGTAACTATAGTTAATGGTTTAAAAATAATGTGGAAATCAAAATTAATTGACAGGATAAAAACACCCTATAAGAAGTAATTTATTAGATGATAACGATATTTAATTTTTTATGTATCATGAAATGTGATTAATATTAAATTTTTTTACTTAGTGCGTTATTACTTTGATTCCCACTTTTATAATTTAAGTATCAATAATATATTTATGTACTTTAAAATAACGTACTCGATAGTCAACAAGAATTAAAAATCATTAAAACAGGAGCACGCTACTTTAAAGATATGATTTAAAGGCTAAACAGTACCATGATTATGAAATTTAAGTGGTGTACTACAGAATAGATATCGCACATCTAGAAGATAGGGTGGTAGAATGTTCTAATTCTGTTTCTGGCACTGAACTCAGAATGAATGCAGAAAGGCAAAAACTATTTTATAATGGCAATCCTATTTGTACAATTTAATTTTCTACTATTTGTCTTACAGTATGAGGAGAATTTACTTTACTAAATGCATCACATACAGCTTGATGTTACTGAGCAGTAATTTGAAAGCACACTAAGGCGCGATTTTAATTCACATTTAAATTAGTACAGCCTAAGTGCAAGATTAACTATAAGTGATGAGAATAAGACTCTTTGGATATTAAAACCACTTTACAATATATAAATCAACCTTATCACAAAAAAATAGTTTTACAACAGTCCTAATGCAATTTAAAACAAAATTTATTATAACAATACATTTATAAACAGGAGTGTATAATTTATATTTATGTACATGAATGACAGCCCAGCTGTCGATACAATTCTTTATAATATAATTAGTACTTTCGTTTATAAATTTGCAATTTTTATTAGCGTATATCTAAGTACAAAAGTCAGGTTAACTTTGTTCAGTAAGTACATAATAATAGCAAACAATTGAGATTATATGTAGTCACTAAATATATTATAAAGGAACTGCCACAACAGCAAAGGCATGCCCGAGCAGGAAGGCAACAATAATTATAGCATAACTGTACAGCGCCGGCCTCGGACATCATTATTGGTGAATTAGAGTCTTTTGCTACAAATGATGAAAGAACGTATTTCCTTATGTATATAGTTAATATATGTTTCAATTTCAATATAAACAACAAGTTAATATTCACTGTCTATGCCTTAAATTCGAATCCTTTCCGTGGTCTGGTGTGTTTTTTCTGCAACGAAAACAAAACATATTAGCATATTTTTTAATTAGAAAGAATAAAGAAATCATTACAATACAAATGTAAATACATTCTAGCATTAGATGTAATTACATTTTTTAAAAGATGAAATTCCATAGAATGTCTGAATAACTAATTTTTGAAGGTGCATCTAATTGAGGTGCGATTACTTAGAAAAATGTAATGTATAATGAATAGTAATATATGGTAATATACAATGTTTCCACATTTCGATGCTCACTATTAGTATAACGGTTATTAGAAGAGATAGAGCAACAGTTAAAAGAGGAATGTTTTGTGGAATTCAATGCTCGCAACAATTCTCATTTCAAATTCATCCTGACTTCCTTCAATTTTGAGAAAACTAAAATTTGCCGATTTCAATTTTGTTCAATAACGATTTATACAACCGCTTTAGAACTTTCACATTATTTAGACACGTTTTTATGACAAATTCGTTGCTGTTAACAGAAACTCCCAATTTACATTTGTTCTCAAGTTATCAGCGCTATCTTCGTTTTTCTAATGGCGGTCTAGGCTATTTGACGAGTCTTAAATTTGCCGAAACAAACCGCTGATATACGTAAGAAATTGTTTTTTTTATTAAACATTGTCGTTCCAGTGTTTGAACATCATATGATTAATTTTTGTTTTTGACTAATTAATAATTTGATATTCAAGCACTGTTATATTTCGTGTATAAATTTTAAAGGGAGCATGGCTAAATAAATAGTGATAAAAAGGTGTAAAAATTGTAATGGCACATTTTTAGTATTTCAATATATGTATAAAAGGATTTTCTTGGTTGTAATGTCGATGATCTCCAATAATTTTAGTTTTAAAGGAGATAATCTCTGAAAACTTGTTACAAAAATTACGAATCATTAATCTAAAGTCAATAGTAGAGTGAAATGCATAACAATGCTTACAATTTTAATTCGAGCTCAATATAACGTATAATTTGGCCCAAAACAAGAAAACACATACGGATAGCTTGAAATAAGAAAAATTCCGATAAACTCTCCCTCTAAATTTATTGGATATTGTTTGATTATTATTTTCTTTTACTGACGCACAAAACAGTAGTCAAGATTGCTACGTTAATTGAATATTAAGTAAATTGGCGCACTCAAAGTTCATGAAGCAAAGTTTACATTTTGGTTACATTTCCGCTAAAGTGAATGGTTCCTCAGTACGCCACTTTTGTTTTTGTAAGTCATTTGAGGAATATTATAAAACAAGTATTTTATACAAAGAATTTGATATTTAAAGATTTAAATCGCGTTTCAAACACCGTATTTCTTATACTCCTTTCCAAATCTAAATATTTACAGTCGGTTCGCGATTACCCTCTTGGCAAAAATTAAATTTTATCGGCAGAGTAGACCAAGACTTATTTTATATACGAGGAGTATTTCATTAAAATCAGGGACGTACACCCATTACTGTTTGTATTATAGTGCATTCCAGAATTTGGTGTTATAGTCTATTCAAGAAGTGAGCACTTATCTTGTTTTCTACGATCATTTACGATTTTTAACAATTCACCTGAGGTCCTTTTGTCGACTTATTTTATTTGAGATGTGTATTTTGAAGTAACTTTAGAACTTACTAAAATTCATGGCCTTCTACGGCGAGTTCAGGCAGAAACCCGCTGATGTATATACCGGAATTAGGGCTTAGTTGCGAATGTCCTTGTAGAATAGACGATAGCTAGTGTTAACCAGAAGAAATTGTCGAATCTAGCAAGTGATTAATATTGTACCGATTAACTTCCTTCCTCAAGAATCACTTAATTTATTTCTATAACACACAGACTACTCAGAAACAAAAATTGTTATTGTATTGAAGTATTCAAACAGAAACGGCGATGAAGGTGGAGAAGCCGAAGCCTTTATTAACACTGTCTTGTTCACACAGCTTGTGGAAGAACAAACGAGAATTTCTGATTTACCTGAAGAGTTTGATAGCCTTCCAGATCGAGACAACCTATCTTTTTAAATGCGTACAATCATCACTAAAATGAAAAACGTAGTAGTACAAACTGTCCGGTAGCAGTTCGGGAATTTCTCACATTTCCATAGCACAATGCTCTCTTGGATTAAACATTTTGTTACGAATCCTCCCATACGGACATCTATCAAAAAGGTTTATAATTAGTAGAAGTCTCTCACGGATGTATACTACCACCAACACGTTTTGCTTTACACTAACGATGTGATTAATTCGACTTCTAACCAAATGTATTGCTTTGCAACAACAGCTTTGATTTTTGGCGCCAGGTGAGAGACAACACAAGGAGCAGCTGCAAACATCAAAAATCTCTCTCTTTTGAGATTCCTAGTTTAAGTGTTTGGGTTGAAGAGCTGTCTTCTACAAACGTTTTTTTTTACAGCCAAGATACAATCAATTGAGTTTGTTCTAGATATACCGCTAGATTGTAAGGCTTATTCTATGAATATACATTATGGCATTGAAAATAATTATATGCATACAATTATTGACTATTACACAGGGCGACTCAATTATTTCCCTACAGTCCATAGCGTCTAAGCTACAGGCAATATCGAAAAAAATTAACTAAACGTCATAGGATACCAAAAGTTACATTTACAAAATAAACTTAATTAAACAGGGAGTTCCAAAATTATGAAGCAATATGTATTATCGATTTTTTTAAATGAAAACTTCTACTTTCTGTTTTGAAGAGGCTTTATAAAAATAAAATAAGGTAATAAAACCAACTCAAAATTTAAACAATATTCAGCATGTTTAATTAACAAAGATGATACATTTTGCTTCGTAATTTTGGAACACTCTGTATACCCGAAGCAGTAAGAACGAAGTTTGATGATGAAATTTCAGTTATCTTAATAAGAAAAAACAAAACTTATCTTGACCTCCAGTATTACTTTAGACAATGTCACATCGTAAAGATAAACCATTTAATGACTATCAGGAATTTGAACCTTTAACAGACCATTGTAAAGCTTGCTTAATATCGGTTTGGTACATAAGTTTGTAGCGTTCTTGGTTTCTACATGCCTATAAGTTGGAAACTGTACGAGCTGAGTGACAATGCTGTTTAGACAAAATTTCAATTAACTTTCCTTTTTACTTCAGACTGTTTTCCAGAAGTCGGTGCTTTATCTTTAGTAAAACGTTTTTTTGTCATTTAGCGAATTTTTCTCTTTTGACAAAAATACTCTGTTAACTACACTTCAACCGTTCGCCCAATACACGAATATAAAATTTTATTATTTTGTTTATCAGACACTATTTTGAAATTGCCACATTGAGAAGCTATCTACAAAATGCGTTGTTTTGCATATTATTTGTTTTATAACTTACATTACCATTAAAAAATTGTAAGGTACGCATATTTCATCGCTAAATCAATTTATGCCAATCGACAGTTCCTGCAAGAAAAAAAAAGGAATGTCCAACTTAGTTTTACATCAGTTAGGGTTCGCCGGTTGTTTCCTGAACAGCATAATTGCATGTGATCCATCAGTATTTAAGCTGATAGCGTTTCTGCATAGAGGATAAGGCGGACAGCTGACCGAATTTTCTTAGAGCAATCATAAGCTTTAAATAATTAAAACTGCGTGATTCATTAAGGACTATAAATTATTTTTGAATTATTAACATTACAAAATATTACTCTTTTCGCTTCTAAAACTTTTCATATTTAGAGTTACATGGTATTAGTTTTATTTTTATTGAGCAAAGGAATATCAATTTATTGAAATCTAGTGGTAAAATACAAAGAAATTGTTTATTGCGTCCTATAATACCGTCATAAGCTAGAAAGTTAGTGTAATTAGATTACGATGGTTGGGCCGTGTGTCCAAAATGACAGATAGCAGATGGGCAAAAAGTGTATTGAACAGAGGAGATGGCAGAAGCAGAGCGCGACCACGGAGGAAATGGCTGGAAGAATGTGAAGAAGATTTAACATCACTGGGGAAAGAACGATGACAGAACTTAGCCAGGAACAAGAAGTGGAGAGGAATAATAAAGAAAATGGAAGCCATGTGCCTTTAAGGCCTGGATACCGATATATACAGGGTGACGTAGAAAAAAGTGCCATGCATAGTGCCATGCGATAAACACTAAAATAAGAAAAAAAGTTCCTATGAACTTAGATCCGCAACGCCTTCGTTTAAAAGATATAGGGTGTTGAAGTTTAATTACTTTTTTTTGTTTTTTTTTTAATATCTTTTTACAATGATGTAATAATCGGACGAAATGTTGTATACAGGGGATTTCTATCACGCAGAATTATTCAAATATGACCTTAGTTCTTTTATTACTGATAGAGGGCGCCACATATAGGTTTCCATCTTGTTTGAATCAGTCCTAACTTTTTTGCCTTACACTGTATGTCATGTTCGACTGTAAAAATGTATTTTCCCATCTTTTCTGCTTCAGAAAGGTATACCTTATTGAAGTTGCTAAGACCAACGGTTTACGATAAAAACGCATCCGATGCATACAAATTATCCAAAAGCGCCAAACTAACTTATTTGCAAAAACAATGACATAACACTTCAACAATTAAATTTTAATAGCAACAAGGGCAGTGATTAAAAAAAAATTAAATTTTTAGATGTTCAAATTGTTGTCCTTGTACTTGAAGTATTACTGGGTTATTACGGAATCTATCTGCGGATTCCATAATTCTTATCCATAGTTGCTCTTCATTATGTATTTCTAGAAAATAAACATCCCCAAAATGAAAAATCGAGGGGATTAAGGTTGGGACTACGAGCTGCCCAGGGTACAGGCCCCCCTCGACCAATTAACGTATTTCCAAACCTCCTACCAAAAATTCCCTTGCCAATCGAGAAAAGTGAGCTGGCGCGCCATTATGCATGTAACGCATTCTACCAATAATAGCCAATGGAACATCCTCTAATAACGTATTTAGTTCATTCTCCAAGAAATTTCGATACAGTTCACCTGTCAATCGATTGGGCAATTGAAATGGGCCAATTAAGTAATTGTCAATTATATCTGCCCACACATTAACAGAAAACCCATATTGGTGACTTCTAATTACGGTTTGATGAGGATTTTCATCACTCCAATGGCGCATATTCACGGCTAAAACCAGCTTCATCAGTAAACAAAATTGTACACGAGGAAGATAGTCATGTTCTAATAGTGAATGAACCTTTTGGAAATGATACGGGTGAAGAAGTTGTTCATTGAAAATTTGTCTAACTGATTCGTACCGCTGAACTTGTTTTCCTGGTGCTTGTTCTCGGATTATTTTCTACCATTCGTAAAACAGTTTCTTCGTTTCGCGCTGTGCGACGACTTCTGGAAATTCCACTATTAACTTTTGGTATTTTAAAACAGCCATCTTCACCCAAACGCCTATGCACGTCAATAAATGTCCTATTATGAGGAATATGCCTTAATGAATATCTTTCTCGATAGGCACGTTGAGCTTCGAAAGAATTTGATCTAGCTTCGCCGTAACACATAATTATGTCCCTCTATTCTTCAAAAGTGTAGTGAACCATTTTTGAAAGTAATTTTGAAAAATCAATAAGAGAATCAATGAAAAACTTAATCAAGAACACAAAATACCTCTAGCAAGACAATAATATTTTGACAAGTGTCAGATTTCGTTTGTTTTTTCGTAAATTTCCATCGCCTGTTATTTTCATCACTCCAATAGTACATATTATTTTGTGTTCCTAAAATGGTTCACTATACTTTTGAAGAATACAGGGACATGATTATGTGTTACGAAGAAGCTCGGTCAAATTTTTCCAAAGCTCAATGTATCTACCGAGAATGATATCCTTTAGGATAGGTTCCTAATGTTCGAACATTTATTGACGTGCATAGGCGTTTGGATGAAGATGGTTGGTGAAGATGTCTGTTTTAAAAAAAAAAGTTAATAGTGGGAGTTTCCAGAACTCGTCGCACTGTTGAAAAGGAATAACCTGAACACATTATTAGATGTTTCATTGGACATTGTTGCAAGACTGGACTTTATGCTTGATGGCAAGTTAGGAAATTTTTTGAAAGGTTTGAAAATAGGTGGATTTGTCGTGGGGGGCTTGTAATATGATCACTGCTCTTCAGTAATAAAAGAACTAAGGCCATATTTGAATTCTGCGTGATAAAAAGTCCCTGTGTACAAAATTTCGTCCGCTTATTACATCATTGTAAGAAGAACAAAAAAATAATTAAACTTCAACACCCTATATCTTTTAAACGAAGGCGTTGCGGACCTAAGTTCATAGGAACTTTTGTTCTTATTTTAGTGTCCCCTATCGCGTGGCACTATGCATGGCGCTTTTTCTATGGCACCCATATATATATATATATATATATATATATATATATATATATATATATATATATATATATATATATATATATATATATATAACTATAAGTTGTAACGTATAATGAAAATACTTTGATTACATTATCTTAATTGAATAATATTTTAATAAGAGCTTTTGGAATACTTTGAATACTTTAGTCACAGTATTTAATTATAATACTTTGGGAAATTATACTTGAAATGCTTTTATTGAGACATTTTGGATTATGTTAATACAATATTTTAATTGAAATATTTCCGAAGTTTTCATAACTTTTTTTTTAATTTAATGAGCCTTATTACGAGTGTAAACATAAACGACGTTCATTTATATTTATATGGGATTATTAGGGTCGAATGATGACACCGTACGAAAGTGTATTATGTGTTCCATCTAAAACGGCATGAAATTTCAGCCTTAGAGAGCGAAAAATCATTAAAAGTAGTTCCAGATAAAAAATATAATAGGAATAGACAAAAGAATATCAGAAATTGCAGCAGAAAGCCCCTCAAAAATCATTTATAGAAGCAAACAAGTAAGGTCAGATTTAGATAAAAATAAAACATTACAGTGTGGCCAAACCATAACATTGGAAAAGAAGGGAATTTCAAAATTTTCATAGCGGTGTTGCCAGATTGTGAAAAAAGCACAGTAATCACATGAGCTCAAGTCAACAATCAAGAGACAGTATTGCATCACTGGAAGAAGTCAAAAAACGAAAAAAGAAAGTGCAAAGTGCTGAAGAGTTTAAAAAGTGCGAGATCCAACTTTTAACCTTCAAAAGAAGTAGAACACTAAGATCCCCACAAAGAAAAGAAAAAGGGGAAGAAGACAGTGACTACCAAACCCAAGAAATTGAAGAATCAAGAAACTATAAGACCCAAGAAAATAACAGTACAGTATCAGACAACACAGAAGAGATGGACGAAATTAAGAAGTGTTTAGAGAAAATGAAGCAAGAAATAATAGAAGAAAATAAGAAAACAAATGAGAATCTTCGAAGAGGTCAATAAGATTGGAAGAAATAAATACAAAAAAAATCAAGAAGACATGAAAAAATTCGTCCAAGAATGGGAACGAAGAGAGAAAAAATGGCATGAACAGAAGAAAATCTTAGAAGAAAAAGTTGATAATCTAGAGAAAAGATTAGAAGAACAAGATAGACAGCAACAAAGAAGCAATATCATAATAAAAAGAATGCAACTAAAAGAACAAGATACAAGAGAAGAAATAGGAAAATTTATCGAACAAACATTAGAAATAAAAACCAGAGATAAAAGAGTTCTTTAAGATAAATAAAAATGCCGACAATGGAATAGTGATGATAAGACTCAGTTCATGGGAAGATAAGAAAGCAATAATGGAAAATAAGAAGAAATTAAAGGGAACTGAAATTATAATAGAAAACGATCTTACAATAAAGGAAAGAGAAATACAGCTGAAAAATAGAGAATAAGCAAAGGAAGAAAAAAATAACGGAAAGAAAGTGAAAATAGGTTACCAAAAGATAATCATAGATAATATAACCCATGAATGGAACCACAAGGAGGGAACACTGGATCAAAAACCTCCAAAAAACGGGAAACGACCAATGTAAAAGTAAAGCAAAACGTGCAAAAAAAGATAAACACAGAAGTAGGAAAGAAAAGAAAAGAAAAGTATAATAACAAATCAAAAAACACGAAAGACTCCAAAACAACATGGAATAGAAACACCTTGTTGGAAGCTGGGAAAATGTAGAGCTGGAAAAGTATAGAATTAACATTGCAGTGCTGCAAGAAATTAGATGGGCAGGCAAAGGAGAAATTAGTAATGAAAAGTTCAGTATCTTCTACAGTGGACAAGAAAAGCAAGGGTATGGGGGAGTAGCATTTTATGTAGCAACAAGTTGCAAGAACAGAGTAATTAATTTCCAACCAATAAACGGAAGACTTGCAATTCTAAGAATAAAGGGAAAATACAATAATATATCAATGGTAGGAGCATATGCACCGACAGAAACAAGCATAGTCGAAGAAAAAGAAAAATTTTATGAAGATCTGCAAAGAACAATAAAAAGCATAGGTGGTAAAGATATAACGATTATATTAGCAGACTGTAATGCACAAACAGGCACAGAAGATTACTTAGACGGAATATGTGGTAAGAACACCATTCATTACTAATGACAATAGACATAGATGGTGTGCCTTCGCAGCAGCCACGAATCTGTGTGTAGCAATAACAAAGTTCAGACATCCAAGGCAACATAAAGCAACATGGAAACACCCCAATGGTAATTCTGAAAATCAAATCGACCATATATTAATAACAAAAAAATATCTAAAATTGATACATGATGCAAGATCATACCGTGGAGCAAATGCTGATACTGATTATTACCTGGTAATTATGACAATGTTAGAAGGAAGAATAAAGTTAAAGAAAACTGCTCAGAAGAAAAAAAAAGGGCATTAGACAAAATTACAGGCGAAAGAAATAAGAAAGAAGTACTACAACATGCTATCACAAACAACAGAAGACAGTTGGGAAGAAGATATTAATGTAAAATGGGAAAGAATAAAAATAAAAACCCTATAAGCTGCAAAAGAGACCGTAGGTCAAAAAGAAGCACCAAAAAAAGAAGATTGCTGGTATGATACAGAGTACAGGAAAATGAAAAAATTAAGCAATGAAATGGATTTGTACAGAAATGGAGCAAGACAAAGAACAAAGAAATATAACAAGAAATTTTCTCAAACAAAAAAGAACGAATGGTTTAACAAGAAATTAGATGACATTGAACATGAAAATGCAAATAATAACGCAAGGCAATTCACATCAAAAATAAAAAAATATGAGTTACAAACCAATAATAAAAGTAAGAGGCTTTAAGAAGAAAAAGGGTAAACTTGTGCATAATGAGAATGGAATAAAGAAGATCTGTGAAGATTATTTTAAAGAAATGTTCAACGACGTAACTCTAAATGAACAAGAAAATGAGAGCGGCAGGCAATTGACGAGACCAGAAGAGCAAACTGTAACACCATCCCTGGAGGAAGTAACAAGAATATTACAGAGGATGAAGAACAATAAGGCGGCAGGACCGAACACAATTCCTGCAGAGTTAATAAAATACGGCGGCCCAGCACTTGAACGAACAGTGGAAAAAGCAGAGGTACACGATATAGAGCTACATTTACCTTTTATTGATTTTAAAAGGGCATTCAACTCCACAATAAGACAAAGAATGTTACGCGAATTAGAGCAGCTGGATGTCCCTACCAAGCTAAAAAGACTAGTGGGATTGACCCTCAAAGAAACAAAACCAATAATACAAATAAATACAGTTAGTACGAACAATGTAAAAGTAAATAAAGGTGTCAAACGGCGATACATTGTCCGCCCTTCTATTTAACATAGAAATACAGCAAAAATCAGGAACAAATGACAAATTTAAGGATTGGAAGCTACAGTTTCGACGAAGTAAGCCTTTGTAACTATCGAGGATCAGCTATAACAAGCCCAAATATACAATATAAACGAATACACGAGAGAATACAAAAAGGGAGCAGATGTTTCTACAGCTATAAACATTTCTTTAACAACAAACAACTTAGCAAAACAACGAAAATAAGAGTGTACAAAACGCTAATTAGTACAATAGCAACATATGCTATGCAAATTTGGTCAGTCCGAAAAGTAGACGAGGAAGAAATACGCCGTTTTGAAAGAAGAATTATGAGAAAGATCCAAGGCCCGATAAAAATGGAGAATGGACAATATAGACGAAGGATGAACTTTGAAATAGTGAATGCATTGAAGGGAGAAGATATTATGAAACACGTGAGAACACACAGACTGAAGTGGTTTGCGCACATTATGAGAAGTGCGGATAAGAGTGCAATTAAAAAAGTGGCATAATGGAAACCTGACATTAAAAGATACCAAGGAAGACCTAAAGCTAGTTGGAAAGAGAATATAATAGAAGACCTACAGGCAATGGAAATAGTAAATTAGACAATATTGTGTAACAAAATAAAAGAATGGAAGAAAGTGATAGAAACTGCAAAGACTCATAGAAGACTATAATGATAAGTGAGTACAGTTATGTGTTTAAAAGTTAATTAAAACAAAATATGACTCTAATATATGTCCCACATGTAACATATTCTTTTGTAACATGTTATGTAGTTAGGAATAAGCACACATGGGGTGAGGCAATATACATGTACATATATATATATATATATATATATATATATATATATATATATATATATATATATATATATATATATATATATATATATATATATATATATATATATATAATAATTTAAATTGAGTAAATTACAAATACATTTTGGTTAATTTTGCACTCAAACATCAATTATTTATAATTTAAATTGTTTAACCTATGTACCTATGTTAAAAACGGTCGAGTTTTGATACACTTTTTTTTTAATTATTTACGTTTATATGTATAGTTACACAGAATTTTGATAGTGTTATAAGTCTACTTTAGTGGACTCAATATGAATCTAAGAATACCTAGGAAATATGACAAATATCTGTAAACTGAGCGAAATGTTCACAAAATGTGTGAAATTTCTAACAAAAGCATCCAAATCAAGTACAAATACTCGCAGCAGTGAAATAACTTTAATAATTGCTATAACATGAAAATGTGCAACTCATTCTGTTACATGTTACCATATTAATGCGAATGATCCTATTTTGTGCAATTTTTGACATTCAGAAAATTTACAGTTCAAAGAAGAAAAGTAGTGAATTTCATCACTTTATCTTTGAAAGTTCACCACATATCCAATTAGTCTTGTAAATCCCGACTTACCAGCTTCTGGGCAAATATCGACAACATATTCTTTCCAAGAAAAGTTAGATATGGTGAAAACAGCGCCCGAAGAGTCAGCGATTTGTTTATAATTGTGAACACAGATCACCCCTTTCCAAGCGACGTTAGAGTCTACAGGATAATACAGAAATTGGAAACCAAGAGAACATCGTTGGATTCCTGCAAGTGCCGAAGTACATTCAACGCCGTCACCGAAAATCCCCGCACTCAGTTTGAGACAAAATGCAGAAACCTTATGAAATCACTATACCACCGTGTAGAAAGTTCTCAAGACACACAAGTACAAGTGATACAAACCGCATTGCAATAAAGAGATTGTTCCCGGTGAGTGCCATACATACTTTATAGTATTCCTAAATCCCTACCTACTCTTATTATTGACACACTTTGGAGAAGCAACTATTGCTTTGATATTTTCTGAGAAATACTTTATTCACGGTCTAAACGAATCATCAAAACACACAGATGTGGTCACTTGACAAACCTCATTTCAAGTTACATAGAAGAACTCAATATTGCCAGAAAGTCAACGTTCTGGGAGGGTGTACTAGAGCATCAGACCATCCGTCTTAACCGGAAACTACTCAAGGACAACATAGGATCTGCAGTTGAAGAGGTAGTTCGTTACAAATGGATGAGTGGGGCATACAGACTTTTTTCTGCGAGGCCATTTGAAATTTACATCAGACTGATTTCTACAATTGAGGTCCTAAAAATTGTATCCTGTCAGGCTCAACTAGCAAATGGAAAACGCGAATTTTACAATAGACTGGGTTATTGTTTGACAGTAGATGGTCGTTTATTCGAATACATACACTAAAAAAAAAAAAAACTGTTTGGTATTTATATGCAGACGGTCATTTTAATAATAATTTTTTTCACCATCATATTGTACAACTTTTAATTATATTGTAACGAAGTTCGTTGTCTAAATAAATCTGGATGGAGGTAATCATTTTTTCATTCATACTACGAACATGTTCATTTTACCCATGTAAATTTTCGGTAACTATTGTTATTGTGATTATGAATGAGTTAATTACAACTATGAACAACAGTACTAAACATGCGTCCGAAGAACAATTTGTGTATGTCAACAATACTAACAATGCTTATTGTATGAACTGATGATTATTGCAACTAAATTATAATTACATATGCCGTATAGTACTACTAAAACTTCTTTAGCAAAAATGTCATTGCAGTTTCTGGTGGCATAATGATTTGATTCGTTTTCTAACTTTGTAATATAAGTATAATTAGCGCTCATAATAGAGATTAATATAACAATGGTCAGAACGGAAGAGTTACCTAAGCACTATTTTGTGTATAATCATAATCATCACTCATTATAATAAAACAAAGGGTGATGTTGCAGAACTCAAAGTATATATACTCTTCGAAGGATCATCCAAACTACAACATAGGAGTCACTCACAAATGCAGATTGTTTTTGAAAAATTTAGCGAAAGAACTGGTGATACCACATATGCAGAGAAGAACCATAACCTACAGTGTAGTGTCAGGGAATGTCAAAGCAGATTTATTGATATCTCTGGTTCACCAGCCGCTAAAACAAGTGAACAATTAAGAGGAAGAGATGCTCCGTGTGCCCGCAAATAGTGATCGTAAAAGCACAATGATACGTATTAGTTGTAAAAATAATATCTGTAATGAGCATAGTATTAGAATGTGCACTAAATCTCACGTTTGTAATGTATATGTATAAATAAATTTTAAAGTTTTACTTCAATAACTTTGTTTCTATTTTGACTATATGTAATTTTATATAACGGGTCTCAGAAGCCCGGAGTATGTACATGCTGATATTTTAAGTTAAGTTAAGTATCCTAGGGTTAAAAAAACATCCAGATACTTATAACAAGTTTTGCAGTTTAACACCAAATTTTAGAAATCTATTTAAACAGTTTAGTATGAACCATTTGCTACATAAATTTGTAATAGCTGAAAATCATTTAAGTGAAGATATGAGAGAATTTACGATAGAAACACAATACAACCAATTCATCGATCTGGTGCACTTGTCAACCACGAAAAAAGATTAAGGGTGTTCTATTACCAATAATTACATTTTAATTTATAAAATTTTTCGAAAAAGATAATATACTTCAGAAAACATTAAATTGAACAAAATCTGCAACAGAAAATATCAAATTGACAAATTTTGTACGGGGAATTAGTGATGGATTCGGACAGAGCCGGACCGGGCTTTGAGGCAAGCTCTGCCCGTCCCGAAATTAAGCATTTGGGAATCGGCCCGAAGCCCGGCCCAAAAAAAAATAGCTCAGCCCGACCCGAAGCCCGGCCCGCTTTCAGGCCGGTCCTGGCCGTGGCCTGACTTCTAGCTACAAAGGTCCTATATATCTTTATTTCTGAAGTAAATTGGAATTTTTTTTAACCGTAATAGGTAGCGGGTTAAAATTTCTCGAGCTATTTAGGTGTTTTAACAAGAACAACGATTGAAACAAGTCATATATTATTAATAAAGTCTTCTTATTAATGGAATAAAGCCACTATAACGATGCAATATATAATATGGTTTCGGTTTCTCACCTACAACCGTTTTCAAAGAATCCATAACATATTAATCTCTCTCTGTCTGTTGGAGTTTGACTATGAAAATTGTTATTGAGTTTTTGATGTTTGTAAATACACAAAGGTGAAGTGATTAAAACGAAGCCACAAAAAAAAAAACAAACATCAAGGGGTATACATATCAAGTAAGTATAGCACTATCATTCCTTTTGGGATGCAAATTATGAAATTATGTAAAACACCTATTTATAAATACAATTTAATTTGAAATATTACATTAAAAGAATTTTAATCAACAATTTGTGATGTCTTGCTCCAGCGTTAGAAACTTATGGTGTTCACCCTTAAAAATTGAAGCGCAGCAACATTATTGTAATGCCACACACCTTTTGAAAGTTTTTCCTTTATGGCGTACATAATATTATTCAAACAGTAAAAGAAAGTGACTTTACCCAAAAGGTCATGAAACAGTGACGCCCCTCCCCCCATTGGTACACCTATGAAACGTTCTATCTTAATTAGACTGATTTTAAAATAATATACGTGGGGTGCTTTAAGAGTTGATCCCTTTGTGTTCGCTTGAGAAAGCTGTAATTTCATTTTCTTCGGCCACCTAGGTACTGTTACCACAATATTTAGTAGTCGAACAAAAACTGCCATTCCTGGATGTACTTGTACACAGGAATGAGTGCGACAAGTGTATTCAGGAAACCTACCCACACGGGGAGGTACCTACACTACAACTCCAATCACCACAAAAACGTGGAGTTAGGTGTGGCAAAATGCTTGTACGATAGAGCAAAAACGATATGCTCAAAACAAGAGGACCTGAACAAAGAAAAAGAAAATATCGCTAGGACACTCAAAGAAAATGGCTACCCCGATCTAACAGCTAACCTAAACAGGGAAAGGGTAACCGAAAAAGAAGAACCTAAATATACAGCGATAATACCATATATACAAGGTACCTCACACAAAATACGAAGGACAGGCATCAAATACAAGATACGCACTGCCTTCAAATCGACCAGAACGCTCAGGGGAATACTAACCAAAACCAAACCATACAATGAATATCAGAATTCCAAGAATTGTGTATATAACCTACCAAGCGAATGCCAAGGTAGTGTAGAAATGAAACCCATATGGATTCCAATAATGCGTGAAGAGCTTTAGCGCAATACACTTGCGCAAGAAGTTACTGCGCAACATGCGCAATAAACTTCTGCGCAACCACGAAAAAAAATATATATATATATATATATATATATATATATATATATATATAGGATTACTCCGTGGGTCAGTGGCAAAGGTGTCAGACTAATAAGTGAAAGGTAGCAGGTTCGAATCTAAGAGTAGTCGAGTGCTTGGGAAAAAATTATATATAACATATGAATTCGACTCAAGTGCGAAAAGTCCTTCTCAGGACTAAGCCTGATGACGGAAGCAGAGTCCGCTTCCGAAACGTCGCGCTCAAAAAGCACAAACTGTTGAAATAGGCCGATCAACTCCACTAATTTAGTATTCACTATTACTCTAAAATAAAAACTAAAGGAATTAAAAGGGTTATGTATCAATGAATTTATTAACCAAACGATTACAAAACAATTTTAATTCCAAAATCTTATTATGATACCCAATAGAAAAACCATTATAGTAAATGTTCAGAAACGTCTCCTCATCGATCAATACATGTTCAAACTCTGCTCAGGATACTGTTGGTAGCTTTTAGAATTGTTCTACCTTCTGCGTCAACCTGATTTATTAATTCGGTAAGTTATTTTGTATTGTAATTCGTCAACAGTCTCGTACATATCCTTATAAATTTCATCCTTTAAGTAACCCCAGACAAAAAATCTAGAGGCGTTAACTCCGGCGACCGTAAAGGCCATTTAACGGGTCAACAGGTCCATTTGATGATATTTAGAAGGCTACAGGATACGTACGAGACTGTTGAGTAATTACAAAACAAGATAATCGATACCGAATTAATAAATCAAACTCACGGTACAACAGTTGTGAAAGCTACCAACAGTGTCCACCTCAATAGAGTTCAAATATGTATTGATCGAGGCTGCGTCGCTTTTGAACTATAATGGTTTTTGTTATCGGGTATCATAAATAAGGGCACCCCATTAAAAAAAGTTGCTTTAGCTAATAATTCGAAAATACGATTAACAATTATTATTTATTCGTTTTCCTGCTTTCGCGGAAACAAACTACTAATTTCGTCATTTAACGGAAATCGTAGCTACAACGATAACAAAGTTAGCAATGGTGTGCACTAAACTTTGAACACACAATCCTTCTCGTTATCGTAGGTGTATTGGTTTCGCACGGGCCCGAATAGCCCCAATGATTCGAAAAGCCTGAGTTCTTTAGCCCGGCCTGGCCCGCAAAAAGTTAGGCCCGGCCCGTATAAAATTATGCTGGCCCGGCCCAAATTCGAGCCCGAAATCGTGTTGGGTTCGGGCCGGGCCAGCCCGAAAGCCCAGGCCCGAGTCCATTCCTACGGGGAATTGTGGGCACAGAAACTTACTAATTATCCTGACAAAACTATAATACCTTATTTGTTGTACATTGATGACCTTGGAATCAATAAACCCCTTTGGTCTAATTCCACAAAACATTCTGTTTGCAACATTTATTACTCTTTTTGTTTGCCCATTGAAGAAGCAAACCAAGAAAATGTATTTTACACTGCAGTTTTAAAAGCTAAAGATCTGATATTCTATGGAAAAGAACAATGTTTTGAATTTCTGATTGAGGGGTTAAAAGATATGGAAGTAAATGGGATAGATATTTTAAGCAATAAAATTTACCGCAGGGTGAAGGTTGTAGGTGATAATTTAACCGTAAATTATTTTCTCAAGTTTAATAAATCATTTTCCAGTAATTATTTCTGTAGCCAGAATACACGAATTCTAAATAGGTTTCTGTTAAATAATATGTTTCATTTCATGTTGTCGAAAATTATGATACAGACATTAAGCATGATATTTTTGAAAGTGTATGTCTGTATTCTTTATGTCACACTCTCACACATTTTATTAGTGTTATGAAATACTTTGATCTGCAAACATTTAATTCTAGAAAAGAAATGTTTGAATACGGACTAAAGGAGATAGCAAACAAATGCTGGAAGAATTGAACACCATTTGATTAAGTAAAGGTTGAAAATGTCAGCAAGAGAAATGATGACATTCCTGCAGTTGATTGGTGATTTAGTTAGATGACTCGGTTTGGGTATTTGTGCTAAACTTAATTACTATTATTGCCATATTGTTATGCTTTGAAATTGACAACATAAGCCTTAACTTATTAGAAGACAAAATTAAGAAAAATAATAACGATTACTGTTTATTATTTAATAACACTGTGAAACCAAAGTTTCACAATTTAACCCATTACCCAAATATTATTCGAAAATTAGGACCGCTAAGGAAGCTTTCGTGTTTCAAATTTGAATCTAAACATAGGCAATTTATAATATACTCCCATTGTATAACCTCCAGGAAAAATATTTGTTTAACTTTAGCCAAAAGTGTGAATTACGTTATGCATACCAGATTATAATCAAATCAAATTTAACAACAAAGTTTACATTACAGGAAGACAGAGTGGAGAGGCAATTATCAAAATATAATTTATCATAAATTGCAAGTTCTAGAAAATGATGCAGAATTCTATACAAAATTGAGGTATCAAGGGATTATTTCCATAGACAATATTATTGGACCACTCATGTCACTAACAAAAACTGCAAGGGGAGAAGTAATGATTCAGTCAATAGAGCATTACAAAGTTGTAATGACATATTTTTGAATTGGTTTCGCCGTTAAGCATAACATACCTAATTTCTTCATATCTATCACTAATTTGAAGACTATGTTTAAGGTTTGTTAAGAATGTATACAGAGTGGACCAAAAGTCTGGAAACGCCCAATTATCTCGTAACTTGCTACTACGAATTGTACAAAATTTGGGATAAGCCTATTTTGGGATACAGAGATTCCAGATTTGAAATTTGCAATGTTACCAGATTTGCCGTTTCTCTGATATTATTAGTCACTTTGGTTTTTAACCCTGCATATGCAGTAATTATTGGAATCTCCTCTTCAATACGAGTTCAACCATATGTAACACTTATGACTTTATGTAGTCTAGAAGGTCTTAAATACATAAAACAGAAGTCTTGCAATGCCTAATTGTCTCAATAAATTTTTTAATACAAACTATTTTCAGCTACATTAAAATGTAACAATTGAAAGATTTTTAACATTTTTAACATAAAGATTACTTAATCAAGTGTTCAAAATGTGCTCCATTTGTGAGTTGACAGTACCGTAATCGATGGTAGAATGCGTCTACCACATTTCTTCATGAGTGTCTAGAAATTAATCGAGATTCATTGATAGTTCGTTACCTTAGCTCTGCAAGATTTGCTGGTTTAGTTTTGTAAACTGAATTTTTCAAGTACCCCCAATAAAAATAATCTTTAGGATTGAAACCAGGTGAACATGGTGACCATTCAATACTACCTCATCTACCAATCCATCGTCCTGGAAATATCATCTCAATAACGCCGAACATTTACACCAAAATAAGCTGGAGCTTCATCTTGCTGAAACCAGCAAGCAGCATTTCGAACTCATCTGACGTTAAATTTCCTTCGATACAGAACGGCTCAATTAACTGAGTTCCCACTATACCTGACCATACATTTAATTTTTGTGGTCTTTGAGTATGGTTTTCACGCATCCAGTGTGGATTTATGTCACGCATCCAGTGTGGATTTATGTCACTCCAGTACCTTAAATAATGTTGATTTACACTCACACTCAATGTAAAGGCTGCTTCGTCAGAAAAACATGTTGTAAACGAAATTTCCGTCATTGTCAATTTTATCCATCATTACCTCAGTAAACTCTAATCTACGGTTGAACCATCTTCACTTAATTTTTGCAATAAATGAATTTTGTATGGTTGAAATTTATTCTTATGTAATACATGTAAGACTGAAAAATGACCTATATCATGTAATTGTGCAACCCTGTGTGAAGATGTATGTGGATCTCCAACAAATCTGCATTATATCTAAAGTTTTGTTGTCATTTATAACTGTTTTTAGTCTACCTGATCGGTATCTATCTTTTATACCTCTAGAGTCCTCAAAACGTTTTATAGTTTTTTGTACCGTCGCCTTGTGGATAGGAGAACGGTTTGGGAAGTATCATTGGACAAGTTGGCTACTTCACTACTAAAATCTTTTTCTGTCGCCATACCCTCTCACATTAGAATAGTAATTCGTTCTTTTTCATTAACAACCATTTTAGAGAACCAATTTACTTTGCAGAACTTTTCAAAACACATCAAACTACTGTCAGTTTTATTTAATAATGTAAATGGTGAGTTTAAGACCTAGACTACATAAAATCATAAATGTTTCATATGGTAGAACTCGTATTGAAGAGGAGATTCCAATGATGACTGCATATACTGGGTGATGTATTTAAAAAACCAAAGTGACTAATAATACCAGAGAAACGACAAATTTGGCAACATTGCAAATGTCAAATCTGGAATCTCCATATCCCAAATTTTGTACAATTCGGCCGAGCAATTTACGAGATAATTGGGCGTTTTCAAGCTTTTGGTCCACTCTGTATAAGGTTGCAATGCATCTGGTTTTGCTCATTCAAATTTTTGCACCAGACAACTTAGTTATTCTTATTACAATACGACTAAGTTAATAAGTATTTGTATATAGTATACCACTTTTCAACACATTGATAAGTAGCACTCATATTATCTATTCCTACGGTATCTTTTTTCCTCCAACATGGATTAAGAGAATAACGAGGAATATATGAACAGTTTCCACATCAATACTTCACCTGAACCAATACCTATTTTTCCAGCCATAGATAATAATTATTTAGGCGAACCTCATCACCTATCAGGAAATATTGGATATATCAACTGTGAATGATTCTAACAAAAATTTAAATTAACACCATGACCTGAAAAATCATGGTAAACATAAGAATAGCTTATCAGGGCAAACAGCACAGTATGTAGGGACCTGTTCCGTTTTCCTATCTGCTTTTTTTACCCCTTTCAGTGTATATTTTCTTGATAACACTAGCGACAACGTTTTCTTGTTTTACGAGCTGGTTCTGAAGCTTTTTCTAAAAAAATGATCAGTTCTCTGAGAAACTGCTCTTATTTGTGGTGTTAAAGTATCATCCAATACAAGTATTTGAATGATCCTTTCTCTAAAATCTAAGAGAGGTACTTTTTTGGGCAGTAGCACCCACAAATTTACAAAACAGGTACCAAATAAAAGTTCCGTGGCCACTTTACAGTACCACTTAACAGTTTTCCTTATACTGGAATAGTAAGAAGATAGCTGATCTGGTAAGTCAACCCCCGTTTTGGCCTTATTATAACTGATGACACAATAAGGTTTTTTTACAGTTTATCCTCTCCAATTTCTTTTATCTTCAATCAATTGACCTTTATGGTCCTTACATGAAGTAAGCATTAGCACTTGACGTTTATCCTGCCATTTTATAAGTTGTGTATTAATTATCGACGTATATAACACGACCTTCACCTAGTAAAGTTTGTGCCAAATTTATGGTAACAGTATGGGCATGTCCAATATCAGATTTAGGTGTCATTTTGTTTTACTGAATAAGCATTTAAGTTGTACGTGTATCCAGAAGGCGTAGAAAGCTTGTATAGTTTAATTCCGTGGTTATGAGTTTTAGTGCGACACGTCCTCTTCAAGGCACCATAGACTCATTGATAACTAAGGAATGTCCCGGTTTTATTACAGATTTAAATTGACAAATAAGTAGGGTCAAAAGCGAAGTAATTTTAAAAAGATGTTGAGTGAGACTCCTTGATCAAACACTGATTAGTAAATCTGTTTGTTTCAGTCGCCATATATTCCAAGTCTTCTTCTGATACAAAAATTCTAAATAACGAGTAAGGATCATCCAGTTTTAATCCATCAGTAGAATATTCTTCCAACTCTAAATCATATTCCATTCTGCCAAATTCTCATTGGGCTAATTTTCCTCTTCGTCTAATTCAATTTCACTTAATTACTCTGTTAAAGTCTCAATCGATGAGTTACCTGAATAATCAGGATCCTCGTCACTATCATCAATAGAACTTTCATCGCTGGTATCTCTATGTGAGGGAGGTTCTGGTGAATTCGATTCTACTACATTCTCAATAGCATTGTTCTTGTTAACTGAATCATTAGGATCCTGATCACTGTTGCTAACAGAACTTTTATCATCGGCATCTTGATGTGAAGAAAACTCTGGCAAAGAAACATTTCCAAACACTTTGTTTTCGAAAGGATCTCGAGCTGTTTCATCTATAAAAAAATTTGCACATACGGCTAACTTGACAACTTTTCTACTTCTGATACTAACATTAGTATTTCCTTCCATTTTAACACAAAGTTATCGTTCAAAAACAATTGCACAAACAACTACACAACTAAACTAGTGCGAAATGCGTAGTTTGCAAAAATAACGTTGTATACGAGATAAGCGGTAATATCTAACTGAGTAGACTGGCTTGGCATGACGCAAGACACGCAAACCTCGAATCCCCTCCCACGTCGTGATGGTGATTTCAAGGCATCTGTGCCTTGCACAGCTCAAATTGCACTTTCAGGGCCAAAGTGAGGCATCGGTGACTCGAAGATTGCTCTTGTCTGGCGAAACGAGTCACCAGTGCTTCGAAATTTTTTTTGTGTAATTTGTTTTTAGCTAAAAAACCTTCATAAAACGCAGAAACTTTTAAATGATACCATTTTCAACACAAATCAAAGGAAATATTTTTTCGCCTGCTGAAATTGCAATATACTTTTATATACTTGGCATGCAATACGTCCTAGACATTAGGGCTGTCGACCTTAACATGCCGGGACTCGCTTTGTCCGTTTGTTGATTTGCAGAGTACAAGAAATTTTGAGAAAACTGCATATACCCAATTTAATTCAAACTTAACCACAATAAAATACTTTATAAATAATATAATAAATTATAAATAAATGTAGTAATTGATTCGAATTTTGTAATTTAAAATCATCACTTAAATCTGTGGTATCTCAACAACCCGTTGCTGATAAGTTACCAAAGAAACCACTGCAATAAAGATATTGACCTGAAAGGCATTTTGGTAATTAACTAATTTAATAATTTACATAGGTATTCTGCTAATTTTTTTTTGTAGAACCCGAAGGTGGCTCTGAACTATATTTCTTCTTCTTCTTCTCATAAACCTTGATGCCCAATATGAGCGTTGGTTATTTAGACTTTCTTTATTCCTTAATTCATTTTTTCCATATTTTTCGGTCCCTGGCAATCTGGTTTAACTCTCTTAAAGTTTTTCCCTTTTTTCTTCCTATTTCTGCTATTCTTTCTTCCCACTTCTTTCTGGGCCTACCCTTCCTTTTCCTATCAACATTTCTTCGTATACCTTCTTGACTATTGCGTTATTATTCATTCTGACTATGTGGGCGTACCAATTAAGCTGTTTTATCTCTATTTTATTAGTTATTATCTGTTGATCTGTATCCCGTTTTATTTCTTCATTGGGTATTCTGTCCTATTTTGTTTTTCCAGCTATCTTCCGCAGGAATTTCATTTCCGCTGCTATAATCCTTTCTTCTTGTTTCTTTTGTAATGCCCATTATTCACTAGCATATGTTATTATTGGTATTATCACTGAATTATATACCATTAGCTTTATGTTATTACCAATTTCTTTCCAAAGATAATTTTATTTAGAGCATAATATATATTATTAGATTTCTTTATTCTACTATTTATGTCTATGTCTATTCTTCCATCTTCTGCTATTGTGCTTCCTAAATAATAATATGTTGATACTTTCTCTAATCTTTGTTCTTTAATGCGTATTTCTGTTCTATTATCTGTATTGTCTTTCTTATTTATGATCATAGTTTTACATTTATCTACATTTATTTCGAGATTTATTTTTCCTATTTCTTCTGTCCATATTTCTGCTAATTTTTCCATTTTCTTATGGCTATCCGCTATCAGTACAATATCGTCCGCGTAAAGTAGGCTATCAATTCTTACTAGTTCCAATCTATTGCATCCAATTATTGATTGTTGCTTCTCTGTTTTTAATCTTGTATTCTTCATTAGTCTGTCCATTAGTATTATAAACAACAGTGGGCTCAAACTATCCCCTTGTTTTATTCCCTTCTTCATTTCGAATTTCCTAGACATTTCTCCATTCATTTGTACTACTCCATACACTCCCTTGTACAAATTCTCTATTACTTTACTTAGTTTTCTCGGTACGGTTCCACATTATTCTTCTATCTACCGCCGCCCTTAGGTCCAGGAAAGTTAAATGAAGTTCTTTACCCATATTCATCTTCTTTTCAATGATGTTCCGAATTATATGAATATTGTCATTGGTTTGTTTACTTGAACTGTATGCTGTTTGCTCGTCCTCTAGCTTAGTTTCCACTACTTTTTGCAGTATCTTCTCTATTATTTTAGTTTACAGCTTGTAGCTAGTAGTTGATAAGAATATGGCCCTGTAATTTTCACACTCTGAATAAACTTCCTTTCTTGTATATTGGTAAAATGATATTATTTTCCGTCTTTGGGGATTCTTGTTCCCATGCCGTTCTACATATTTTTAGTAGCCTTTCATTTCCTACTTCTCCTATGTATTTGATCATTTCTGGGTCTATCTTGTCTATACCACAAGCTTTATTCGTTTTTATTTTCATTATTGCCCTTTCTAGTTCCTGCATTGTAATTTCCTCTGTCATTTCATCTATCTCCTCTTCCATTTCCTCCTCTTCTCCGTCTCTTTCTTCTTGAATTTTTTGGTTTACTTCTTCAAATTCATTTGCGTAAAAATCCGACCATATTTCTAGTATTTCCCTTGTCGTTGTTTTTAGTTCATTATCTCTGTTTTTAATAGCTCTCAGTGGTTTCTTTTTATTGACTTTCAAGTTTTCTTACTTGATTCCAAAATTTACTGTTATTTATTTTGTATGTTTCATTCAAATTTGTTCCAAAGTCTTCCCAGCTTTTCGTTTTTGCTTCTCTTACCATATTTTTAGCTATGTTTCTTTTCATTACATAGTTTCTTCTCTCCTTTTCTGTTTTTGTTTTTAGAAGCTTAAAGTTCGACAACTTGACGGTGGAACAGTTTGATAATGATTTGAAAGCATGCCACCAATACCCTGTGCAACACATAGAAGATCTTGGTAGTACCACGGCTATTATTGAAAAATGGCCATTTCACAAAACTCCTGCCTGCTTTCGATTGATCTTTGTTTAATACGATTCACACTCAAAAAATTAACTGTTGCAGATTGAGACATGGATTACAGTGTTGCAGTTCAAATGGAGTAATCGCTAACTGAAAAAACTGCTACAATAAATTAGTATTTTTAACCATGGATGGAAATGTTGAAGAAAAAAACATAACAGCCACGTTGTCTATAATTGAGAGTGATGGAGGCATTTCTGAAAGTAAGTATAGTGGACTGACTTAATAGATATAATTATAATTGCTAATTATTCTTCAGATTCAAGAGATGCAGTTATCTTGTAGGGCTTACTTGAGTATTTTGTTCCCATTAATAGAATTGTACAAAAAACTGAAGAGGATAAAAATAAGACAACATGATCCACAATTAAAGATTCCCAAGAATCTTTTGTTTATATCAGGCTATCTACGCAAGAAGTTGAAGAACATATAATCTCCTTAACTTAACATACAGCCATTTATATATTGTGTATAGGATAGCATTTTAACTATTAACGGAACGTATGTATTTTTCGATGATGTAAAGTTTAAATTCTTTAGCTTTCTAAGGGCTGTCGATATTTATTGTAAAATTATAGATTTATTTAATTTAGATTTTCCGATTGAATCGATTATGTTTTATAGGTTTATAGTAATATTTTTACAATGTCAAGCCTCGCCAGAAATTAGGATTACGATTATGTACTTCAAAACATTTCCGACCATTATTATTCTCACTTCCAATTTTGCATTTTATGGTAGGTAAGTACTACCGTGTGTGAATAACCGCAGTTGGGGTAACGATAATAGTTATTGTGTTAACTATTTTTGATCACATTGATAATCATAATATAATAAACATCATAATAAACCCATGAAATACATTACTACATCAATAACGACCTTCGGTTGTCCTGAATTGTAGGCTAATTTGAAGAGTCGTTCAGATTTATAACTATAAAAAATCTGTACATCCAACTAATCACCTGAGTTGACAAAGTGAATAACCATAGTTATTCTGATGATTAAAAATGGTTTTGTGTGGTCATAATTTTCCTTCATGTGGATCATTACAGGGCATTTATAAATATACGAAATACATCGCCGTATCATTAACACCATGACTCCCATTAAAAAGTAAAAAAAGTAACTATCATTTGTGGGAAAGTAACTATCATTTGTGGGAAAGTAACAAAAAGTAACTTGTTTATTTGCTTAAAAACTTAATAAACATATAAATAATATATTTATAATCAATAATGATAGCTATTCTGTGAAATAAAACAAAAATGTATATGCATTAGTATTGCTAGTATGGTCTGTATCATAACAAAATTAAGTTTAATTTTCAGAATATAACTAAAATTTAAAGTCAAAAGAAAAACTTGATATAATTGATCACACATAAACATAAAATAAACACATATAAGTAACAATAACAATAGTGTAGTTTTTTGGCTTTTTATTGCTAGTATTACACTCAATAATTTGTTTCCGTGTTCGCTCAATATCGCATTCAATCTCCTTTTGTTTTTTCTTTTCAGTCATTTCTGCCTTCCGTGTAATTTGAGCAGAGTCTAACAAAGCTTG
The DNA here is from genome assembly GCA_036346205.1 of Vesta saturnalis. Taxonomy (NCBI): domain Eukaryota; kingdom Metazoa; phylum Arthropoda; class Insecta; order Coleoptera; family Lampyridae; genus Vesta; species Vesta saturnalis. Next base: position 231,092 of record JARFJB010000618.1, on the reverse strand, counting down.
TGCAATAGATATTTCTTCAAAATTCTTTTTATCTATAGCTTTTGTAAGCCTTTCATTAGCTTCTTTAAATAGTTGATTTGCTATTTCAGTCTTAGACGCCACTTTAATCTTAATATCTTTTAAATTTAATTCCAAACTAGATATAGACTTTAATTGCACTTTTATTTTAGTTTTGCGCGGTGTTCTTCGGTAAGCCTTTCATCTTCTATTAAACGAGAACGTTCTAGTTCTTCAGTCTTAATTCTTTTCTGATTTTCTAAATATAAATTTATGATTTACAGGCACTGTGACCTAAATTTATCAATTCTTTACAGAAGAATATTAATTCAGGTCTATTATTGTAAAATTGCTTTATAGCATCAGAGATATACAACCTCGCGTTAAACATACGGACACCCATCGAGGCTTTGTCTTTTGTCAATGTCCGGCCTAAGAGTGAAAATTCGCGTTCTACGTCTGCATTGCCATGTGGTAGACTTAAACAACATTTTACAAAAGCTCTGCAAATTTTCATTTATTCATATTGTTTTCTTCTGATTTAGTAATATTAACAATAATATTTTGCCAGTATTCATCTATTTCTTCGCCATGATGGTAAGGTGGCATGTTTCTAATTGGAGAAGCTTTAATTCATCTATTAAAGTGTCGATATCTATTTGGCAAGGTAGCTTGTTAGCGATTTTAATTATATCTTTTAAACTTTGATCATTTTTTATATTTTTAGGAAGTAGAAAACGAAAATATTTTATAACATGAACTGACGGTAAAAATGCAGACTAGAAAAAATGTCTACCCACAGTTATACAGTGAGTGTGTACTTTGCGTAAGAAGGATAATTTTTCTCTTTCTGTTAATGATTTTAGCTTGTCAATAGTTCTAATTCCACAAGATATTTTCTCTGGGGGTGATATCTTTTCACTGTTGAATAACGTTTCCAAATTAATATTCTCAAAATCTGCCAAAATTTCTTTTTTTATAATTCTCAATAACAGCGACATGCCAAGTTGTTTAAGCTCGGTATATAAAATATGAATCATTGGTTCATTTTTTTGAAAAATTTGTGAAAACTTGATAAATAGCAATGAGTTATGCTGCAAAAATGTCAACTGAGCTTTAAAGTTTCAATAAATCAAGAATATCTTTATAATATTTGGCCTTTACTAGTTGAGGTTGCTTGGTAGGCACATATCGAAGATATTTTTTTAACACTTCATACTGTTCTAGTACACAAGCTACAGCAGGCTCTACAGATAGCCCCCTACTTGGCACATATTTTATAAATGCGTGTCTAGGTAATTTCAGATCATCCTGAATTTTAGATCATGTTTTCGGAGTGGCCAGTCATCAAAAAAATAGTACACCAGAGCAAAAAAGTTGATACGTTACTCCCAAATTCATCAACCACATGTTTAAATGAATTGTGCACTGTATGTAAATTGCAAGTGCCAATATTAATTAAGTTTCGATCAACTTTTTCACTTATGAGTGCAAAAACTTTTTTATGTACATTTGGAGCATTGCTAGTGTTAATAATTTTGTTAAAGATAAATTATCATTTTCAATTGCAGTTTTAATAAAATGAGCTATATCCGTTGCTGCCTTTGCACTGCCAATAAAAAAATGACTCCAAATGATGTGTGAATATTTTGTTGTAGTGTTCAGACCAATATCTTATCACTATTTGAAGCTCCTTTTCACTCTCCACATTAGTGGTTTCATCATACATAATACTGTAACAACTAAGTCTCTCAAAATACAATCCCGAAAATAAGGAATGTTGCAGTAATGGCACAGTCGAACATACACCGGAATAATTCTGTGATATTTTCACAGGAGTTTTCAGACATTAGAAATAACAATTTTCGCACATCAAATCATTTCTGCTTTGGTTATACAATCTTTAATAGAAGTAAGAAGTAACTGTCTCTGATTATTATTATTTACATCTGCAGAATTAGCAGGTACACTAGTCAATCTAAACTGTGCAGATTTTAATTTCAGTTTAATATTTTCACCATGTTTCTGGGACATCACATGTTGGTTAATGCTTTGCATACCTTTCGTAATTTGAAAGTTGTTATTGCAAATAAAACAAACTATAGCTTTGTCATCATATTTCTTTCCCCAGCTAGATACTACAAATCCTTTTTCATCTGTTTTTGATAACCATTCCTGGTAAACTTTACTTTTCCCATGATTAAATAAAATATGTTACGAAAGAAATTAATTCAATATGTAGTTCCAAATTTCAACAACTTAATTCACAATCACAGACTGCAAAATTCAACTAAGTCACACTTAACACTTTGCTGAACAAGCACACGCAGATTCATCCTTTATAGAGGTTGGTTGGGTTTTGTAAAGGTGTGCGTGGTGCGGGATGCATAAATAAACACATCACTAATTAATAAATTGTTTCTATGTGAATTGGTGTAAATGATATGCTGATTTTCAGAACAACCCACATAGACAGAAAATGTAACCCATTGTTAATAAAAGTAACCTTTTAGGTCATCGGCGGAAAAAAAGTAACTTTTAGTAAAAAAGTAACACGATCTTAGCCCTGCAATAAGTACGCCTTGTTATCCTCAATTTTAGGTTCATTCCAAGGAGTATAGTTTTATTGGGACTATGAATCTGTACATAAACCAAAAAAGAATAGTTACCGAAGTGATGAATTCAATCCATTGCCGCTACTAAACAACTAACTTATCCTTAAATGAACCAATTTGTTAATATAGTTGAGTTAAAAAGTAGTTCGTGGTAAATGGGTTGTGACGACATTATTAATGAATTGTTTGGTTGACGCAGTGAAATTTTTTACTCAATATACACTATTTTTTGGTTCACTGTACCATAAGAATTTTTTGGATGTATAGATATTATAAATGATTTGTTGAAGATTAGCTCAGGAATGGCACATAGTTTTTCCTGCACTGAATTAACATTTGTCTCGAAATTTGAGGAACTGCAGTGATATAGCAGCTATCAAGTCGCAATTTACAAAGCCAATTGAATATTTGATGAATTTCCAAAGATAGAGCGATGAAGTTGACTACTCTCCTTTTTTAAATTTAGTCCAGTGGCATATTAGGCGAAATGATATTGCTAAAGGAAACTTAGAATAACAAGCTGGACATGAAACATAGATTTAAGTACCTGAAAACTGAAAATACCCTGGACATTTGTCCTGGAACGCCTAAAAGTTCTGAGGAACAGTGACAGTGAAATGTCAGCTTATTATCAAGTCGCAATTTACAAAGCCAATTGAATATTTGATGAATTTCCAAAGATAGAGCGATGAAGTTGACTACTCTCCTTTTTTAAATTTAGTCCAGTGCATTTAGGCGAAAAATATGCTAAAGCCGGAAACTTAGAATAACAAGCTGGGACATGAAAAAATAGATTAAGGTACCTGGAAAAACTGAAAATACCCTGGAATTTTCCTGGAACGCCTAAAAGTTCTAAACGAGTGACATGAAATGTTTTTCTTTGGGCTTATTTAATAATAATTTTTATACGCAGAATGTTTTCTGCAATATAAGTCGTTTTAAACTTGTATTTCCCAAAAATTGTGGGTACTCTGCAAAAAATTTAAATTTTTTCTATAAAAAGGAGACAGATATTAAAAGAATTTTCTGTTGTCTTTAATTTTTCCTATAAAAAGCAGACAAATATTAAAAGAATTTTCTGTTGTCTTAAGGTCTAATATCGATCTCATCGTGGATAAACACGTTCAGGCCGTAAATGCTCAGGATGCCTTCCTAACCAACAGAAGGAGTAAGATGTGACTCATTCCTTTGCTGTCAAAACATCTTAAAGAAGCAAACGCTGATGGGTAATAGCGCTTACTGCTATTGTCGCTGCCACTGATGGGGAGAGAGAATGCGTGGTTGGTCAGGATATGGACTTCGAAGTTTTGCTCATTGCTCCTGTAACTTTGGATGCCCATTTTTAAGTATAGGGGGAGACTACCAAGACGTACGTCGGTCAGCAATGCCAGGAAGAGCTTGGTAGAATGAGACACAATATCCTATACATTCTTGCCGCTACGGGATGTGGTACAACCTCAGCCATTCATATTAATATTCAAAATTGGCAAGATAAAGCCGTTTAGAAGAATGCTTAAGAACAAAAGCCTTCAGCGCGAAGTGGAACACCCAAATGCATCTCCCGATGCGATTACGAAATCTGGCGAATCAGATTCGCAGAATACACGAGGCTAGTCACCAAAACTCCACCTAACAAGAAGATTGATCAGACTACTCTACCTCGAACTTCTTCGACTGCCCAACAACATTCGTTTCGAGTTGACCACCACGTACGTTCAACGTTAGCTTGTTGATATTTACTTGATATCCTTTCTTTCGGGCTACACTAAATTACTGATTTCTGATTTATTTTTCCAGGTCCTAGCATGGAGAGGAGAGGAGCTGCCTCCCACTCAGTGGGGATGGCAAGAGGAGAACGGCAGTTACAAACATACGAAACATTGAGCTGCAGCTGTACAAAAAAATCGCATTGATTGCACAATGGATTGGATACTGTGCTGGACATGGCTGTAGTAACCGGTGTGAAAACGACGATGGCGAAAATGACGACGAAGACGGGGACACAGCGGACTTAACAGAAGGTGAGACTTTTGCAAGTCTAACTATAGCTCGTATTACTCGTTCGGTTGTAAAATAAACCCTAACCTGGTTTCTACAATATTTTTTGTTTAATGAATAAGAAACAAAATGGTTTCTAATTAAAATCTTCCAATGCAATAAATTGGCAGGAAGGTGGATTGGTGGGGAGGTTGAAGAGGGGAGCGACTTTTATTGGTCGAGAGAATTAAAAAAAACAATAAAATAATACATAATAGGCTACAATAAGTATTGTAGATAACAACAGGGTAATTAAATGGAGTGCTTTTGGACTTGTTATTTATGTGCTTTTGTAGCTGGTTTCTGGGCCAACCCGATGTTTTCGGTTTTTTTACTAGTTTTATTTTTACTGAAAATAATGGTTTATATTATTCATAATTTGTACGTGTAAATGACGGCATTTTAACGGTAAAATACGTAATATTTTGTCAAAATTGGCATTTGGTGTCAAAAAAACTTAAAAATTCTTAAACATTTTTGCAGGGTGTCCGGAATTTTTGAAAAAAAAAAACAGCTTTGAAACTTAGTTATATTGTAAAAACCACCATTTGGCGTATTCAAGTTATTAAATAAGCGCAAAAGAACCCATCTCAGGTCACTCGTTTGGAACTTATAGGCGATCTAGGGAATTTCCGGAATACTTTAGGTATCCCGTTTGAGAGACCGTACGCATTTTACTATGGTAATCTTTAAGAGTACCTGAACCTGTTTTTTCGAGTCCAAGTTTTCCGGGTTAAACTGTAAATACACTGGGCTAATGATAAATTTCCTGAATGTGAAAATTTGCGCAAAATGCGATCATTCGCTTCAGAAATACGTCTTCTTTGTTATACATTCGGAACAGGGACGAAAATATCGATATATTTCACTTTTACCATTGATATCCCTATGTTGCGTGTATCAATTCTACACCCTGTAGATCTAGTGTAAGAGAATTATAATTTAGGAAGAAAGCATACCTTGACATAGCCCATGCTAAAGGAGACATAAATAGTATGCACAAACATTGAGCAAATACAGTAAAACCTCGTTTATTCGGCCTCCGCGTTATTCGAGGCAACATACTTATCCGGGCACTCCGCATTAATTGTGTATGCTTGGATAATACTTTGTTTCTTATACACAACATGGTTACAACACGTTTTGTGTGCTATTCATACATGAAAAACAATTAAAATTGTCGCATTTTTTTATTTTTTCCGTGTTATCCGAGGTTTCACTTATCCGAGGTACCTCCTCTCAACATTACCTCTAATAAACAAGGTTTTACTGTACATTAAAATGAAAAGCAAAATACTTACTGTTCAGGACTTTGGTCTGTATCACTTTCTTCAAGTTCTGTTTTATTTCTTTTCTTCTCATATACTAATATAACGGCACATAGAACCAAAACTTCGGCACAAATTCCTAAAAACGGCCATAACGCTGCATACTTATCTATTAGAGAAGAGATTATTACAAATATGAATTGTTAAGAATGCATTGTCAAGTAAACAAAGTTGAAACTTGCCTTTCACTCTGACAATTGCGACTGAAGGCTCACTGCGTTCATTGGTGTGTTTTGAATACCCAATACATTTGAGCTCTGCTTGATCATCCATTGTAATGTCTTTTACAATAAAAACACTGTTTGGTACATTTTTTTCCGCATCTGCTTCTAATATAACTCTTCCTTCCGATTTGTTATATTCAATCCCGTCTAAAATTGCAACATTAATTCAGAGTTAACAATTTCATATAAAACCCATCCCAATTTAAAATGACAATTTTTTAAGGTAATTTTGTAAATTGCAGTAAGACATGCAAAGTGTGTAATTAAAAAGTAACAACCTAGAATAACTAATATGCATTTGGTTGTTAATGGTTTTTCATCAATTCACAAAGTTAACAAAACGGTCAATTTATTTGAAATGGACCATACTTACTATATTCCCAAGTAACTAATGGAAGTGGATTTCCAAGAACTAGGCACACAACTCTTAATCTTTCACCTTCTATCACACTGATATCTTTTTGTATTTTTACATAAATTTTACCTGAATTGTAAAAATGAGTTTTTGGATTTCCAAAAATAAATACTTACTTTCTACTGTTATAAACGCTTGATTTACGGGTATATTATTGACAAGTGCTATACATGAATAATTGCCTGCGTCATTTTCATCAGCAGAATTAAGTTGTAATTTGTAAATTAAGTTATTTTCACTGTGTGATAACGATACTCTTTTATTAATTGATTCTATTTCTGTTACTGGTTTCCCGTCTTTCTCCCTACAAAAAAAAATAATTAAAAAACCATTGCTTAATGAGTTTAGTAAATATATAATAGAGATTGTTAGGTTTAGTTTTAAATCTCATACTAACGATGTTAATTTAATTTGGATCTGATGATGATGTGTTAACGTAGATACTGTAATTAATTAGAGCAATAAAGTTTTGAAACGATTTATGAATGTTTTTTCTGGCAATAAGCATTATATAAGCACTGAAAGTTTACAAGCTTTGCCTTTTGTAGATTATTATTCCTATTTCACAAACTTATTAGCGTAATAATAGTAATTGGTTATTAGTAATATTCTTTATTTAATTGACAATGGCACACTAAATAAGGATGAATACCTACCACTTAACTGTTAGTTTTGAATTATCATCTAAATCTTCCGTCGTCACATTACACGATAATTGTAGTGCTTCTTTAATTTCGTATTTTGTTGTGCTTGTTGCGATGTCATCATATTTTGGATATATATTAACTGTAACAAAAAGTATAAATTAGATACTAATACAGGTCACACTTATAGTTATGCATACAATCAAAGCAAAAGGAAAACATCCTGTGCACAGGTACAATTGTCCATCTCATTATAAGGATTTTGGTTATTTTAAGAGGTTCATGCATCGTTACCAGATTTGATTGCTTTTAACATGTTGTATACTTTTGAATTTGTTTATTCTACCTCAAACAGGAGGTTGAGAGCGCCAAATAGCAAAGATCGTTCGCACTTTGAACTTACACACATCCAAATCAGAAGGCTGGTTAGTTTAGAATTTTAGATTGTGCAGGGGTGTTATTCTTGAAATTGTGCGAAAAATTACATATGAGATAACCCGGGCGAGACAGTGCCGTATTTACCATTACGCAAATTGCGCACATGCGTAAAGCGCCAAGTTTTAGGGGCGCCAACGTTTGTAGATAACACAAAGAAATTTAGATCACGTCAAATTAATTGTTGTAAATAAAACTTTAAGTCATAATCTTGTTAATTACTTCCACATCCAACAGATGCGAAGTACTGTATCGTTAAAAAAAATTTCAAAAATTTTTATTTTCTCAATCGCTTTAAAATGTTCGAAAACGCCCAAAAACAAAAGTTGAGCAAAAAAATCTTGTCTGTGTGTCTATGTACTCCATATCTTTCGAAGGACTTAACATATCAACTTGAAATTTTGCACACATATAGATTCAACTACCCAAAGCGGCCGATTGTTTTTGGGGTCAGTGGGATATAGGGAGAGGGGTAACATTGGGGGGTAAGTACCCTTTTGCAAATTTTTATTTTTTTAGATTTTTTTTTCTTTTAATATGTGATTAGTAGTATTTTTTTGTCCTTATAATTTTTCTGTACAACGAACGGTTTACAAGTTATTAGCAAAAAAAAACCGCCACTTTAAAAAACCGTTTTTTTCCTAAATATCTCCGGAACTACTTAACATCTTCAAAAAGTGAAAATAGCATTTAGGTAGGAAATAAAATTTCTCACCGACCTGGTAACGTAGCGGTGACACGATCTGCCTAGCATTCTGGAGGTAATGGGTTCGATTTCCGTTACCGTCTACCTTGTATGAGGTTTTTTCAGGGGGTTTTCCTCATACACATTGTAGCGGCATGGTCAATGCGTATATGCACACCATGTGCTTAGGCGAATGGTGTGGTAGTATTTTCCCCCTCAGAACCCTAACTCCGTTCCTTCCGATCCTATCCTGACCACACCCATCCTTAATCCGACCATACATATATACGTAATGTATGTATGCTGGTAATCCATAATTGTGGCTGAAGGAGGTCGGAAAACAGCCCGCCCTCCTCCTTGGTGAGGGAATGAAATACGTGACCTTTGCTCTCCTTCTCACAAAAAGGGTTCCTTCCAAATTTTTCGAAAATTTTATTTTCGAAATATTTCCAAAAAAACTCGATTTTGGAACCCGTCCACACGATTTTTTTGAGATTTTGGTATTATATAGAAAATCAAATTTCTGATCGAAAAGCATTCTTGTAATTTTTTCAGTTAATCGTTTTCGAATTATTTATAAAACAGGTTTTTGATGTGGAAGTATTGATACAATTTGCAGAGGGGTTTTTTTAACGCCTTTGTCTGTACGGTTCAAATTTTGTAATTTAATTTTCAACAACTTCCTGATCTCCGATTGAGCTGAAATGTGGCATACATGCGTATTCTTGATGACAATACACGAATATGTGTTTTTTGCTTTGACTTTTGCGGCCAAATTTGGTCTAAAGTTTTTTTATAAAGCTAGGGCCTTGAAATTTAGGACTTAAGCTTTTGGCATAATACCATGCACAAAAATATGCGACACGATGAGTTTCAAGGTTAGGGGGCTGCGTTGCGGCCAAATTTGGCCAAATATGGTCGAAATGTTTGTTTATAAAGCTAGGGCCTTGCAATTCAGGACTTAAGCTTGTAGCATAAGACCACCCACAAAAATATACGACAAGTTGAGTTCAAGATCATAGGGCGGCGCCCGGGGGGCTCAAAGTATTGTACTCGGTCAAAAAAATCAACTATTTTCCGATCTCCGGTTGAGCTGAATTTTGGCATACATGTGTACATTGGTCAAGTGAGTTCGAAATTTTTGTTTATAAAACTAGGATCTTGAAAAATTGAGTTTCTTTCTTTGTGAAACTTACACCCAAGCGACTAAAAAGGGGAAAGTAAAAATAAATAAAAAAAAAATTTTTAAAAACGCTTTTATTTCCAAATGTACTAAAAAGAATAAAATAATTTTGTTATCTACCCATTAACATCAAAAATTTTTGCGACTAAAAATAAAAGTGTGGGGCATACATGATATCTTATACTTATAACAAAGCCTATCACCACCTACGTTCAAACAATAAAGTGCAAGGGGTCTACAAAGAGCGCCCCACATTTTTATTTTTAGTCACACAAATTTTTGATGTGAATGGGTAGATAAAAAAAAATTTTATTCTTTTTAGTACATTTGGAAATAAAAGCGTTTTTCAAAAATGTTTTTTTTTATTTATCTTTATAGTAATATTTTCTAACACTTTAAACATACTATAGGATACACACACGTATAAACCTTTCCAAAACAATCTGACAATTTTATTGGATTGGAATACATTTGGTTTATGCTTAAAACACATCGGCAAGTACTGTACTCATGTTTTATCTTACCTTGATTGTGTTACGCATGTATTCATTACCAACTAAAATGTTTGAGCCGTTTATTTTTTGTTTGGGTTTAGTTTTAGACGTGAAACGCATCCGACCAACAACCGACTGGAGACTGCCGCAAGTTTGCATTGTGACCCTAGATAGTTAATATTTTTATTTTATTAATCCGAATACATTAAGTTTCTGCAGTCAAAGATTTCTTTTTTATTTTGATTAAGTAGGTATATTATATTCCGGATTTTGATTTCAGTTGTACGTTGTATCTTTCGTTGCCTTGTACGCTTACAATTTATATCACTATTGTAACGAATCTGGCACCTGCATACGCGATAAGAAACTACCCGGCAAAGCGTGCCGTTATCGTCTATTCAGTCGTCTAGCTATGAGTCACTCAGCACCTAGAATATTCTTTCTAAATTATCACATCTGTGCGTGTTTATACATAAAATGGAACCGATCTGGAAATGATTCATTGCGAATTTAGTCGTCGTGCAGCATTGAATATAAATTAGAATTGTACCGAGATACATTAAAAGCTTAAGTGTTAATTATTTATAGTTATTCGTAGTGCATAAGATTTTCGTGTTCACTTTTGTGTTTGTATTAAATAAATTACGTAAAATTTTCATCGTTATTGAAAACGTAACACTATTTTAGTTTTTTAGTTTTTAAATTCAATAAAGAGTGAACATCGGAAAAAATTAAGTGGTGCGCAGTATAAAAAACTTGCTGATGAAATACGCAAACAAGAAAATGTTTTGAATAAAACTAAAAGACTAGAACACTATCTCAGTTTACAAGCGTCTGTAAAACCTCAATCTGGGCTTGTATATGCCCGAAAACCTCAATGTTACTTATATCATTAGAACTATCTTACACAATAATGATACTGACGCTGTTTTAAATGTGCATGTTTCAACTGAAAGTGTCAGTGCTACTAGTGGTAGTGGTAGTAATTATGGGTTAGTAACAGATTATATTGATCCTCAGCCAGGTTCTTCAAAAGATGCTCAATGTACATTTTCGGTTTTGGGTGAGCAGCAAGAGCAAGTGCATGTAAGTGACGATCCCGCAGTTAAATAGTCAAAGCTTTGACTATTTATTATTCGAAGAAATCAATCAGCACATGTTCGATGATTTTTCAGCAACGATAACAAAAACTGTTGTAGCAAGCAATCCTAAAGGTATGGTTCAGCGTTCCTTGAATAAAAGTGTTTCGTGGAAAATCAAAAAAATGGTGAAGAACACTTACGAAAATTTTTAACATACTCTTCTTCGAAACTAAAGTTGTTTGTATCCTATGCCGTCTTTTTTTGGTGGAACTTGAAAAATCCCAACAGAAGGTATCAATGACTGGAGCAATGTAAATAGAATATTAAATCTATCTCGCGAACACTCCAAATATCAAATTTTATTATTACATGGTATGGTCAGAATAGACTCATTACTTTCTGAACAAATTAAAAGCCAAACTAAGTATTGGAAAAATGTGTTACAAAGGGTAGTTCCTGTAGTAAAAAAGTTGTGAACTAGAGGTTTAGTGTAGAAAAGTTTGGGTCTCTGAAAAATGGAAATTACATGATGTGTTTAGAACTTATCTCAGAGTTCGACCCCTTTTTAGCAAAACACATATCAGAATGTGGACACCCTGGCAGTGGGAAAACGTTAACAATCTGTAATGAATTTATTGAATTGATGTCACGAGAAGTTTTAAATTACATAATCCGAGAAATTCATAATTCAAAATATTATAGCATTATTGTCGACCCTACACATGACATTGCCCACATCGACCAATTATCCATCATTACACGATATGTTTAGATAAACGGAAAACCTGTGGAGCGATTAATTCGATTTTTGCTGAACGTGGGTCATAAATCAGAACAAATGGAAAATGCGTTATTATCAAAATTGCAGGATCTTAACATAGAATGAATAAATTATCGTGGCCAATCTTAAGACAGCGCTAGTAACATATCACGGGTTTACACCGGCTTGCAAGCTCGCATTATGAAAGGTAATCCTCTTGCTTACTATCTTCCTTGTGCAGCACACTCTATTATTAATTTAGTAGGGGTGTGTGCAGCGTAATATGTTAAAGCTGTTACATTTTTCGATGCTTTGCAACATTTATATATATTTTTTCTCAGCTTCTAGTCGTCGATGGGAAGCTTTACAATCAAACTTAAAAAGTAATGCTAAAGTTCCAAAACGAGTTGATGGGACACTTTGGTCTTTACGATGCTGTAATTACTAACAGAAATCATGGAAAATTTTTCAGAAAAGCCAACCACACGTATAGAAACAACTGGAATAAAACGTTTCGAATGCGTCTTTATGAGTGTATTTTGGGAAGTTTTATTAGAACGTTTTCACAAAACCAATAAGTCTTCAATCCGTTGCTATCGATACCAGCGATATAACGCAACCCTTTTCGTCTTTAATTCGGTTTGTAAAGTACTTAAGATCTGAAGACATGTTTACAACTTTGCAAACGAATCATATGAAGATGAATAGCAACGAAGTTGAAAACGAAAACTCTTTTCAGATGAAAGCCGAGATGGTTAAATTACTTTAACTGGAAAAGAAAAGAAACTGCGACATTTATGCTATTTTGGATCGAGTTGTGATGGAACTAGAGAAAAGAACTGCAGCATATGAAAATGTTTTTCAGAAATTTTCATTTCTCTTCTCTTTAAATAAATGTTCACAACAAACGTTAATTCAAAAATGCGATTATCTCCAAGAAATTTACAATGATGATTTGGAAAATTCCTTTTCAACGGAATTTTTGAACTTTTGGTGAATTCTTAAAAGAAGAGACTTCAGAAAAAAAGAAAATATCCGACTTATTATATTTAATTCGATCCAAAAATCTACAAACAGTCTCCCAATATAGCAATTGTGTTACGAATTTTTGTGTCAACGGCAGTGACTGCATGTTCAGCTGAACGGTCATTTTCTACTTTAACGCGACTTAAAACTTATTAACGGTCAAGTATGGAAGAAAATCGGTTAAATTCATTGACAGTTTTGACTATAGAAAGTGATTTAACTGAAAGTTTAAATGATAAACTGATTTACAGACTTCGTTGGAAAAAAAATCATGTCGAAAACAATTGTGAAATTCTAAGTTTTATTATTTTAAAATGTGTATTATAAATAATAAATTATCTTGCGTTACAATATATACCCTTGCGTTTAGCGTAAAAATTAGATTCCTAGGTATGACGTTGACGTATAGTAAGTAGGTACTAGGTGTAGCTCCTATAAAAAGGCAGCTGACTCGTCTGCCATATTGGAGCCCAATTTTATATGTACGGTTGTGTGTTTTAAGGTGAAAAGGGAGCTTTTACCAATTAACAATTTTATTTATGACTGGCTGTTCAGCTATAAAGTGTAATGCGCATTCAAGTAGAGGTGGTAACATTTCACACTATTAGTAGTTAAAAAAAATTAATGTTTATAAATCAGGTTATACAGGGTGATTCGCGAGGAAGTGGCAATATTTTAAAAATATGTCGAGGAAGCCAAAATAAGTAAAATAAACTCATATGTTCAAGTCCGATTTTCATTTGTTTCAGAGATATTTAAAAAGCAAACAAAAATTTATTACAAAATCAATTACCAAAATAAACAAAATAGCATTAATTTACGAAAAATGTTCGAAGCATTAATTTACGAAAAATTTTCGAAAACACCACCGCCCACTTGGATACACTCATTTGCGCGTTTATAAACTGCACTAGTAGCGAGTTTCAATGAACAATTGTTCGCTCTAATTGCATTAAGAATGCGATCTAGTAACGCTTCCCTCGTTTCCACTTTGGTAGCATAAACTAACGACTTCATCCATCCCCAAAGGCAAAAATCGAGGGGAGTGAGATCCGGTGATCTTGGTGGCCAAGGAAGCGGACCGCCTCTGCCAATCCAAAGATCGCCGAAAGTGGTATTCAGAAAATTTCGTACATTATTTGAATAGTGAGGAGGCGCTCCATCATGTTGGAAGATAATTCGTTGTCGAATATTTAAAGGTGCTTCGTCCAATATTTCTTCTAAATGGTCTTCTAAAAAACGTAAATATCCTTGTCCAGTAAGGCGCGCATCTAATACGAAAGGACCGATTAATTGATCATTTAGAATACCGCACCAAACGTTAATCCTAAATCGATGTTGGAAATTGTGTTCTATCGTAGCATGGGGATTTTCGTCCGACCATCGATGATTATTGTGGCAATTGTTAATTCCATCTCGCGTAAATTGAGCTTCATCCGACCACAAAATGTCTTTACACAATCTTCTGTTTTCCCGAATCCAATGACAAAATTGTAGCCTTAAAGGATAATCGTCTTCGTGGAGATTTTGTACTTTTTGCAAATGATAAGCGTTCAAACCTTGTTGCTTAAGTGTTTTCCAAGCCATTGTTTGTGGTATTTCAAATTGGATTGCGATGCGCCTTGTACTTATCTCTGGATTTTCGTCTACCACATCCAGAATATCTTCTTCAAGTCCAACAGCGATTCCGTGTTCTCTTTCAGAAACAATACTTGCATTTGGAAATGTCCCAGTTTCCTCCACTGCACGAACATTACTACCATTACAGAACCCATAAACAAATATCATATCGGCATATTCTTTATGACTAAATTTGTGGGGAATTTTTACAACTTCATAAAACTAATGTTGAACAACTGTCACTTTAACAACTAACTGTCAGTTTTCATTTCAGTTGCCTACTTTCACCTAATTACACATAAGTTCTGGTTGCGTAATCCAGAAAGTCAACTCTTAAAAATAAATACCCTGTTAGGGAATTTTGCAAATATTGGCGATAGTGAGAACGTTCTTGGTGAGAATTTATTAGCCGCCAAATTTAAAGTTACTAAAAGGGCAATAATTATTTTAAAAGTTTCCTTTCTGGATTTCGCTCTTAGAATTACGTGCATAAGGTCAATACATCAACGTACTTCGTAATAGGCAAAAAATTAATGAGATTTGACATTTTAAGAAAAAGTCAATTATCCTTGAAACAAATTAAAATCGGACTTAAACATATGAGATTATTTTACTTATTTTGGCTTCCTCGACATATCTTTAAAATATTGCCACTTCCTCGCGAATCACCCTGTATAACCTCAAATAGTAGTTATTTATTTTTAGTCTGCAGACTGCAAAGTAAACATTAAATTTCGTTACGTATTACATTTCCTGCAGATCCAGAAAGAAAAAAGGGCTAATCAACCGAAGGGACAAGTGGCACAATTGTACAAACAGTACTCGTTTATGTTTGGTAAGTGACGAACATTTATGCCTATCAACAAAATACTTACCTATAAAATTTAAAACCATTCCTTGAATGATTGCTGTAATTGGGAGCTGAACAACCAATCATAATTCTTAATATATAAACAAACTCAACGACATCCTTATACAAATACACGGGAAACGTCAAAAATTGGGCTGCAATATGGCAGTCGAGTCTGCTAGGTATTTATAGTGCTGTAGTACAAGGTTATAATCATAAATACTCCAATTGAAAGGCGTGAATAATTTCATGCGTAAAGCGGAAAACATCTAAATCCGGCACTGGAGCGAGATGAAATAAGTACTCTGGAGAGACGTGCGACATAACCTTCGTAAGCGACAATTTGTAACTGTGCAAACAATTTGACAATAGTGCATTAGTTCATAGTTCATGCACTTGTAGAAGCTAGTAGTAGTTCATAAATTCATTACTTTTAGTTTTATATTATACTTGTGTAATGTCACACCATAGATTAATAAGTACTTAGCTGTCTAATATATATTCATCGTTTAGCATAAGCTTGTGGATAACGAGTGAAATAACAGACATATGATTTGTCTGTTTGTGGTTACTAAAAGCATCAACTGCACTGAGTTAATCTAATGCGCCTCAGGTAGTGTGCCGTAATTCAGTAAGTGAAATGGTAAGAATAAGAACCCGCAAAACCAGTTTGATGGACATAAATCAGGGTTTATAAAAATTATAATAATATTTAAATTGCAAATAATATTGGTTTCATGTAATACAAGGTGGTGCAAAAAGGATGGTCACATTTAAAATGATTATAACACCAACGATTTTACAAATAACTTTTATTACATTATGTTCCTGCATGCTCCCAAGTACCCAATTACAAAAAATTACCCTGTAAGTTGCAAAGTTGCCAATATATAGATGAATCAATCAAAACAAAAAAATCATGTAGGAAAATTAACTTCGGGAAGATGGCGTCCTCCCTCGTAGATGCACTACAAAAGCTTTTCCTCAAAATTCTCCATCACTCTCGCTACAGTTTCTTTTTCGATTGCCGTTATTTCCGCACGCATTGCTTCTTTCAGATCATTTAAGTTTCGGGGCTTGTGTACGTAGACTTTTGACTTTAAGTATCCCCAAAGAAAAAAACCACAGGCTGAGAGGTCAGGTGATCTAGCGGCCAGTGGACGTCTCCAAAACGCGAGATGACGTGGTGGGGGAACATGCGCTTTAAAACACTCATGGAGTCATTGGCTGTGTGGGCTGTAGCCCCATCCTGTTGGTACCAAATTCGCTTCCGATTAACACGTAACTCCCGCAGTTCAGTTTCGGCGTCAAAAAAGTTACGGGGCATGTTAACGTAACGTTCTGAGTTCACAGTGACTGTAGCGCCGTTCTCCTCAAAATATAAGGCCCAACAATCCCCAATTTTGAAATTCCTCACCAAACAGTTACTTTAGCACTGTGGAGAGGCCTTTGGTGTAATTCTCTGGGATTTTGTGCTGCCCAACACGTACAGTTTTGCTTATTGACGTAGCCGTCCAAATGGAAATGTGCCTCATCTTACATCATAAGCACAACGTCATCTTTAGAGTACAAAATGTCCAACATTGTTTGACAAAAGCGTCTGCGGTGCTCAAAATCACGTTTATACAGCTTTTGCGTGATCATAATTTTGTATGGGTGAAACTTCAACTCACTGGTGGTACGACGCGGACTTTGAAGCACTGACGCTCTTACAGTCACAATATTTTGTGGGGTAACCGCCGTATGTGGACGCACAGTAGATTTACCACTCAATGCAGACCCTGTTGTCCGAAATGCAGTCACCCAACGTGATATCGATCTACGATCAGGAATCAGTCCATCACGCGCTACACCAAAATGTGGTCGAAACAGTCGTTGCACAGTAATAAAACATTCATTGTTTCTGAAAAACTGCTCCACAGCAAAAAACGCGGTGCTCTACCGTCCATTGCGCCATCTCGTGGCAAACTGGTTACTACGGACGACTTGCAGACGGCCAGTAGCGTTTCCTGCCCCTCCCCCACCACTAGTACTACGCAGTTCAAATACGACCATCCTTTTTGCGCCACCTTGTACAAACCATTTTATTCGCCCTAAGGGCGTTCCTTGCACAATCTAAATAAGATCATTATGATTTATGGTTTCATTATTGGGGCACCATTTACTTTATTTTAATTGAAAGTGTTAATGAAAAGGTTACCGACAAATTTGCTTCTAAAAAGGACAGAAGAATCAACTTAATTTATAAAAAATAAACCTATATGTTATAACTTAATAACTGTACCTATGTAGTTTAGACTTGAGAGGCATTCTTCTTGATATTTACTTGTAGAAACTGAGTTTTTTTACTTACTTCTCAAATCTGGTAAGTTTATGTTTATTTTATTTTTAATTTAGGTTTGTTAAATGTATTTTACAGATCGTTTGTTGCAGTGCAAAACTGGTATCTTTGTAACACACGAGCCGCCACTGCGCACAAACATTCAATATTTTCAGTGATGAATCACATAAAATGACTATAGTACGTCCCTAAATATCAGAGAGTAATAAATCATCTTGACAGCGACAGGTCAGTAACGTACTTATTAAAGGCATATTTATACTATAAGGTCTGTAAAATATATTGACTTTCAGTTTCTCTTAATATTTAAAAAAAAAAAAAAGAATTAAGTGATTTAATATCTACGTCTTTGTATAAGTAACCTGTAAGCTTTTTTCTACCAAACAAAAGATCGAGCGATAGCTCAATCTTTGTTAGTTACGTGCAAATTGTTTGAGATTGAATTAATACAAACGTCATCTTTATTGAAGCAGATAATACATTATTGTACAGGATAGCGAAATTTCAAGAAAATTTGTAGAAGTTTAGAAAGTACTCATTACACGATTATCTAATTATATTTAAATTAGAAATATGACTCACTTAATGGGGGACGCATTAAGATGCAATTACCACATTTGTAATTTCAAAACAAGTACTTCCAAATGTTCAGTTATTTTCGAGTTTTGGTTTGATACTTTCACGCCTTACAATTGTTTGATAATTAATTTACAATTTTTAATACACTGAAATTCCAACCGCACGTTCATGAGTTGTTGTATGTTCTTCAGACCTAAGTTGAATTTTAAAGTGTGGTCTTTTTTCCCGTTTACATGAACCGTCTTTATTTAACACAATATTTCGTAGGTTTAAACTCCGTCTGTTACTGATTTCTGTTTGCCGCTTCCATGCAAAACGACGACACTATTTCACTAATAACACGGTTTATTACTCTCCGATATTCTGGGACATACCTAGTAATTTTTTATTTTAAATTTCAATGGCAGGTAGCATACCAATTGAACGTCGGTAGAGTGATATTGTTTTCTGTTTACATAGAGGTATTCTGTATGATTTAAATGAATTGCTACATAAGTGCAAACCAGGAATGTTCTGTCTTTCATAAAATCTATAAAATGTACAATGTTAACAACCCTTAGGATAAAGAATTAAATACAAGTATAATTACTTACTGATTTCTTAGAGGTCGCATTTCAACAAAATTTTGTGAAAACCTTACATGCTCGTTAAAAAATTGATTTCGGTTTAGGGTAACACACACATCTTCGATACATCTACTTGCGGAAGCTTGACTCAGACCATTGTTAATATTTAAACATAAATGAACGCAATTCATTTAGTAAATATCGAGTTGAATCTTTGTTTAACCGAAACAAACTACTAAACTGCTTTTCATTTAGTACTTCAAAGGGATTGTTACAATTATAAATTCTTCTTGGTATGTCTGCCAATACTTCTTACTCAACTGCTTCTAGGATCGCTATAGCAGCTAAATTAATTTGGTTATTCACCTTTTAATGCTCTAAGTGACTCATAATTTGTGACAATTTTTGCATTCGAGATTTTCAAGAATACATTGTGCTAAAAATTGTGGGAGAATACGTCACCTTAGAATGCAGGATCAGGTCGCATGATTTCAAGAATAGATTAGCGTAGATATATTTGGAACTGTTATGGCCAATCATAAAATCGCCCCTTTCTCAGAAATTATCCAAGTAAAGATATATTTTAAATATTGTCATAGTAAACACTGGAAAATGTCTGACTTTTTTTGCTTAGCGTATTTTGTGCTGTCTTATAAACTGTAGTGATGTGGTAACGTCAAACATGTTTTTATTTAAATGGCAATAAATCCGGTATGAATTGGACAAACTAGGTCTCGTTTAAAAAAGCTCTTCCTACTTAATAATCTGCTGCATAAACATTGTCCGAGTCGATTTTGCCGTGGTACCTAGAAGGCGCCGTTTGACCTTACAACAATTATTGCGCATTATCGTGAAATTATTGAATAGTACGCTATGTCTCTTTTTACATAGTTAATTAGAGGACAAATTCCTTAAAAAGTCAGCGCAAACCGCAACTTCCTATCATTTTTACAACCGAAGATATCAATAAAATACATACTATATTGGGAAATAAATTTAAATTAATTGCCACAATTTAATCAATGCTGCTCTAAATGTTCAAACTGCCGTCCATTGTTTTCGATGTACTTAAGCATCCTTTCCGGCGTAGACCAAACTGCACTCTCTAGTTGAGCAACTGAAATAGTTTTCATAAAGTCCCTTATTCGTCCAATCATGTTATCCCGTGCAGTTGGTCCGGTTGCAAAAACCATATCTTTTACTCGACCCCGTAAATAAAAATCCAGACATGTTAAATCTGGTGATCTAGCGGGCCATGGAAAGATGCCGCCCCGTCATATCCTTCTAACAGGGTAGTTGCCATCTAAAAATTCCTGAACATTTACCGCGAAGTGAGCTGGACAGCCACCGTGCTGGAACAGCATTCGTTGTCGAATTTCAAGGGGGACTTTCTCTAACAAAATCGGAAATTCCTCTCTTAAAAACTCTAGGTAATTGTCTCCACTTAGTTCGTTATTAAAAAGGATGGGCCGATAATTCGCCCTCCTAGAATTCCTGCAACAATTTACATTCGCCCTCCTAGAATTCCTGCCCAACAATTTACAGACCAAAGACCTCTCCGGTGCTGGAATTCTCGCATAAAGTGCGGATTCGCTCTTGGCCAATATTGCGCATTATGCAATATTAAATATACGTGAAAAACCTTGCCGACCTTCTACCATCATACTCAAAAGCCAGTGACAATGGTCTAGTCAAAATGTGCAGCTGTCAATCCCTGGTGCAGGACTAAGTGATATGGATGTAACCTGAAACAAGATGGTGACCACTGATTCAACATGATCTTACTGGTTTTTGCAGGAAAAGCATTAAGTAAACCTTTGGAAGTTTATAGTGTAGGTTCAAAATCGAAAGCTCGCGTACCTGTGCTCATTGAAAATGTTTTGAACGGCAGTTCCAGTTACTCTCAGGTTCTGCGCAGTAGTTCTAGTACTTAGGTGAGGATTAAACTGGACGTAAGCATTCGAAGTTTATAAGCCCGATACGCGGAAGATCCTACCGAAGGTTCCGTGGCCGGGAGGCTCCGACACGGGCGGAGCATGCCCGCCTTCACGCGATCTGTACGGACTCCAATCCCGACTTGGAATTCAGTTTTTTTACTGGTTTTTCAAAAAAAAATCGTCGCAACCGTCGTGCGGAAGATTAAGGTTAAAAATAGGGTTTGCTATTTTTTTTTACTGGTTTGTCGTGCTCGTATAGCTAGTTACTAAAATATTATGACCCGAAAGCTCTCTCACTACGGATTCCGGCCTAATATTTGTTTTATTGATATTTTCGGTGGAGTTGCGGTTTACGCTGACTTTTTACTATTTAACTATGTAAAAAGAGACAGCGTATTTCCTGATAATGCGCAATAATTTTTGTAATGTCAAACAGTGCCCTCTAGCTATCGGCAAAATCTATTCGGACATTGTTTATGCAGCAGATTATTAAGTAAGAAAAGAGCTTTTTTACACTAGTTTAAAAATCATTATTAATTTTATTATTAAATACATAAATAAAAAGTTTACCTCGTGTAGGATTTAACCCTAGGACCTCCACTTTGCTAGTTTGTTCAATTCCGTTAACACATACCAGAGTTATTGCCATTTAAATAAAAACATGTTTGACGTTCCCCCACCACTACATTTTATAAGACAGAGCAAAGAAAGTCAAAAATTTTCCGGTGTTTACTACGGAAATATTTAAAATATATCTTTACTTGCATATTTTCTGAGAAAGGACCCGTTTCGAACTTGAAAATAATTTCCAGCGATTTCTCTTGGCGATTTACTAATTAGTATTTTTTTGAACAATGTTGTCACATTGACAGTTCCCGAGATTTAGCCGGCGCCCATTCTTAGGTGGCCACCCGGTACATTAATTTGTACAACATTTATTTCTTAATTTGATATATTTTTATATAAAAATTTGTTCTATTCCTCGTAGGACATAATAATAGAAGAAAATGAAAAATCCGAATTAATGAAGTAAAGAAAATGCCATAAATTTATTTTAAACCTAAAATATTCTCTGAATGAAAATGTAGGAAGCACATAATCATAAAAAATATATTATGAGGAAATGTTTCACGTACGACCATAAGTAATCAATTTACAATGCTCCATAAAATGTCAGTAGGTAGTACATCTGGCACAGAATGTGACTATTAAGAGGAATAACTTAGTTCCTTGTACGGTTTAATACACGTTTGTAGAAATAGTAAATTGAACATTGTATTAATTACAAACGACTATAGCAACTTTGGTTTCATATGTTGAAGCGTTGCTGGTTAAAGATAGAGCAATGTGTCAACGTTACATTTTATTATTTGATTTAAGTAAGAGTAGCAGTGTTCGAAGATTTAAACTCTTTATGGCGAGTAATAAAACCAATTTATTTTGAAAATACGAATAATTGTATAACGCACGCTTCCACTTCTGTGGAAAGGTGGGTAATAAATAAATTTAGAGAAATCCCATTATTATCATTTTCAACTTTATTATATCCATTGTCTGCTCTAAAGTTCAAAACACAGAAAAAATGCACCATAAAGTGTATTATTTTCGAAAAAATCGAAATTATTTACAGATATTCAGCTCCTAACGTACAACTTTTACGACAGAAAAGGCATTGAACTGCTTCTACAGATTGAACAGGTGGAACGATCAATGAATCGAAGAATTCAACAATATTGAAGCGAATACTGACTGGCCATTTAGAACATTGGTTGTAAACTAACACACATTACTTACAATTATTCTTGGATTTCAAGTATGGTTGGGTAATGTATGTTTAGATCTTCATACTTCATTAAATGCTATGATATTGGCAATGGTTTTATTACTAAAGATTTTATAAATAATTATTCTACGAACGCCACTGTCACTTCGTGTATTTTCAAAAATTACTAGCATCTGTACAGGCGGTTCTTTTCACATCGGTGTCATAATAAAGTAGCAACTATGTTTAAAACTCTAATTGATTACGTTTTAACAAAGTTTAATAATGTTAACGTTCAAGTTATCAACACAATAAGTGATTGTTCAAGCAAAAAAAAAACATGCATTAATAAGGTCTATTAATAAACGATTTTGAATGAAGTTGAGAGAAAGCGATGTGTTGATTTGAATGCATTACGTCACAGTAACCGGAATTGCCAAGAAAAAAACAATTCAGGCGTTCTGTACTTTTACTACATGATTGCAGTCTGGTCGATAAGTTTGCACTTTGGAAAAACGTGAAAATTAAAAAAGGAGATTCTCTGAAAAATATTTTAACCAACTCAATGTTAATGCGCGAATAACGATCTCGATTTTTTTAAAGCGTTCACGCGTTAAGACGCCTCATCGTTAATCGCCTTCATTAATACAGGTGATTGTTAAATAATTATTAAGTAACTGATATCAACCTGAAATCGTTATGTTTTGAACATCCACTTATTAGTATCATACATATTTTTTTAAATTTTACATTTAATACGCTTCCAAAGAGAGAATAAAGCCCGCATTATGGTGTCAGCTTGATTTTTTTTTGTAACAACAGCTATATTTATGGATATAATGAGCATTCACTGTAATCCCGGCTGTGATTACAGTGAATGCTGGCAGCCATTATTTTACTTCATAATTTACTCCGTATTTTTATATCGCGGTTAGCGAAGATATTATTTGCTGTCTTATATCGGGTGCTTTTTAACCGGCATATAGTGTATGGATACCTGAAATTTGGCATACGGCCACAATACACATCTTCCAAAAATATAGTCGTCGCAATGGTACTTCCGGTTGTACCGGAAGTAGCCACCACCTTCCTTGTTTTAAATGGAACCATATATGTTTCTCAACGCTGTTGGATTCTCTACATGATTTGCTACATAATTAATCTAGTTTATGTTTACCTGGTTGCTATGGTTACGGAAATATAACAACTTTTATGAACAAATGTCGACTTGCAAGAGTTTATTAGAAAAATCATAACTTTGAACGGCTTACGACAAGAAAATAAAAAAGCCATCCGACAATAGTCAATGAATTGCCCTTTCAAATGCATGGTCTCAAGTTGATGTTACTCTATTGAAGACGCTGCAAAAAATTGACTAAATTTGCAGTTTTAAAAACAGTCGCGTTAAGAAAGCGATCAAGAATAGTTGCATAAAATAAGCGATCAGAGTTGATACCTGTCGGTCGATTGACGCCGCAGCATAAGTGACATTGTCTAGTCACGCGGCCCTATAAAGTGTGGAAATTACAAATAAGAATTAATTAGCGGTATAATAGGGAAGAAATAGAAAATTACCTTCCTTGTTAAAATAATAAAAAGTGCAAACATTGACCATTTGGCTATAATAAAAAGATTGCGTAAAAGTTTACAATAGCGTTTTAAGTTCGTGTTGAAAGTGTTCCAAGTTGATGTTTTGATAGCGAGTGATAAATGTACAATAAGACAATCGATCCAATTAATAGATCGATATATAAAGTATAATAACTGAAGAACATTAATAATGAAAGTATGGCCTTCCGTAATTCGCTTGCAGTTTGTTGCGCACGCCGTTTGTAATTAAAACTGAACAGTTAAGTAAAAACTGTATGGTGTAAATATATCGAGCAATAATTACAAAAATCAGTAAATTGTGGGGAGGAAAATTAGAAGCGTATTCAGCTGTAACAAAGGCATAAGAAAAGATAAGGACAACAAAGGAGAACGGTTCCAGCGTACCGGCACAGTGACATCATCGGAAGAGCAGTCTATAACCTAGTGAGGCCTCTTCACCTGTCAAAAAAATGCAAGCATTACATAATCAGTTTTTAACAAAAATAAGTAAGAACCCTTTTTGTTTGTGTTAATAAATAAAACGTTTTTGTGTTTGATTTTCTCGAAACTTTGCATTTGACTATCACAATTAAACGCAAAACAACACGTTTAATTCTGATACAGATTTTACATGTTAGTTTTAAGAATATTGTTTTACATTATTGGTTTGATTTTATATGTTTGTAAATAACGTATTGATGATTTTCGTTCAGATTTGGAATTTAATTAAATGAGTATAACGTGTGAAATACTTTTATTGCTAAATATGAAAATGTAAACTTTCACCATTAACACTCATAATAAAATACTTATCTTTTTTGGGATTTTTTAATGGTGTACTTTAAATTATACAATCTAAACGTTTCGATAACACTTACAGTTATCTTCGTCAGTAGTAATGTTTGTTAAAAATTGTTAAAGATGTAGTAAACAATTTTGTCAAATTTGAAAAATTCAAACATAAACATAAGCCTGCTATTAATATAACAGTTTGAGAAACGTATAAGCCAACTATAAAGTTGTAGTAAAGAATAACTAGGTCATTAAAATTAAATATTGTTAAACTGCCCCAAAGATGACAAACCAGAACACTCTCTACGACGAAAGCTAACAATGAAATTTGCCAGCCAAAAAACACATTTAACAAAATTTAATCGAGTTATGATGTAAGTGTAAAGTTGTGAAAAACTTCAATTTTAAAATGATAGAAGCATTCACAAATCCAAACATTACATCAAAAAAATAACCCAGTTAAATCTAACAAAGAGATATCTTTATCAATAATTGGAAGTGTTATTAACAATGAAAAGCACAATGCAGAACGTTCTTTGTAATTTTTAATTTCAATTTAATTTCAACTACTTATGTTAAATTATAGTGCTGTGGAAATTTAACATATAATTGGTAAAGCATTTGCTTCAAGGTCTAGGAAAAACACAGCAAAAAACCTAGACATACCAAAAGTTGAAAACAAATTAAAATGAAGGCGTATCATTATGCCCTTTTTTAATTATAAGATGCCAAAACCTATCTTGTCTATTAAAATTATTCGGGTGTTTATATATTTCAATAGCTTCACGTTGCAAACGAACATAATAATGGGTTTGTCTTGACAATATTTTCATATTGTCAAATTGAATGTCATGATTTAGATTATTCAGGGCATGCTCAGCCACAGCAGACCTCTCTGGTTGACCCAATCTACAAAATCTCATATGTTCTTTGCGTCTTGTATCAAAGCTACGTTTTGTGGTCCCGATGTACACTTTTCCACATGAACAAGATAACTTATACACTCCGGAAGATGATAAAGGGTTTGACACATCTTTAGGTGATCTTAAATGTTCTTTAATTTTTCTTGTAGGTTTAAAAATAGTCCTAATGCCATATTTGATTAGGATTTTTTCAATTCTATTTGAATTTTTTCACAACTTTACACTTACATCATAACTCGATTAAATTTTGTTAAATGTGTTTTTGGGCTGGCAAATTTCATTGTTAGCTTTCGTCGTAGAGAGTGTTCTGGTTTGTCATCTTTGAGGCAGTTTAACAATATTTAATTTTAATGACCTAGTTATTCTTTACTACAATTTTATAGTTGGCTTATACGTTTCTCAAACTGTTATATTAATAGCAGGCTTATGTTTAAGTTTGAATTTTTCAAATTTGACAAAATTGTTTACTACATCTTTAACAATTTTTAACAAACATTACTACTGACGAAGATAACTGTAAGTGTTATCGAAACGTTTAGATTGTATAATTTAAAGTACACCATTAAAAAATCCCAAAAAAGATAAGTATTTTATTATGAGTGTTAATGGTGAAAGTTTACATTTTCATAAATCGAAATGAGTATAATGTTGGTTAATGATAACAGTGATCGTTTCTTTATTTTAACTTTGAGCTAGCCGTCACAACCAATTAAGAAAGGAATTCGTAAATGTAAATCTTAAACTTCATTTACGCAAACCGAAATTAATTAGCAAGCGAAGTAAAATTTAACTAGTAAATGATGCCTTCATAAATTGAACCCATTCAGTATTAATAAAACGTAATAAAAAATAATCATTTCAGTTCCACAATTAATAATATCAAATTTTTTTCAATAATGTTGAAATTATAAAAAAGTTTAAAAGAACTCAAATCTTATTGTTTGGAGCGGGTTAAACAAACAAAAGCAATATCCACAGATGTTACGCCCGTTGCAGGTGGCATTATTTGTTTAATAAAACGTATTAATTATGATTCGTTATTCAAATGAAGTAATGTTCGATTTGTTTGTAAATCACGGAAATCAGCAGAAAATTATTCAACGTACTTATCGCGCATTTAATGTAAAATATCCAGAACTTCCCCCTATAAGTGAAAAGCAATTCCGCAAATTGAAAAAGAAGTTAATTGACTTTGGTAATATTGCGCCCCCAAGACTTAGAATCAGAACAGCGACTGGAAATGAAGTTAATCAAATAAATGCGTTCGGCAATTCGATCAGCTGCAAATGATTTAGGATTAAGCTATGCGTCTATTCAAAACATACTAGTTTTGCTCAAACAACATCCGTATTCTTTTATAAGATTGCAAAAGTTAGGGTCAACGGATTTTCTACCACGAGTTTCATTTTGCGAAGAACTGTTGATAAAAATTCAAGATGATCTGCTAAAACAGATTATTTGGACAGATGAAGCTAAATTCTCATAACGTGGTATTTTTAAGAATAAACATTACTGGGCATCACAAAATCCTCACTTAATATGGGAAGTAGAGAACCAGGTTCAGTTTTCAATAAATGTTTTCTGTTTGAAGTTGGATGATCAATTTCGGTGGGAAATGTACGATGAAAATTTAACAGGGGAAAGGTATCTTGCGATTATAAATAATATCGTGCAAAATTTTCTTGATACACTACCACTTAAACAAATGAATTATTTGTGGCATCATATGGACGGCGCACCAGCGCATAATACAGGAATGGTAGATCACAAACTCCGGTAATTACTTGAGGATCGTTGGCGGGGTAATCGAGGTCCTTGGTTATGGCCACCGAGATCTCCAGACCTTACATGCATGAATCTTTATTTATGGGGACGAGTTAAAGGAATGGTTTATGTGAATGAACCTGCTACTATAAACAGGATTTGACTGAGCGAATGACTCGTACAAGAATTGTTCGCAATCAGACGAGATCAGACGGGCTACGGGTGCTCCAGTCCAAAGGCGCTTGTTATTCTATTTAGGAAAAAAATAGAGAAGACATTGAACATGTAATATAACACGATGTGAGTTTTCACTGTTTTTTCGTTTGTTGCTTTATGATAATATGTTACAAAAGGTGTGCCAATTATGAAAATTCACCGATTCAAAGTCAAAGGAATGAACGTCACTAATAAAGCTAAATAGAAGCAATCGAATTTGTGTCAGTACCCATAGGAACGGGTCATCATGCTCAGCTACTGGTAATAATAAATTGAATAAACCCATAATTTTACATAAAAGTATTTTTGCGCAAAAACGGTTGACAATAGGCACATGCATAATTAGAGAAAAAATGTTACAAGTCAAAAAAATTTACAATTTCAAGTCTCTATCGACTCCTGTAAAGAAAATTGCAGGGTTCCATTTAAAAAAAAATGTACAGGGTGAGTCAACATAGAGTAAAGTTCATTATCTCATTTGTCTCGAGAATTACGCAAAAACGTTAAATATAAAAGTTTTACAGAATATTAAGGTGCATAGTTCAACATAATTTTTGAGTATACAGGGTGGTTCAAAAAAGCGTGGCGAATATAACATACGTTTTCTTTAATGGAACACGGTATTTTTAATTTATTTTTAGATTCTACATGAAATTCTATAACTTTTTTGTTAATAATGTCATATACCTAAACCTACTAGTTTTTCTAATATTTTAATTTTTTTAGAAAATAATTACTTTTTACTCTTATAAAAAATTGATAGTGCCGGCATTGTTTTTCAAGATGGAATACACATATTTGGTACAAACGTTCTATGAGGATGGCAAAAAAGATATATGTAAATAAATTTTAGTTAGATACTACAGGGCGTTCAAAATAAATTTATACATATCACCTATTTTCCTTAAAAAATTTCGACTTTTTTAAATGGCGCACCCAGTACTTTATTATATTTTCTCATAGCTTTTATAAAAACCCCCATTTTTTATTGAGTATATCATATACCTAGTTTTAGTAGTTTGCGATTTATTTAGATTTTTTTAATTTTTGCCCTTGCTTTTATAACCCCTTAGACCATGAATAGCTCAGGGCATGTTTATATAGACATGCCCTTAGCTCTGACCAGTGAAGCAAACATGAACTGAGCGCGTGACATCACAATGTGGCAAGACTACAAGCCACAACCAACCCTACGTTCTTTTCGTTTGTATCGATCTTTGAGTTGATTTTTAATTGAATAAAAAAAAATGAAGTAGGTAATTGAAATTATTTTTATTAAATGATTTCAGTATTATTCGGTATGATGAATTAATTTTTTCTAATAGAAATATGCATAAATGAAAACTTTTATAAAATTTCAGCTCCTAGCCATTACATTTTTTATGTTTACATTCATAGTAATTAAAAAAAACAGACTATAGGTACTTTATAATAAATAAATTCTCTTTTCGCATGTAAGTGAAAAAGTGTTTACATAATGAAAAACAGGTGAATTTTTGAATAAGAGTTTAAATTAGTTATTAATATGATTGTTATACTTAAATTATTATTAAAGATTATTGATTTTTAAACAAAATAGTTTTTGTTAGACTGATCAAATACTAAAATACATATGTGGTTTGAACCTACCTATTTGAATTATTATAAGTTTTTGTTATGAACGAATAAGTTCAAAGGTAAATATGGGGTTTGAACCTTGATGGCGCAGTTGGTTAGCGCGGTACTCTAGCAAAGTACAGGTCGTAGGTTCAAATCCTACTCGAGGTAAACTTTTTATTTATGTATTTAATAAAATTAATAATAATTTTTGACTACCTATTTGAAGTTTAAAGACCAAAAAGTGACGTCTTTATGCATAAATATTTTTGTAGGCATAATTAAAAATATTTGAGTACTTGTAAACTGGCCTAGACCTTTTTAAAATAGGTAAATAAAACACATAATCTACAAGTAATTATTTCACATCCTAACCAAATAAACCCTACAGAATCGTACATAAATTTGCGCTTAACTATGAAAAGATATTTCACTTCCTTTTTTTTCTTTCCGTACACTTTTATGCCACACACGAATGAACCATTTTAATAAATAAATGTCAATTTTTTAATTAAAAATAAATAAACATTAAACAAATACACACCAAACAAGTAAAACCGCTGCGACAGGTACTTTTTGCCACATTGTGACGTCATCTGACAGTTCTAATGTTTGCTTCGCTCGGCTACAGGGGAAAGATTGGTAGGGGCGGGTCTATTGTAATACATGGTCTAAGTATTACACTAATGGAACTAAGGCTATAAAATAAGTAGGACATGACTAAACAAAAATGTATGACATTTTCAAATTTTGACGTATCATTTAGACAAGTAAAAATAGTTTAATTTGTTGTTGGAAATGACATAAAAATAAAATAGTACTAGATTTTCATACAAATGAATTAATTGATATGATTTATATACTGGGCGAGGCGGAAAAAAATTGTCTTCCGGAAGTAGGCTTTACGGAGCGAAGTACCCTAGTAGACGCATACCATCTAGACAGCCTTTTCAATGCTTAATGGAACGGTTTGATGCTAGTGGTAGCGTTCGTTGAATATGAGAAACGGAAAGTGATAAACCGGAATGCTATCAATGAGGAAAAAGAAATGGAGATTTTACATCATATTGAAAATAATCCACAGGTCAAGCCGTCAATTAGCTAACTTATGTGACACATCCCAATCTACCGCTAATCGCACCACGAGAAAATACAAATATCATCCCTACCATATGGAACTACATCAAGAACTTCTAGATCGTGACTTTGCACAACGAGTAAACTTTTGTACAATCATAAATGAAGCTGTAGAGGCCGATCCGAATTTTTTGTCCAAAATAGTTTTGCGATGAAGCTACTTTTCGCAGCAATATATTCTGGGTCCGGGTGGTTCAAAATCAAAACCATTGGTCACTTAATGTATGGTGTGGAATCAAAAATCTTCGAGTTATCGGTCCTTGTTTTTTCCGCGAGCCACTTTTTGCAAACTGAATTACCACAGCTTCTTGAAGAAGTTGATAACATTGAAAGGGAACAAATGTGGATTCAGCAAGACGGAGCTCCTGCTCATTACTATCGGGAAATTCGTGAATTTTTAAACAACCGTTATCCACAAAAATGGATCGGTAGGGATGGATTCAATGGGTGGACTCCTTGATCATGTGATTTAACACCTTGAAATTTTTTTTGTGGGGCTACATTAAAGATCGTGTTTATGTGAATTCCCCTACAATACCAGAAGATATGGAAAATAGGATACGAGATACCTGCAGGACAATAACACCCTTTATGCCAAGGAGCGTGCAAGAAAATACAGTAAAAAGACTAAACATGTATATATGTTATAATAATTAAAAATAAGCTAGTTAGTAGGAAAATTATTATTATTTATATATTTGTTTTTTGTTTCTACAATTAACGTGTGTAAAAATGGAAAAATCTTAATAAATCGCAAACTACTAAAACTAGGTATATGACATACTCAATAAAAGTTGGGGGTTTTTATAAAAGCTATCAGAAAATATAATAAAATACAGGGTGTGCCATTTAAAAAAGTCGAAATTTTTTAAGTTAAAATAGGCGATATGCAAAAATTTATTTTGAACGCCCTGTAGTATCTAACTCAAATTTACTTACATATATCTTTTTTGTCATCCTCATAGAACGTTTGTACTAAATATGTGTATTCAATCTTGAAAAACAATGGCGGCACTGTCAATTTTTTATAAGAGTTAAAAAGTAATTATTTTCTAAAAAAATTAAAATATTAGAAAAACTACTAGGTTTAGGTATATGACATTAATAACAAAAAAGTTATAGAATTTCATATAGAATCTAAAAATATGGTGTTCCATTAAAGAAAATGGATGCTATATTCGCAACACTTTTTTGAACCACCCTGTATACTCAAAAATTATTTTGAACTATGCACCTTAATATTCTCTAAAACGTTTATATTGAACGTTTTTGGGTAATTCTCGAAACACATGAAATAATGAACTTTACTCTAAGGTTGACTCACCCTGTACTTATCGCTATTTAAATTTGCGGCGTCTTCAATAGAGTAACATCAACCTGAGACGAAAGGGCAATTCATTGACTATTGTCGGATGGTCTTTTATTTTCTGGTCGTAAGCCGTCGACATTTTTACATTAAAAGTTTTTATATCCCCGTAACCATATCAACCACGTAAACATAAACTAGGTGAATTATGCAGCAAATCATACAGAGAATCGATCAGCGTTGAGAAAATTGAATGGTTCCATTTAAAATACGGAAGTTGATGGACACTTCCTGTACAACCGGAAGCGCCATTGCGACGAATATATTTAAGAAAGATAGCTCACTGTGTATTGTGGCCGTGTGCCAAATTTCAAATATCTAACGTTTAAGGTATCTAAACGCGTTTACTAGGCCGGTTAAAAAATCACACGGTATATATTCAATGGGGATTGGTATGAATACCGAAACCGGGGTGCTAGTCAGATCGTAAAATCAAAGTTAAAGCAATTAAAATTCACATTGTATACTTACATTTACGTAGTACGAGTTTGTTGTTATGTCACATCAAAATTAGTCCTTTAAGATAGGAAAGACAGTAACAAGATCTGTTTAAAAAATGTTAATAAACTGGTCACGTGCGTTAATAAAAGAGTTCTCGTAATTAGATGAAAATAATTATAGGTATTTTACATTTCATGCATAACTAATATAAAATTAATGATGTAAACAAAATAATTATGCGAATACAAAAGGTTGACTCAATAAGATCCTTCGGAAAAATGTGAAAAAGAACTACTTACGTAATTCGTGTTTTTATAGAAAAACGTCACACAAAAAAGGAAGTCAATCCGTTAACACTAGATTCCTTGAACATAAATAATATGACTTTCGTAATGCCATTTTTCGAATTACGCAATATACAGCGCATCAAAATTTTAATTTGGTTTTTGTTTTTTAATAACTCTAGTATTTTATGAAATAAAAATTTCAAATTTGGTTCCATTGAGATACGTTCTCTGAAGAAAAATAAAAACAGAAATCAATTGTCAACTATTCAAAATACAGAGGGTCCGGTACACAGTGACTCCCCCCCTATTTTTATTATCTGCGCTAATGATTTCCAAGTTACTGTTTTTTTAAGATTACTACGGAAAATTGAAAAATATTCATTCTTGACTGCTATTTGCGCGGATTAAGATAAGTTTATAATTCTTCAATTATTTTTAAATCACATCTGCTTTGTTTAAAATATATGACTACCTTGGAAACGATAGAATTATTTATTTACTGTCAAAGTAAATGTTTGTTTTTAGTACTAATTTTTTTAAAGCACAAAAGGTAAAATAGCGCGTCGAGAATTAAACGTTCCTTTTTCTAAAATGACGAGACTATTTTAATCATGAGTAAGTTTTAAAAACAGAAAATTGTTATGACTCCAATAGGAAAATACGACTACAATACTAGTTTAGCCGTAAGGCGCTATGCCGAAAAATTTCATCCCAAAAGAAAATATTTTTCAAAGTCCATAATAGTTTTTTTTAATACAGTTGGATATATCTTTCTTAAACCTAAGCTTGGAATCGATGCCTAATTCAAGATTTCTACCCGTGTCAGAGATTGTACTATCCACGTCTTTGACTCGAATGACAATATTATTATAGTTCCTTAGAGGTCTCTTTATCAAAAAGTAGAAATGTGAAACGAGACAATTTACTTATTGGTTCACTAAATGTTCACGCCATTTTCAGAAAAACTATACTGTATTTGGGTATCGTCAGGATATAAGCTATGTTTAAGTAACTATCGAGACTAATGTATGAATAGTATACAGTAAGGGAACCAGTATTGATCCCTTGAGTACATCTGCATGATTGTAAAGTAATGAGGATGTTTGATTATTCGAAATAACTCTTTGTTTTTAATGAAAAATGATTATATAAAGGGGCAATACCAACAAAATGTAAAATAGCTAAGATAATTTCATGACATATTATTGTGCCGAATGCTTTTGAATAATCTAATTAGCATGTTATTATCAGTTGCGCTAAACATTTCGCCAGTAACACTTAGGACTCCAGTCACACAGCTGCGCCAAAGAGGCCTAAATCCGGACTCAACATTAGGAAGGATATTGTATTCAAAAAGGTATGACAACTTTTTCGAATACTTCCAATAAAACAGGTAAAACACTAATAGGACCTACATCTTTAAAACTTTTTAGACTGCCGCCACCGCACAGAAGAGGAGGCGGTAAAAGAAGACGAGACCGCCACCGTTAGAAATCATCGCCCCCCTAGAAGTGGAGCACCGAACGGAAGACATGCCGGCCACCTCCGCCACCGCAACCGACAACATCCAAAAAGAGACCCGCCTCGGATCTACCAACCGTACCACACTTATCAGGCAAAGAGCGAACGATTGACTAAGGTAGTGATACGTGGCGTGCCCGTAGAACTAACCGAGGTTGACGTTAGCTCAGAGCTAAAAATGCAAGGTATTAATGTGCTTTTTGTTTACAGGATGAAGCAACGAGGACGCCCGATTCCCCTTCGTGATGGTAGAGTTGCCAACCGAGGAAGACAACAACAAGAAGATCCGGGAGGTGAAGGACATCACCCGCCTCCGCGTGACTGTAGAGGATTTGCGGCGGAAATCCGGCATCGGGGAGTGTCACCGATGTCAAGGTTTCCGTCACGTACAGCGTTGCTGCAGGGAGGCAGCACGCTGTGTAAAGTACGCCGGAGATCACCACTCCAGTGAATGCACGAAACCACGTACAGACCGGGCTAAGTGTGTTAACTGCGGTGGGGACCACCCCGCTACCTACAGGGAATCTATAATTTATTAATTCTGTTCTGTTAACACCGATAATGTATTCACAAATCTAATACAGGTTTCTATTTATTTCTGATACGCAGGGCATCAACATCAGACACAATCGAGCGACAACAGGACAGTCCACACAACAACCACACCACCAACAGCATCACCACAACGCTTTTTTTTTTAAATACCACAAATCTCAACACAACATTGCACAATACATATTACTTATTTTATTTTATTGTACAATATTATATCCTGTAATACGTATTATAAATACCTACATATAGTTATGTGTCATGAAAGTTTTAAAAAACTTTGTTGAACTTGAATAGGACATATATTATTAGAAAGACAGAAGTTAATAATGTAAGTGATAACAAGCAACACAACAATGCTAATATTTTGATACTTATACGAGGTCTGACTATTAAATAACGAGACTGCTTATGAAAGAGTTTTATTTTAAATATTATTATGTCAGGACATATATTATTAGAAAGACAGAAGTTAATAATGTAAGTGATAACAAGCAACACAACTGGACAGCACCATTCTAACATTTCGATACTTATACGAGGTCTGGTTATTAAACAAGGAGAATGCTTATGAAAGAGTTTTATTTTAAAAATTATTCTACAATCGAATGCTCCGCTTCAATATACTCCCCTCCCCTCGCCACACACCGTTCCATTACTGGAAGTCTTCTTTTGTACGAGCATTTAAGAGCTCCGCCGATATTCTCTTCACCTCTTCCATTGACTCGAACCGGGTTCCTTTTAATGCAGACTTGATTTTCGGAAATAGGAAAAAGTCAGAGGGTGTTAAATCAGACGAGTATGGCGCGTGTTAGTTCACTGGAGTGCTTTTACCGGCTAAATAACGCTTTACACACAGCGCGTTATGGGCAGGTGCGTTGTCCTGGTGCAAGATCCACGACTTGTTTTTCCAAAACTCCGGCCGTTTCTTACGAACTCGCTCTCGCAGTGTTGCCAAAACTTTCAAATAGTAAGTTTGGTTTACAGTTTGACCCTGTGGAATCCATTCAGTCATCACGATGCAATTGACGTCGAAAAAGACGATTAGCATGGCTTTAAATTTTGATTTCGACATCTTCGCTTTTTTCATTCTTGGCGATGCAGGAGTTTTCCAGTGCATGGATTGCCGCTTAATTTAATAAGAAATTTCACATTGATCCGTTGCTCATGTTTTACGTCACACATTGTTATCGGCACGAGAAAAAAACACGTTCGTTTTTAACCTCTATAGAAAAAATACTACTACAGCGACAAATACGTGTTTTCGTACTGGAGTAATAGCAGCTATCCAACGCTGCATTCGTTTTTCCCCCTACCCTCTAGGACGTCTTCTGCGTGCGCAGTCTCGTTATTTAATAGCCAGACCTCGTACACCATCGCAAGTAGTAGTATTTGTCTTTATATTCATATGATTTCATATTACAGATTCTGATATTGTACAAAAGTTAAATTTGGAATAAAAATTGTACATAAGGTTGTTAATATAAAATTGTATCAAGTTATAGAAAGACCAAGGTTTAGTTAAACTATTTTTCAATTTTGTTTGAGTCTTTGGTATTAAAACAATCATTCTTTGAATCAAATTAATTTATACACAAACTTTTCAATACATTTATTTAATTGGTCATTTAACGCTGAAACAGTATAAATTTAGTTGTTCAATGATCGAAATATGATTTGCTTTTAATTCTTATAATGGATAAAGAACATAATGTCCAATAACACATGGAAATGGATTATAAATAAAAATCGTTAATATGGCGTATTCACAATGGCACCCAATAAAATGAAATAATAGAATTTAGTGTTTGGTCATTACAAGACGAGCACTCCTTTTCCCCACGAAATTGTTTTTACAGATTTTCAATAACGAGGATACAAAATGTCCAATCATATAAAATTATAGAATTTAGTCATTAGTCCAAAAACAGTATACTTAGTATATCCACATTCCGATGGCGTTAAATGCATAACTCTCTTAACATTAAAGCGAGCGGTTTTTGAGACAAAATCGATGGCGTAACCAAATTTTTGCTAACATTTTTAGTTTTAAAGATCCAGGGCGAAATTGAAAATTGTCCAATTTGGCGAGGGTTATTATAAAGATATATATATATATATATATATATATATATATATATATTCTGTAAACACATTCTTAAGGCACTTTTTTCAGAAGATCCCGTGGCCTCGCCATTTGCACTCCGACGTCTCGGCTCCTAGATAACATCATCAGGTCAAAAGAGTTAAATACGGGCCTGAATTTGTTTTTTCTTTTTAGCTATTATAAAAATACTAAGACAAATGCGATGTTTTTACGTTTAGCCTGTTAGAAGTTCATCAAACATGTTTTTTTAATTTTATTTTTACTACAGTCCTGGATATTATATAGACGAACGAAATTCCAATGCTGCAATGATATTGGCTAGCACTTCAATTAATTTAATACCCTAAACCTATTTAAAACTACTAAAAATGAAAATATTGAATAATTACTTAATTTATTGAATAATTATTGAATACAATTATGAATTACAGGCACGCCTAATGATCACTAAGTATGTAATATGTACCAGTAATGAAACGAGATTATTTTCAAGCTCACGTTATAACAAATAAAAAATTCGTGGTGTGGTTGATTGTTATATTACAAAGGTAAATTGCACCACGGTCTAGCTCAGTGAGGTACAAACTTATGAAACCTACTGTAATTGAGAACTCATTGATTTTCAGGGGTGAGAGATGCAGATTTATCCGTGGATGGAATCAGTATTAGCATTTGTTTTAATGTTTGGACGCCACTCAATTTCTACGTTTGATAATTAAAATATAACAAAAATTGAGAAAGGTTGTATCTACACTAAACTGTATTTATATGTATATTTAATAAATCAAAATGTCTGATTAATATCAGCATAAAATAACTAAAACGATATTTCTCGTAAAGCCTTACGATCTTAAAATTGTTAAATTAAACACTGTACAACCTTATAATCTATATTTACTTAAAATTCAAAATACAATATGATCAACACTGTATTCAATAATGAAACGTGTATTGACCTATGTCAACAAATTACAGTTGCGATAGGTTATGAACTCAAATGTTTTTATCTTAGGAGCAGAAATCAACTGTTCCTTTTTAACCGTATAACTGATTTGTTATTTACTTAAACTGCACCAAAAGGATAAGTACTTACTTGTAAAAAATAAATATTTTCATCTTGTCTTAAACGAACTGTAGCTTGAGAACTTTCACTTCCAATTCACAAGACAAATATATGATAATGTAACGGTAATTTCCATTTGTGTTCAACGTACAAATAAACGAAATATAAACGACCATAATGTAAGATACACAATAATTTCCATAATATAAACGTACAGGAAGGTACTATAACTTTCATCTGTCTTCAATATACAAAAAGACGAACTGTAGCAGGTATTAACGTAAGGTAACGTTCATTTCTGTTCCATCTACAATAAGGGAAATGTAGATTAAACTAACGCAGGTTCGAACGACTAAAGCTGCTGATATGGACGACGAACGCAGAATATAACAGCATGTGTGATTTATGCAAAACAAAGGTATCTCCATTTATGTTCGTAAAGATGACAATGCATTATCATGCGCCATTTTATGCAAGTAAAGTTCGTCACGTCATGTAGCACGCCTTTGCAACGATACGATATTATTACCATTTCGAAGGCCTTGCCACTGCCAAGGAATTATTACCCTATCTTTGTTTCTACTGTTGTTCCCTATTAAATATAATATATACAAAATGTAATTAGAGGCCTTTACATGCCTTATAAAAGGAAAGCAAAACTTAAAAAAGAAAACGTCTGAACTGCACGGCATAAGAAACGGAAATGAGTTAGGCGTCAAAGTGTGCTGAGTGGTGCACAAAACAAAGACCATAACATACTATATAATTATGTAGA
This sequence comes from Vesta saturnalis, assembly GCA_036346205.1. Classification (NCBI taxonomy): domain Eukaryota; kingdom Metazoa; phylum Arthropoda; class Insecta; order Coleoptera; family Lampyridae; genus Vesta; species Vesta saturnalis. Next base: position 192,382 of record JARFJB010000618.1, on the reverse strand, counting down.
CTAAAGCGAAAATATCGAGAAAATTTAATTATTGAACGAAACCAGCATGTTTAACGATACTGATGTAATGTAAATATATTTATCAATAATAATGCAAATTTTGAAACTTAAATTAAAGTAACGATAGAGAAGAATTGGCACGTTACAACGTTAAAGCAACAATAAAAATAAATTCCTACAGTTTTTATGCAAAACACAAAAATTATCTATAATTTTATTACATTTAATTCACAAAAAGAAACAAAATCAACTACAAAAAATGTTCAAACTGATTTTCTTCATGACCTAAACAAATCTGACATCTATGGACTATTTTTCGCAATTTACGAGTATAATTATCAACGATCTTTCTTGCACTTGCACCTCGGTAGGGCATGAATATGCTGTATAAAACAAAAACTTAAATGTCAACAAATCTAATCCAAATTTTAATGTCACAAAGCATTTAGTTTCTTGTTTGTATTTTCGTGAAAATGCCAAATCATTTTGAAAATTTCGAAAAATATGACAGGATAATGTTACAATATTTGTGGAGAAAATTCTACCGATGCAGCCCAGATTTATTTTAACAGGTACGAACATCTTATTATACAAAACTACAATATTGTTTAGTTTTAAACTTATATTGTACATATCCAGAAAAAAGCCAACCTAACAAAAAATATTTAGCCGAATTAAGGCAAACGTATGGCACATTTATCACCCCACGGCCTTCGAAATATCAAATAGAGGATCAAGAAATTGCCGAAATTAATGTATTGGGCAGCATAGAGGTAGTTGGTCAAACTCCATGTACACAAATTGAAGAGCATGTTGGTGTAACAACGTCGAAGGCGCACAAAATTTTAAAGAAAAACAATTTTATATCATATAAAAAGAAAATAATTCATAATTTGCACCCAGGTGATGCTCAGAAGCGTTTAACCTTTTGCCGGTGGTACTTAGAAAAAATGGCTAATGATAAAAATTTTCACAAAAAAAGGAATATAATAATAATAATAATAATCTCGTCTTTATTGAAAAATATAAGCATTATAAAAGAAAAAATTTAATAAGTAACATAAAATTATAAGCAGTCAATTGTTACGATAACAGATAATATAAATGACAGACATGAGGCGAAGTTTAACTTAAAGCTATTCCACCATTTGACCTTATGTAATTAAAAGAAAAACATAAGAGAAAAAACATAAATATAATCATAATAATAACTTCACAATAAAGAAACACCAAGAAAATAACTGCATGTGTCATTATGAGCAGTTATTTTCTAATATGTCTGATATGTATTATATAAGCACTGCAGGTATTTTAACCGGCATAATACTCGGTAGTTATTGGACACCAGATAATCCGCATTTTGCTCATATTAGGTAGCAACAAGAACGATTTAGGTTTAGCGTACCTTGCTTTGTTTTGAATACCAACATAATATATATTATTTATCAAGACACGCTTACTGGATATAGATATCTAGACATTTTGGAGCAAGTTATACCTGATTTACTAGATACTGTGCATTTGGCTGAACTTAAAGAGATCCACTTTCAACAAGATGGGACACCTGCTCACAATTCGCAAATTGTTATTTTCCACTGCGATGGATAGGAACCCTGGAATTTATAAATTGTCCTACTAGATCACCTGGCGAATGTTACATTTTTTATTTTGGGGTCTCTTAAAGACAAAATTTATAATCAACCACATAAAACAATAAATGATTTAACATATGCTACAGAACAAGCATTTAGGCAAGTGCAAGAAAGACCCTTGATAGTTTTAAACACGTTGCGACAGATAGCTCATAGATGTCAGCTTTCTTTAGATCATGAACTAAAAGCCGAAACGTCGGAGTGCAAATCTGGCGATGCCACGTTGATCCTCTGAAAAAAGTGTCTTAAGAATGAGTTTACAAAATGTAAATATCGTTTATCATAACCGAGATATGATACCCTCGCACAAATTGGACAATTTTCAATTTCGCCTTGAAGTTTTAAAACTAAAAATCGAGGACCACAAAGCGGACACTACAAGTCGCTAGCTCTAATATTAAGAGAGTTTAATCCCATCTAAATCTGGACGTACTGTATAGTATTAGATCACTCTTTTAAGTCAATAAATATGAGATTGGTATTTACAGCATTAGATTTAATACAGGGTGGAAGCGAAGTAATGTGCTAAAAGAAACTGAGCGAAAATAGGTCTAATTTGTAATAAAAACTGAATTGGGGCTGTCGTATTTTCATCGTGCTCGGAGATATGGAAGTTCTTGTTTTTTTAGAATTCGGAACGTTACTCGTTTAAAATCGAATTTCTCAACAACCAACCCGTACCTTTCTAACAAATATTATATTTTTGGAAAGATGAGGAAATTTCCTAACACAAAATGTTTGTTCTAACTAGAAATCTACTTACGCTGCTTACCAGAGGCTACCAAATTTGAAGAATAATGAAAATTTAATTTTGTCACGGATATTTAGGGTTCCACTAAAACTACTATCTTTCATAAGCTTTAAAACAAGCCATCAATGTTGTTCCATTCAATGGTTCCAGAAGTTTAAAAGACGGTGAAACGAATACGAAAGGATGAATTTTTATTATAATCATCTGTATCAGTATCGTTGTTTTCTAAAAGTATGCCTCGTTAAATACAATGGACGAAAAGGTCAGGATGCCAGAATGTTGATGCGGAAGAGTTCGCAATGGATCGGATGGAAAAAGATTCAAATGTTAGCTCACGTCAAGTTGGAAGAGAAGCAGGTTTGCCACACACGATGGCCGCTGGGGACATCAAGCACCACCACTTTTTAAGAAAAATATTGTGGACAGGACATTAGGAACGGTGTTTTCAACGTGCATAATATGAATTACTATGACCAGAAAAATCCTTTTGTCGTGCAAGAACTTTTCAGAAGCGATTCAGTTTAAATGTTTGGGCTGGAGTAATTGCGGACCGTTTTATTGACCCGCACATCTTTCAAGGTAATTTAAACATCTTTCAAGGTAATTTAAACGAGTTTATTTGCATTTTCCTCAGTACGATCTTCCAAGACTGCTTGAAGATCAGTTTTTAGCACGATGGAATTTCTGCCCCATTATTAAACGCGCAATACCCCGTTTGCATTAGTCGAGGCGGTCCAATTTCTTGGCCTCACCCCGATGTATCTTTCTGTGTGGGAAACAAGAGGTATACCGCACTAATATTGTCACATTGGAAGATTAAGAAATAGGCTTGCTGATGCTATTTTAAAAACAAATTACTTTGCGAACAACGGTGAGAGAAGTTTGGAAACGGGCAAGAATATGCAGTTTTTGTAAGTTTTCAGATCAAAATGATTTTAATAAAAAATTCATCTTTTTGTATTCTGATTGTTTAATTGTTTTTTAAACCTTTTGGAGTCTATAAAAATTGAACGAAACAACGTAGAAGGACCATATGAAAGGTAGTGGTTTTTGTGGAATTTGACCACTTTCATCTCTCAGAATGGCTGTGTAAATATACCTTAAATGCCTGTGAAAACGTTAAATTTTAATTATTTTTCAAATTTGGTAGCTTCTGGTAAACAGCGTTAGTAAATTTCTAGTTAGAACCAAACATTTTGTGTTGGGAAACAGCCTCATCTTTCCAAAAATTTATTAATTATTCAAAAATACGGACTGGTTGTTCAGAAACTTGATTTTAAAGGAGCAAAGTTCTAAATCCTTAAAAAAGCAAAAACTTCCATATCTCCATCTCCGACTACGATGAGGCTCCAATTGAGTTTCTGCTACAAATTAGGCTCAGTTTCTCTTGCACATTTCTTCCCTTCCATCCTGTATTATTTGTTGCAATAGGCACGAACTGTGTCACAATCTCAACAAAATCTCAACATTCAGCCTTGCAAAATGGACATGTATATTAATACACTAAAAAATTAATTCTGCATAATGTAAATAAAATGTTAAAGTATAAATACTTCACATCACACAAAAATTATGTACTTGGAAATGTTGTTATTGCAAGTAAGTACATACATTTTGTATCTGGTTATCTTCATTATATGTACATAAATATTAAACGATACATAATGTGGGAATTTACCACAATATAATTGTATTATCCACAATCAAAAAAATAATTAATCATATATAAATAAAATGATAATTAAATTATATTAAGCTAATAACTAATATTTGTTTAAACATTAAAAATTACAGCACAATTTGTTTTCTTCTCTCGTGTTTAATAGTTCCTAAGCGGTTTTTATAACTAATAGTAGCTTCAATTAATACATATTAAAAATTGCAAAAAATCTTATTTGTTTACATCGTGTAAACAAGATAAAAAGTTTTCGAAAAATTACATTGTTTTCAATGTATGTATTGTAACGAATTAAGGTACAAATTCGCATTAAATCCTGTCCGTGTACAGGGTAGTTCAGAAAGTGGCTTTGAATTTGGTGTTTTTCGGAATTGAAATTTAGTAAACACGCATGAACAAATTGTTTATGGATGATATGTGCGACAACTTTTTTTTAAATGTTTTTGTCAAGTCCTCGAAGAGTACATAATAATACATAACATATCCAAAAATTGGGATGTAATTATTTTTTATAAGATCAGAAAAGGACTTTGAATTTGGATGTATTTCGGGATCAATATTCAGTAAACGCGCATAAACAAATTGTTTATGGATGATATGTGGGACAACTTTTTTAAAAATTTTTTTGTCAAGTCCTCGAAGAGTACATAATAATACATTACATATCCAAAAATTGGGATGTAATTATTTTTTATAAGTTCAGAAAGTGACTTTGATTTTGGATGTATTTCGGGATCAAATTTAGTCAATGAGTTTGCCCAATTGTTTATGGATGAATGTTTTTTGTATTTTTTTTTTGTGGCCAAAGCCGGTTTTTTGTTTTTTTTTGTGGCCAAAGCCGGTTATTGTTTTTTTGTATTTTGTTGTGGCCAAAGGTTTTTATTTTTTTTATAATTTTTTGCGGCTAAATCCGGTTTTTGTTTTTGTAATTTTGTTGTGACCAAAGGCAGTTTTCGTTTTTTGTATTTTTTTTTGTGACCCAAGGCGGTTTTTGGTTGTTAAATTTTTTTTGTGGCCAAAGCTGGTTTTTGGTTTAAATTTTTTTTTGTGACCAAAGGCGGTTTTTGGTTTTTATATTTTTTGTGGCCAAAGCCGGTTTTTGGTTTTTGCATTTTGTTGTGGCCAAAGGCGGTTTTTATTTTTTTTTATTATTTTTTGTGACCAAAAGTTAAAAAAAAGTTGTCCCACATATCATCCATAAACAATTTGTTCATGCGTGTTTACTAAATTTCAATTCCGAAAAACACCAAATTCAAAGCCACTTTCTGGACTTATAAAAAATAATTACATCCTAATTTTTGGATATGTTATGTATTATTATGTACTCTTCGAGAATTTGACACAAAACATTAAAAAAAAGTTGTCCCACATATCATCCATAAACGATTTGTTACTGCGTGTTTACTAAATTTCGGTTCCGAAAAACACCAAATTCAAAGTCACTTTCTGGACTTATAAAAAATAATTACATCCCAATTTTTAGATATGTAATGTATTATTATATACTCTTCGACAACTTGACAAAAATTTAAAAAAAAGTTGTCCCACATATCATCCATAAACAATTTGTTCATGCGTGTTTACTAAATTTCAATTCCGAAAAACACCAAATTCAAAGCCACTTTCTGGACTTATAAAAAATAATTACATCCTAATTTTTGGATACGTTATGTATTATTATGTACTCTTCGAGGATTTGACAAAAAAAATTTAAAAAATGTTGTCCCACATATCATCCATAAACGATTTGTTCATACGTGTTTACTAAATTCCGATTCCGAAAAACACCAAATTCAAAGTCACTTTCTGGACTTATAAAAAATAATTACATCCTAGTTTTTGGATATGTTATGTATTATTATGTACTCTTCGATGATTTGACAAAAAAAATTTAAAAAAAGTTCTCCCACATATCATCCATAAACAATTTGTTTATGCGCGTTTACTGAATATTGATCCCGAAATACATCCAAATTCAAAGTCATTTTCTGATCTTATAAAAAATAATTACATCCTAATTTTTGGATATGTTATGTATTATTATGCACTCTTCGAGGATTTGACGAATAAATGAAAAAAAAAGTTGTCCCACATATCATCCATAAACAATTTGTTCATGCGTGTTTAGTAAATTTCGATTCCGAAAAACACCAAATTCAAAGTCACTTCTGGACTTATAAAAAATAATTACATCATAATTTTTGGATATGTTATGTATTATTATGTACTCTTCGAGGATTTGACAAAAAACATTAAAAAAAAGTTGTCCCACATATCATCCATAAACGATTTGTTACTGCGTGTTTACTAAATTTCAGTTCCGAAAAACACCAAATTCAAAGTCACTTTCTGGACTTATAAAAAATAATTACATCCTAATTTTTGGATATGTTATGTATTATTATGTACTCTTCGAGGATTTGACAAAAAAAATTAAAAAAAAAGATGTCTCATATCATCCATAAACAATTTGTTTATGCGCGTTTACTGAATATTGATCCCGAAATACATCCAAATTCAAAGTCATTTTCTGATCTTATAAAAAATAATTACATCCTAATTTTTGGATATGTTATGTATTATTATGTACTCTTCGGGGATTTGACAAAAAAATTAAAAAAAAAGTGGTCCCACATATCATCCATAAACAATTTGAGCATACGTGTTGACTAAATTTTGGTCCCGAAATACATCCAAATTCAAAGTCATTTTCTAATCTTATAAAAGATAATTACATCCCAATTTTTGGATATGTTATGTAATATTATGTACTCCTCAAGCATTTAACAAAAAAATTAAAAAAAAGTGGTCCCACATATCATCCATAAAGAATTTGTTCATGCGCTTGACCGAGGAGATCGCGATAAGTTTTTAATTTTAAATAAGTGGAAAATGTGTAATTTTTATCAATATTCCTCTTAATATGTTTTGGATTATTAATTTTTTATAGGTTTTTATCGAAATTTTTCGGAAAAACGAAAAAAAATTTTTGGATGAAATTTATGGCTAACTTCACATAGGTCCTCGTCTGACCATGCAATAGAGTTTGAAAAATTCCGTATATTTTGGCACTGACTTATACCAGTTACAAAACTCAGTATGCCGCCTTCTGTAGTCTATAGTCAAAAAATGTTCTTTCCGAAATCTGTAGCAATGGTATTTGTGTTTCTTTCAACTTCGAAGGGCTTTGCTTCGAGACACGCCTAGATTAACCATTTGTCTAGATGAAGTTGTTGACTCTGCTTCGGCTTGTCCTAAGACGGTCATTGAATTTTCTTCAGAATTTCGTTGGCCTGGGATTTTTAAAAGAACCGAATTCAATAAAATTTTTCTGTAACTTAGAATTAATTAAGATAGCTATTGTTTTGAGCTAGCAAAAATTTTCATCTCTATTAACTATACCATTCAAAAATATTTTTATTTGGCTGCTGCCTTTCAGGAAAATTTTGTAAATATAATTCCGATGTCACATTCTTATCACCTTCGGATAATATAAAACACTTTAACATGCAACATTTTTCTGAATTTGTATAATTAGGCATGTTAATAACTAAATTCCAAGATCATTTGGTTGCACACTTCTAATTTTTAATTTATTATTTGACATATAGGTATCATTTGTTTTTACTTAAATAAATCTCAGCCTCCTATGCCTACTGTGTATTCTTAATATAAAACATAAAAAAGAAAAACTCAAAAATCAAGTAATTATTAAAATAGCATAGAAGTGTTATATATTATTGAAAAGCACAAAAAAATGTGATTTAAAAATGTCATAGCCAACTACGGTTTCTATGTAAAAAGATACAACTTTATGTCATATCTTTTTAAATTAAGGAGGTATTAAAAATGTGAATGCACTAACGGATTCTACCTAAAAACGTGCCTTAAGAATTTTTTTACAGTTTGTCGATACATTTAGAAATAAAAAGGTTATTCAAGTTTTTCAAAATCGCCATTTTTTCAATTTTGGCTAATTGCGCAATAACGGTTAGAGATATCTTGATTATGACTATTGGATCTTAATTAACGCCAAACTCGAGCACAAGGACCCCATATTACTTCTTGTCTATCTGTAATAGGAAGGGTACTTCCCATAAGAAAACATCGAAAATAAACCACCCTGTACATACGTATAATATAACTGTATGTCGTACTGTATCTTATCATAAATAATACAATGATCTTGAAGTTTGAAATAAACTTGAGCAAATAGTAATTTTAAATGCTTTCCATTAAAAAACTTAAGGCAAGGGTTTAAATATAGTTCTATAAACACTAAATAGACACGATGCAATAAAATACTTTGCAACACACGAGGCACAATTTAATATAATTAAATAATAGTTAACCGACTTGACATAAATGGTTGATAGAATAAACAAGGTAATTAGAACAATGAGAAATTATTTCCTGTCAGACCATATAAATTGAAACGTAGCTAGTTTAAGCAAGATATAATATAGTTTACGTCAATTTATACAATTATAAGATATTTAACTTGGTACTTTTCAAATTTAAAGGTAAATTAAAACAAACATAAAACGTGCAGTAGTTTTAATTTTTTATATGACTTTGAGCATTTATGGGTGTTTGTTTTCTACTATTATCGAAGTAATTGGCGGATTAATCTTATTTGAATTAAGAATTCATAATAAATCTTGCAACATTAAATTAAAATGCCACAACAGTCTAACTACATATTGTATAATCCAATTTTAAGCATGAAGTTATGAATAACAATAACACTTGACACTAAGATTTGCATTTATCTTGACCATTTGGGAAAGGATGTATAGGATGTTCCACAATTTCGTTTACAAATAATATTTCGGTTACTTTAAGAAATAGAGTTTGGTATAGAAGGCTCTTACTAAGCTTTCTAACGTACTTGAAATTTCTACATAGTGACTTGAAAATAAAGAACCTGGCCAATTTCATAATTTATTTGTCGAATCTAATTTTTGCTTTTGCCAAAATCGCGCCACTTACGTTGTGGCGTTAAATTTTTATTTAAGCAAAATAAATTTTTTCATATTTTTATCATAGTATCTTTGACGCATTTAATAAAACTGCACAATATAACGAACAAAAACAATTAAAAATAGAGGGTGTATCGGAATCGCACAGCACTATTTTAGGTATGTTTCAAATCAATTTATTACCGAGATATTGGAGTATAAAGATTTTAACAATACAGGTAGCCGTGGAAACATTAGAAGCTTTAGAACAATTGCATATCGTTTGTTTGTTTGACAGGTGATTAAAAATCTGTCAATTAGTATTAAACAGTTTGTGTAAGTTACTCATCCGTTTTACTAGTTCGTGTGTTTTAGTGTGAATAATGTGTCACTGTTTTCATTATCATGCCAGGCACCACAAATTTGTTCACTTCTGTATTAAATCAGGGCTGTAATTAATCAACTCTGGCATTTAAAATTTTGAAAAGTCCCAATGCCTCGACTGACAAAGCAAAAGTTTTGATGCTTTCCAAATTAGAAGGGGGTTGGTCCATAAGAAAGGCTAGATAAAAGCACTGTTCTAAGAGTAAAGAAGAGATGGGAACAAGAAGGGACCGTGACTAGAAAACCGTGTACGGGAAATTTCAAACGCGGAGCAGGACGGAGACCTTTTGGATAATTTAAGGGAAAACCCTTTCAATACGACCAGACAAGCGGTTTTTGAGAGCAATTTTCCAGGATCGTGGGTGGTAGAGTGCCGTCGTGTGAAAAATTCAGAAATTAAAAATTTAGCAAGTGCAAAGAAAATACTCACAGAAGAACAAAAGCAGGGTCGGGTACTATTTTGTCTGACCTCTAAATTTTTGGAATAGTATAATATTTTCAGGCGAAAAAGTCTTCAAATCGTGCAATCACAGTCGTATACGGGTGTATCGACCAGTAAATTTAAGATTTTCTGAACGGTGTGTGACACCACGAAACAGGTCTGGACGATTCCGTCAACGTTTGGGCTTGGATAAGTTTTCTCGGTCCAGGGGTAGTAGGGCGCATTGATGGTCGGTTTAATGCAGTAGCTTACCGTGACATTTTGCAAAATTTTGTGCTTCCTTCTGTGGAACAATTATATCACAATGATTTCATATTTCAACAGGATAGTTGCCCCATCCACATCGCTCGAATAATAACACAGTGGTATCAAGACAACAATATTGAAATATTACCTTGGCCGTCCTAGTCAAGAAAATTTAGAAAAGGCACTTTAACGTGTAAATGCTGAAGAATCGTGGGAAGTTATTGGAAATACTTGGGAAAAGATGAGCGAAGATCAAAATTATTGGTGAAACCTTATAGGATCTATGTCCAGGAGACTGAATGCGGTGGTAGAGGCTGATGGGGCCATGACAAAAGATTAACACTTTTTTAAATATCTTTGTATTTATGTTTAAGTTCATTTTCATAGAGAAAGAAGGAGAGGAGACGTACCAATAGTTTATAGGCGCGCAAATTGGGAACACAGACGGAAGGGGGAACGCAAGAATTTATGCAACTAGTGAAACGCATTGACCAAAACATTGCATTACCATATGCTCTAGTGTGATTTAATATTGCGTCGATTCTTCCAATTTTCTGCATTAACTGATAAGATAGGTTTAACACATTTTACAAGAATAAATTCTTTACTTATAGAGTTAGGACTAGGTATATTTTTCGTAATAATTGAAACAAATTAAATTCATCAAAAATGTTTATAATGCTATTATATCAAATCAAAATCATAAATTTTTAGTAACATTTCATGATATATAATATATATATATATATATATATATATATATATATATATATATATATATATATATATATATATATATATATACACATATATGTACATACACAATTTTGCAACAATTTTATTTAGAAAACACATTGCACATACGTACATACATAGATATTTAGTGACCCGAAAAAATAAAAATGTTTATAATGCTATTATATCAAATCAAAATCATAAATTTTAGTAACATTTCATGAATATATAATATATATATATATATATATTATATTATATATACATATATATATATATATATATATATATATATATATAGTACATACACAATTTTGCAACAATTTTATTTAGAAAAACACATTGTACATACGTACATACATAGATATTTAGTGACCCGAAAATATAACAAATTTATTAGAAAACATCCGGTTTCAATATGAACTTTGAATATTCATTTTACACACATAATGTATTAGTGTTTTAATAAAAATTTCAGATGTTGATGAACTAATTGTATTAGACAAATGAGTAGAAGTATACTACAATGCTATTCAACAACCTTAATGATGTTAGTACGACAGATAATAAATACTTTTCGGGGACATACAATTAATTATGTGAAAATTTATTTTCGTAAACTTAGAGAAGAGCGTAATTGTTTTCAAATGACTTTGAAGAAATTATTACTTAATGTACACTTTAATTATTAATACAACTAATGTGAATTAGAAGTAATGGAAACCAAATTTATTTAAAATTTGTAAGAGTACGTTTACGTAAGTCACGTTAAAGTTCTCTCATTGTCACAACACGTGATCTTAAGGGCCTATTATATTGAATCCCCCCCTCCAGTCAACCCTCATAACATTGGAAGATATGCTCAATGACCTTTCTTATATAAAATCATGCAAACATAAGATTGTGTGCTAAACTTGCGGAATCACTTTTACAAGATAATCTCCTCAAACATGCAATTTATGTTAGAACAAAATGCAACTAACCTATAGGGTTGCCTTGAGAATAAAAAGGTCAGTAATTCATATTACACGGAGCAGAGCAGTCACTAAAGACTTGATAATGGCGATGTGATTCTGCTGAAACGTCGTCGATTCCAGAGAGGAGGAGAACCAACGTGGAATCAAACCTGGAAGAAAACCAATATGGAATACAACACCCGCGTAAACCTCAAGGAGGATATATTATATATATATATATATATATATATATATATATATATATATATATATATATATATATATTCGTAAGGAATCTGCTGGACGAAGCATACCACGAAGAAGTGTGCAAAGGATGTTAAAGGAATTAAAATTTAGGCCATATCGTCCATCTTTACTCCAAGCGTTTCATGAAGATGATCACGATAGACGATTGAAATTCTGTGAGACAGTCACTATCCGTACAGAAGCTGATCCAAATTTCTTGCGACCAATTTTGTGGTGCAAACTTAATGGATGTGTTAATTGGCACAACTCCGTGTACTGGTCGGATGCACATCCTCATCATGTAATCTAAGAAGAGCTCAATATGACTGTGTTATGGTGGTGGAGAAGTACTTCGAATACTGCATTCATAGATTACTATTTTTTGAGGGAAATGTTATCTCAGAAAGCTACTTACAAATGCTGCAGAAAGTGCAGTTTCCCGAACTTGAAAACAATCCTGTTTACAATATTCAATCGCTTATACGGCAAAAAGATGGGACCCAGCACATCTCAGTATTAAAGTTGGAAAGTTTTTAAATTCGAAATGTAACGAATGCATTGGTCGCCGTGTAATTTTTCGCTGCGGGGTATTATACAGGAATTTGTGTTTTCTTCAAAACCGCAAAATCTAGACGAACTAAAAAGCAAAATTAGAAAATGCTTTTGAGGTGGTAAACGAAGTTAAACCGTCATTGTTGAAAATTTGTGATTCCGGTTTAAGTTGTTGTATTAAGTGTATAGAGAATCAAGGTAGACATTTTGAGCACTTATAACAATGATTAACACTGAACCATGGTAACAACTGCTATAACATTTTTAAGGTAATATGTAATTACAGTTCATATAATAAATTTGGGGAAACTGACACCCTGTTGTAGGTAGCGGACCGCGAAAATGTTATTATTGTAATAAACGTTTGCCAAATCGAAATAGTTCCGCGATAGAAAAGATAATTAGTGGATTTTTAATATCTTTATAATACGTCGTCATAAGTTTTCAAAATATTATTTATATATTTTATGTAAGAAATGCGAAAATGTATGTAACTGATATTTGGCTAGGGTTGAAAAACACATGTTGGGGTTTGGGTAGCAGATACGCTTAAAACTGGTTTACTGAAGGGGCGTCACGAATCATTGGAATTTCTTATGCGCCGATTCTTAATGTAAAAATGTCAGTAGTTTAGTAAGTAATTGTGTAGGTACAGACCGCGATCAAAAGATATCTTTGTTTGGTACGTTGAAATCCGAGGCGCAACTGTAGTGTTTGTTACGGACGAATGTATATTTTTAAAATTAAGATATCGTGCAATAATTAATATGAAACGGTTCCAACGTAAATTAATGTTTACTTGTTTTTTTTTTTTACTTTTGAAAAATGGAGGTTAATTGCGGGAGTAAAGATAGTTAGGGGAAACTGGGGAAGGAGTTACAGTTAGTGTCAATCGAGCCAGAACGAATTTGAGTTAATTATATACCTGCATTGTAAATCGTTTGTCTTTAAAATATTTCGTGCGTGTACATTTTTTTTAAATTAGCCAACACTAATTTGCCTTTTCTTTCGTGTGTCAGTTTTAATGTGTTTTCAAATATCAATCTATAAATAACAGTCCCTCTTTTTGAAGTTAAACCGCGTATGTTAACAATTTGTGTCTGTGATCAATTAAAGGAATATATATTCAAGTGTAAGTAGTCATTTTTATATAATTATGGCAGGCAGCGAATTGTTCTACAAGCCTATATCACCTATTACAACCGAGCATTGCCTTGCAAAGGTATCTTATTCGCACGAGGGCTCCTTAAGCTGAAAGCTGTTAAAATAAAAGACAGTACAGGGTTCCCACATTTTAGTATTGGTGTGAATTAGAATTGTTAGTTGTTGTTTATATTTATGTTTGTGTAGAGGTAAGGCGTGGGCGAACGGGTAATTGTAATGTGCAATTGACGAGTGTTTACATACTCCCTCGAATTTTTATGTTTATTGTTTTTATTTGTTGTATAGAGAATGTGTAACCTAAAAAAGGAGCGCTGTATTTTTCTAACGCACTCAAACTTATATATCGGTCACGATGTTTAGGACCTATTAATAATTTACCCTTGTAAGGCTTTGTTTTAATGAGTTTTTTTGTCAGTTTGTTTAGGTAGGATTGTTTGCCTGTGAACTAATTTTATATATATATATATATATATATATATATATATATATATATATATATATATATATATATATATATATATATATATATCATTGTAATTTTTCATATGTATTTTGTGCTTTAGTGGCCACTAAACAATTGGGTGCGTGTAAATTTCTTGTCTATTTTCTTTTATTCTTACCTTTACCTTATTATCACCTGTGCAATTTTACTGTTGTATTTTATATTTACCGTAATTTGCTTTATTGTTTTATTTGATTATTTACTTAAAGCCCGGCATGATTGGTTTTAAAGGGCCACATGTTTGGTATTACGATTTTTATTTTGATTATTTATGACCCAATTGTGGGTGTGGCTACATGTAATTTTATTGTGTTTCGGTGTAACTAAACTGCTTTTTAATCATTTTCTCTTAATGTTATAATTTTGTTATATATTTAATCCTTTCTTTGTTTTTTTTTTTTTATTCGATTTATTAATGTACTTGTGCAATTACTTATTTATGAATAAAGTGGGTTTTATTGGTGGTTCTTTCCTACAATAGGATATTAACGGGCTGAACCACCGCTGCGCAAAGCTCGTTGATTTTAATTTTAGTTTCATTTTTTTTCCTTGTCCCTCATGATGCAACACACCTCATCCAGCCTATCTAATTCAGATAGGACAACGTACCACTAGACGGCCGCTTCGTTTGATCAAATTTGAGGTTTGGGTGTAATTAAATATCAGACTTGTAAATAAATTCTAACGTTTTAATTATTACCAGGAAAGTCAACGTAAGGCAGGCAATTAATTTGGGTAATAGTAACATTATTGTCAGTCAAGTCAAGATAAATCACTTAGCGATTGTTTTGTTCTTGAATTTGCATTATTGCAAATAAGTTCAAATTACGCTTTTCAAGATAGGGTACCTGGGGGACGCTACACTGTATATTAATTATAATAGTGTTAAGCAACAATATTCGATGGAAGTCCAATTTAAGCGCACCGTTGCGCCTATATTTTGTTTTAAATACGGAACAATTAATTAAGCATTTGAGCGAATCGAACGAAGACGAAGTTTGTATGTAAGGATTGATCTCCATTCAGAATTAAGCTTTTACGAATCAGTTTAAAAATTAATATATCTATCTATTATTTTCTAAAATGGGTGGGAGCTTCTACGAAAAGAAAAAGTAATGTATTGGAAGAACGACTAGCTTGTGCGACCACTGCCCTAGATCTGAAAGCTTTAGTTTAACTACGGATTGAGACAGTCTGTTTGGGTAGTATGTAACTATATATTGATAATACTGGCTAACGGATGCAACAAGCTCGAATGCATCCTTAGCCAGTCTTATCGAAGCAAAGGAACTATATTTCACTTGACAATTTCATAAGTTTAATAATGAAAACTGTGTACTCTATCGAGTAGTTTCAGTTTGTAATTATCTAGTTATTAAATATGTAGTTACCGGCGCTATTCTGATAACATGAAAATGATAGGTGTTATCATCAGTTAATTGAAATGTGATTGGTTCAAAATTTGAAATTTGTGTTATTTCATTGGTTGATTGGATTAGGCTGACATACGTATGCAATAGTCATAGTAATATGCGGTACTTCACAGTTTTCTGATAAATCATTTACAAAATTCCATTCTTCTCATTGTATAGTCGTTGTCAAGCCCTTGGTAAGGTCGCTTACGATACGCATGGTATTTCTGACGTTTAAACTATTATCGAGAGACGCCAATAGTACTCTCGCGTAACGAGGTTTCTCAACTACGGCTTGTATAACCCTCTTTTCTTCATTTTCATTTCCTTTTGCGACACAACAAAACTGACACGATTTATTAAATTATCACGAAATCGCCGAAACATGTTTTTACTTGGCTGACATCTTCCCGGATATTTAATGAAATGCATTTTTTCAGCCAATCATTTCTCCTACAGTGAATACTCCAACATATCATATTTATCACTATTCGAAATAAATCCATTACCGCCCATAGGGACGTTGTACGCTCTCTTTAAGACGATTTCAAAAATGTTAAAATCCAAGATGGCGCCCAAAAAAAACAAACAAAAGTTCAATACAGTTGCGGAAAGGCTTGGAATTTTTTTACAAGCATTTTTCGTTTTTACCCTGAATATCAGTAACGCGATTAATTCTTGTAAATTTCAATACGGATTGTTAATAAGCACTTAAATACGCAATTTTTTTTCCCATTTCATCGATCTTGTATCTATTGCCGTTTCTATCTCATTTCATTCTGAACCCACTGTATAAGAGCAGTTAAATGTGCGTATTAGGAAGAAATAATATTTGAATATTTTGTTTCACAATAATAAAAAAGTGAAAATATAGTGTTCTGAAGTAAAATTTATGTTGCATATGTACCTAATGCAAATGTAACATTCTTAACTAGAGCATTTTTGTTATTTTTTAGTGATGTTTCATATGATTTATATTATACATAATAAAGTATGCATAAGAATAGCTCACAAATTTATTTAAATTCAAAATTAAAATATAATTCTGAATGTATGCAAGTATGCTACGCATTGGTACGAGTGGAAACTTGTATTGTTATATAAAAATTAATAAACAGCGTGATAAACAGTAACGGTAAGTAAGATCTGTATTGTATATTTAACTGAATCAATAAAATGAAAGCAATTAAATTTTGTAAATGGCTTGTCTAAAAGAAATTTACTCTCAAGCCAACAGTCAAAATATAACGACAACTAACACGTTTGCGATCTTTCGTGCAATTTTACACATAAAAAAACAAAGAAATTTCATAAAGCAATATTGATTTGTAACCCGTAAATTGGTTTATTGCTTTAAGCCTCGAAATAAAATTATTGAGGAAGCGTCACTACAATTGAAATAAAAGATTAACTTCATTAAAATAAGTTTTCAATATTAATATAAATGTGCATCGACTTCGGCAATAAAGCAACACAAAAACAACTACTAGATCTTAAGATAGTCTTAACGTACTAACACAAAAAAAGGTAGTGATTAGGTTTGATTGTCCTTATAGCAGTCTAATTAAAATACAATACTATCAATTAGGATAATCAATCTTGCACTACACAATAGTACACAAATTTGGTTGAACTCCTTTAATTAATATTTAGAATGGTACACGCTCGCACCCTTTAACAGGCCTCTAACGTCAAACACTGTAAGCGCTAACTTAAATGTTACACGACCACTTACGCTTGTATCAATTAGGTAATTTGTTGACTAAATTCCTTCTTAAATGTTCGTCACAGAATTTAATATTCTTAATACACTTTGCACATGTGTTTACATCAGCATTAATATTTAATACAGTCCTAATTTTAAATTTGTACTATCCAAAACCTTTATTTGTCAAAAAGGAGCACTCTAGAAGTGAAAAATGTCATAATCACATTATGGTGTAAATGTAAAGTTGTGAAAAGCTTTAATTTGAAATTGATAAAGGCGTTCACAAATAGAAACTTGGCATTAATTAAAAATTCAGGCGTATCTAACAAAGAAATAGTTTTGTTAATAAGCGTAAGTGTTATTTTACAGTGAAAACAATGTAGTACGTTTCATATAATTTTAATTTCAACTACATATGCTAAATTATAGTGCTGTGGTAATTTAACATATAATTGATAAAGTATTTACTTCAAGGCTAGGAAAAAACAGTAAAAAACTTAGACATACCTCATTACGTTAAAAATTCTGCAGACTTCATTGAAAAAATACATAATTTCAAAATTGAAGAGCATGATCTAACGGTCAATTATTTTTCAGCACTGTCTTACATATTTGAAACATTAGCGTTACAAAATGCACCTGAAAAACCTTCAGTTTGGTACAGATATGTAGATGACACATTTGCTATTTAGAGATATGGAGAAGCTTACATGAATTTTTAATTTTTATAAATTGTAGGTATACATCCTAGCACCCAGTTTACCATGGAAAGGGAAACATCTAAAACTAATGATTCACTATCTTTCACGATTTACAGAAAACCGACACACACACTGATAGATACCTTCATAAATTATCAAACCACCATCCATGTCAAAAAATTGGTATAATTAAATTTTTAGTGGATCAAGCAAAACGAATTTGTGATCCTGAATTTTTGAAAGATGAATATAAATCTTTAACAAAAGCTAAGGGATATTCACTTAATGGTAATAATGTTACACCTGCTAGACATAACCATAAAGAAAAACTAGCGCTTAATGTTGGTACTGCTTTTCTTCCTTTTATAATTAATGTTCGAGATATGAAAGATTGAAAAAATCCTAATTAATCATAGCACTAGGATCATTTTTAAACCTGCAAGAAAAATTAAAGAATTTTAAAGTCACCTAAAAATGTTTTAAACCCATTATTATCTTCCCGAGTGTATAAGTTATCTTGTTCATGTGGAAAAGTATACATTGGCACCATAAAATGTAGCTTTGATTTGACGTGCAAAGAACATATGAGGTTTTGTAGATTAGGTAAACCAGAGAAATCTGAGGTAGCTGAGCATTTTAAATCATGGCATTTAATTTAATATGGAAATATTGTCAAGACAAACTCATTATTATGTTCGTATATAAAGTGAAGCGATTGAGATATATAAACATCTTAATAACTTCAATAGACAAGAAGAAAATCTCCGTTGAAGTAGGTCTTGGCATCTTATAATTTAAAAAAGGCACAATTGTACTTCTTAATTTTAGCTTTTGGCATATCTAGGTTTTATCTAGTAGTTAAAATTAAAAAAATTGAATGAAACGTACTATATTGTAAAATAACACAATTATTAATAAAACTATTTCTTTTTTAAATTTGAGTGGATTTTTAATCGATGTCAAGTTTCTATTTGTGAATGCTTTTATCAATTTCAAATAAGCTTTTCACAACTTTATACTTACAACATAATTTGTTTAAATTTTATTAAATTTTCTCTTTGATTATGACATTTGGGTTCAACCGTTATCCTTTACTAAAATTGTAGTACATAGTTAATCTGTTATATTATTAGCGGGTTATGTTTGCGTTTTCACTTTTTCAAATTTCAACATCTTAAACAACTCTGAAAGATTTTATTACTACTGAGGACGATAACTGTAAGTATTATCAAAAATTTTAAATATGTGTAATAATGGTGAAAGTTTACATTTCCATAAAAAAAATTTAAGTTTATGTTACACATGAATGCTGCCAAACTCCAGGAATGTCTAGAAGAGTACGTTTACACGTCACTTCTCTTCGATTCTATTTTACTTTAGGATATCTAATAGAAACCTTTTTTTTTTGTTTCTTTTTCTTTTTTAAACAAGGTGTTATAAAAGTCAGACCAATTTTTGCTAACTTTATCACTTTCCAAGATTTGGTTCAAACATCTGACTATGCCTGACTACGGTGTTACTGAAACTAGATTGGATGATTACTTATCCTCGAATTTAATTTCAATGAAAGGATATGACATATTAAGGCATGACCGGAACACACTTATGGAGATTTTTTGTGATTTTAGAACATACAATTTCTCGAATTCTTCCGAAGTACGATAATCTGCTTTGCTTAGGAGATTTTAATATTAATTTGTTAAGCTTATTATCAGAGGATGTACGGTCATTAAATGATCTTTTAGACAGAACAGAACTAGTCCAAATCATAAAAGGTGCCACGCGTATTACTTCAACGTCACTAATAAATCACATTATAAGCTTGAGCTTGTTATCAATTCTGGTATGTTACGCACCTGAAATTGCGAGCTTATATGGTTCATAGTTCAATTGAGTCAAGTTGGGAATATTTGTCAATACAGAGATTTTCACAATTTTAAGGAAACTATTCTATGATCAATACATTTCATTCCATGGAATAATGTATATAATTGTGAACATATTGTCCAGGTGAAACTTAAAACTACAAAGGAGCTAAGGCACTGGAATCTGTATAAAGAAATTCATAATGCTGTTAACACAGCTAGCTATACGCAGAGAGAAGAAAGCTTATTATGAGGAAAAGCTGATTTTAAAAAGAGTTAAAAAATTTATAGAAAAGTTTAAAACTGATGATATAACATTTCTTAAATTGATCAAGTCTGTTGCATCAAAAGGATTCGGAAATGATAATATCAGCATAAATATGATTAAATACCGTTTACATCATTTGTTACCTTTTATCACTCATATAATAAATTACTGCTTAACTTATTCGGTATTTTCTAATGAATGGAAAAAATCTATAGTGTTACCATTGCCTAAAGTCAGCATGCTTCCTGCTATATTTAAAATCTTGGAAAAAGCTATTGAATTTCAACTTAGATTTCATCTCAATTTTAATAAGGTTTTACCAGATTACTAGTGTAACCTTGTCATAGCGATTGTGTAGCCTTTTTGTAGGTTACCGATGATATTTTCGAGCTGGTGATCAAGGTAAAGCTCCTGCTAATAGATTATGCAAAAGCGTTCGATACAATTGATCACAATTTCTTGTTAGCTCTTCTTCATTATATTAGTTTATCGCACTCGGTAATAGAACGTATAAAAAACTACTAAGTTCCTCAAGGATCTATCTTAGGACCTCTACTTTATATTGTTTACACGTCCAATCAACCGCCTATTCTTAAAACTTACTCTAACCATCCTTATGCCGACGATACTCAGCTTTAGTAGTCGTTTGAGAATGACGATGTGTCAACTGTCGGCGAACTAGTTAATCGCGACATTGAGAATCTTGTTGCTGCATCTTCTCAAGATAGCTTGTGTATTAATCCAAATTAAACTAGTGCTACATTATTTGCGAAGCGAAAGGATTTGAGAGTGTTGCGAGAAAGAACGTCAATTCGAATAGGTAACTTCGAGATACAATTTGTTGAAAAAGTACAAAATCTGGGATTGACTATGGATTACGAATTGCGTTTTCATAGCATGTTTCATTTTACAAATGGGATATGCTGCTTTGAAATCAATCTTAATCATCATCTATTGATGCTTAACAGAAAAATTATGCCCTGTAATTCTTTAGTGCTCTCAAGAGTAAACCATTGTAATGTTGCCTATGGACCTTCGCTTAAAAGTACAGATGTAAAAAAAAATTCAAATCCTGCAATACGCTTGTATTAGGCTAATCTTTGGGTTAAAACAGTATGACCATGGGTGTTATAAGCTAAAGAGTATAAGGTGGATAGGTGTGGTAGAACGTAGGAACTATCTCGCTATTTCTTTCACAAAGTTTGAATCAATAAGAAACTTCCATATTTATATAAAAAAATGCCTTTGGGACAGATGTCCATAATTTAAACTTGCGACATAGCTGATTGTTGGCTCCTCCATTAGATAAACACGAAACATTCAAAAAGATCATTCAGGTGCCAAACGTTTAGCATTTATAATATACCAATCGATTTAAAATGTCTGTTAAAAATATGTTTAAAAAACATCTCAAATTATTACTTTTGAGTAACACCAAGTAAAATTGTAGCAATCAATGGTTTGCATTCCTCATCAAGAGTAATACAGTATGCGCCAAAATATACAGTACTGGAAAACTATCTTACTGTTATTGTAATTATTTAGCTATCTGGATGATACTGTAAATGTTCAAAATGTGCTCCATTGCGCTGTAGACCGTGTTCATAACGATCACGCAGATTTTGAAACATATTCTGGAATACAGGTTAAGCCTTGAAAAACGAGATGATCTTCTGACGTATTGCAGGCAGTTTTGGGCGAATCTGGACAGTTGAAAATTTTCTCCTTTAATATTCCCCACACATAAGCATCAGGTAGGGGAACTCAGTCCCACGGGAAATGGTTCGTCCTGGAAAGGCCAAAAATCGTGCACAATATTCAATCCTGACATGTCTATCTTGCTCCGTCAATCGTTATCCAACCTGTATTCGGTACGGA
Source organism: Vesta saturnalis (assembly GCA_036346205.1). NCBI lineage: Eukaryota > Metazoa > Arthropoda > Insecta > Coleoptera > Lampyridae > Vesta > Vesta saturnalis. Next base: position 170,281 of record JARFJB010000618.1, on the reverse strand, counting down.
ATTCCACCTAAGTCTTTAAACAATCGTAGAAGACTTCGATTTGGTGACCGTAATACCTGATCGAGGACACGTCCATGATTTTCATTTGTGGACACAGTTACTGGCCTACCAGACCTTCCCTTCCGTTGACACAATACACTACCCGTACGACGAAATCTTGCAACGGTAGACAGCATAACTGTGTTGTTTGGTGCCGGCTTATTAAAGGGTTTACGATATTGTTCCGCCACTAACTTTAAACTCGACGCGTCTTGATAACCATTTCCCTACGAGCAAAAATAATATTCCACTATGAACACTTTTTCCTCCGTCGCGAGACTCATTGTCACTTCCAACCACAGAACACAACGTTCGTTACACAACTAGCAATATAAAATAGTGATGCAACAACACGCAGACGCACAGGCACGCGCATGCGGGCTGCGCGAAACCCAATACCTAATATTTTGGCGCATACCGTACTTCTTGTTACTGTGCGTCCTTATGTGTTTCCTGTAATGTCAAGCGGTCTTAAATTAGTTAGCATTACCGTATAGGGTTAAGTGGTAGAGCAGCATACTGATATTTTTTTCTCGTTGCTCAACCTCGCCCTTTCGTTATTCTTCTGTTATAAAAATCCAATTTAATTACTTTGCATATATTTATTAACGAATAAAGACAAACTATAATAATAAATATTATTATAAATATAACTTAGTATTAGCAGAATTCTTTTTGATTTATAAGTAGTTGTTACATAATTAACAAAAATGCAATAAAGCCGCGTTTAGAACACAATCATTAAAAAGTAATGCTGTATTTGTAAAATTTGTGTGAAATATACAACCACAAAAAAAATAATTTAAGTACTTAATTTGAGTACAATGAAAAACATTAAAAATTACAGACAATGGTTTGCCTTTACGTTAGCTATTTTAATCTCGTGGAGGTAATGTTTACGCAAACTTGCGGTGGTTTCTATTTTTAACTAAAGTTAATTTCAAGTGCCTATTTCCATCAGCTGTGTATACATTTTAAAACTAAATAATTGCTAGGTAATATCATTGAATTTTTTAATCAATGGTTATACGTAAAACACAAATTAAAAATATTTAATTGTATTTATTCAAAATCATAATTACATGAAGATTTAAAAAAAAGACTGTGTAATAGTACTATTTTGCGTTTATAATAAGTACATTATGAAAATCAAATTTGATTTTATGAAATTAAAAATGCTTGATGATACATAAGGCAACGAAGTTCTCTTTGTGTAAATATAAAACATAACATAACCTATTATCAGAGATGTGTATAATTCAAAGTAATACCTCTTTTTACACCAATTTCCAATGTTATGCTTAATCAATAAAACAAAATTTAAGGATGGTTTATGATTTTCAAAGTACAAAGCTATATGAGAATTTTATTGTAATCCATGATCAATTCAAAGGATTTATTTTTATTTCACCTAAGCTTTGAGTCACAAAATTAACTTTAAAGTGTTTATCGTTTCTTACATTTACAGTAACCATCTGCATCAACTGTTTTTTTTTGAGACAGGCAAAGTATATTGTAGGTAGCGGACCGCGAAAATTTTATTATTGCAACAAACGTTTTTTAAATCGAAATTGTTACCGCGATAGGAAAGTTAACTAATGTGGATTAACATATTTGATTAAATATTAAGTTGTTATTTGAGCATTGTATTCGGAATATTTTATTTTCGTAACTAATATTTGGCTGATGGTTGAAAAACATGTTTTGAGGTTTGAGGTGGACGAGTAAAAGCTGCTTTACACATTCTTGATATAAAATTGTCACTAGTTAGTAATTAATTACTAACGGTATACACTGCAATCAAAGACGTCTTTGTTTGGTACTTGGAAACTCGAGACCTAAATGTAGGGTTTGTTACGTACGAATGCATATTTTTAAAATTAAGATGTCGTGCAATAATATGAAACTGTTCCAACGTAAATTAATGTTTCTTGTTTTTTTGTTTTTTTATTACTTTTGAAAAATGGAGGTTAATTCCGGGAGTAAATGTAGTTAGTTTTGAAATCGGGGGAAAAGGTAGTTAGAGTGAGAGTGTCGACAGAGCCAAATCGAGAGTAATTAAATACCTTCATTGTAAACAGATTGTCTTTAAAATAATTCTTGTGTTAGTTTTAATGTGTTTTTCAAATAGTAATCTATAAATAAGTCACCCTTTTGAAGTTAAACCGAGTATGTTAACGATTTGTGTTTGTGATCAATTAAAGGAATCCAAGTGTAAGTAGGTATTTTTATATAAACTAAGGCTGTCAGAAAATAATTTTACAAGCCTAAATCATCTATTAAAAATCGCACATTGCCTTGGAAAGGTATCTTATTCGCACGCGGGCTCCTTAAGTTAAAATCTGCTAAAATAAAAGGCAGTATAGGGCTCTCTCACTCTGGACGTGGTGTGAATTAGCATTGTTGTTTGTTGTTTATATTTATATTATTTGTGTAGAGGTGGGCTGGTGAACGGGTACATGATACCGCTTTGGTTATTAATTGTAAAAGGCAGTTGCCAAGTGTGTACACACTCCAGGGCCAGATAACCATTAAACACCTCGAACTTTATTTTTATTGTTTTAATTGTTGTATAGATGAATGTGTAACCTGAGAAAGGGGCGATGTATTTTTCTAACGCACTCAAACGTATATACCGGTCATGATGTTCTGATCTATTTATAACTTATCCTTCTAAGGCTTTGGTTTAATGAGTAGGATGCACAACATGGGCCTGGCAGGCCCGTTGATGTCGTTGTTGTCATATTACTCTGAAATTCATTTCTTCAGAGAATTGTACTTTTAGAAATGCCTTGTAAGTTTATATATTAATACATTTTTATACCAACAGACTTAAATGTGAAACAGATATTTAAAAAAAAATTTTTTTTTGCTGTTGCCCCGCCTTTACACAACACGGGCTCCTGAGGACCATTCCGTTTTTAAACAGGCATGTGCTTGTTTGCCGTAAAAACAGTTTCTCCCGATACGTCTGAACTTGTATACGTGTTAGTGGCTTTGTATAAGCCTGTATTTGCAGGTTTCGGCTTGCATAATTAGAATGATAAATAGGCGCAATTCGCAACAGATGAATTTAGTTGCTCTCAGATAAGCGTTTATGTTACAACTAGTCGCGTAGACAAAAACATAGTGTTAGAGTTGGTGATGATAAATTTGAAGAAACTGCTTTAGCATGGGCCAATGATTCAAATGAAGAGCCATCCGGTGAAAGCGAAGTTGAATCAGAAGATAATATAAACGTTGACGAAAATTTTAGAGAAGATGTTGATAATTATTCAAGCGTTAGTGATGATTCTGATGGTGATGAGTTGAACGATCCTCTTAGCACATCCACAGCTGACAATTCGGCAGTTTCTCGATAATCCAACTGTTATATTGCTCCGAGTGGTTTAGAATGGAATATAGATCAGCCAGCAGCAAGCAAAATACAGAAACACAATATTATCCATCGAGCTCCTGGCTTGGTAAGAAAGCACATGTGTTCTACCCCAAAAGAAGCGTTTCAGCTGTTTGACTGATCAAATTTTACAAGAAATAGTAAATTGTACGAATTTAGAAGGGAAACGAGTGTGCCGTAAGAAATCAAAGGATTGGAGAAATGCTCATTTACAAGAACTTCGTGCTTTTCTCGGCTTACTTATTCAAGCAGGAGTAGAACGAAGTTGGGACGTAGCTGTGCGGGAACTATTTTCCCAAGGATTTGCCAATCCTGTACATCGAGCAACTATGGCAGTTTCTAGATTCGAAGAAATAAGGAGAGATATAAGGTTTGATGATAAGAGAACTCGCAAGATACGTCTAGAAACGGACAAATTAGCGACGATATCTTATATCTGGCATCTTTTCATTGAACAGTGTAAGGCGTGTATTATTCCTGATCAAAACGTGACAATCGATGAATGGTTGGTTATCGAGGTCGATGCAAATTTATACAATATATGCCCAGCAAACCTGCCAATTACGGCTTCAAGGTATTTTGGTTTTGTGAATCCAGCTCGGGATATGCTATCGATGGCATGATTTATGCGAGACGACAACCTGGTGAACCACCGCATAAGAATTTAGACCTTGAAGTTGTTCATAAAACCCCATCGCGTCCGCGGTGACTCACCCTGTATAGGATTATTTTTTAACTGCACCATATATAACAAAAAATAATTTAGCATTTCGGTTTTGAGTTTTTCTTCCACTTCATACCTACCTTTCAACTTTTTGAGCTATGGACTTATCTCATTATTGGTCTATATTTATATTTTTGAAAAAGTAAGACAGAACTGCAGTTGATGGTTGCCAAGCCAACTATGATTCCCATTTAAAGAAATGCAAGTTTATATTATTACTCAAAAACCGTACTCCCCTAGAAAAATTTTAACCACGCCACTGAATTCGGTATCGTTGACGAAATATATCAATATGATAGTATTAAGCGAGGTATAAGAGCTTGAAAAAAGTGTAGAAATATGGACGTTTGGCTATAAGTCGAAAACAAAAGAAGATACTAAATTTTCGATTTTACCGGTGTGGAAAGAGCGGCCAGTTCTAGCGGCCAGTTTTTCCGATGATTACCGAAGTCACACTAACTTGTGAATCAAGTAATTTGCAGCCCACGCAGAGTATCAAGATGACAATTTCAGATGCTATTCCTATCTAATTAATAATGAAGGTAAAACAATAATATGTGATGGGGCTGCGACCTAAGGGGGTGAAAATTAAGACCAACCCTTAATACTCGATCTCGAAAACCGTGCATAGTATCAAGTTAACATTTTCAAATAATATTACTAACTAATTAATAATAAAGATAAAAAAAATAATGTGATGGAGCTGCCGTCAAGGGGGGTGAAAATTAAGGCCAACCCTTAATACTCGATCTCGAAAACCGTGCATAGTATCAAGTTAACATTTTCAAATAATATTACTAACTAATTAATAATAAAGATAAAAAATAATGTGATGGAGCTGCCGTCAAGGGGTAAAAATTAAGACCAACCCTTAATCCTCGATCTCGAAATCCGTGCATAGATCAAGTTGACATTTTCAGATTATATTACTAACTAATTAATAATAAAGAAAAAGTAATATATGATGGAGCTGCCGTCTAAGGGATGAAAATTGAGACTAACCCTTAATTCTCGATCTCGAAAACCGTGCAAAGTATCAAGTTGACATTTTCAGATTATATTACTAACTAATTGATAATAAAGATAAAAAATAATGTGATGTCTAAGGGGTGAAAATTAAGACCAACCCTTAATACTCGATCTCGAAAACCGTGCATAGTATCAAGTTAACATTTTCAGATTATATTACTAACTAATTAATAATAAGGGATTAAGAAACCGAGGATCTAAGGGTATGGTCTCGATTATTCCACCTTAGACGGCAATCAGGCTACTATTATAAGTAAATATTGTAACTAGGTAAATTAAGCCAACCTTAGCCAAAACTCATATCAGTAATTTTTTAATACTACTAATTGCAATAGGTCAGACAAGCGACATCAGTAGTGATGGTCCATTTTAATAATCACAAACATCACATATTATTTTTATCTTTATTATTAATTAGTTAGTAATATAATCTAAAAATGTCAACTTGATACTATGCACGGCTTTCGAGATCGGGGATTAAGGGTTGGTCTCAATTTTCACTCCCTTAGACGCAGCTCCATCAAATATTATTTTTTTATCTTTATTATTAAATAGTGAATAATATTATCTGAAAATGTCAATTAGATACTATGCACGGTTTTCGAGATCGAGGCTTAAGGGTTCGTCTCAATTTTCACCCCCATAGACGAGCTCCATTAGATATTATTTTTTTATGTGTATTATTAATTAGTTAGTAATATTATCTGAGAACGTCAACTTGATACTATGCACGATTTTCGAGAGCCCCATCACATATTATTGTTCTACCTTCATTATTAATTAGATAGTAATAAAATCTGAAATTGTCATCTTGCGTGGGCTGCAAATTACCTCATTCATAAGTTACTGTGACTTCGGTAATCATCTGAAAAAACTGGCTGCTAGAACTGGCCGCTCTTTTCACACCGGTCAAACTTCTATCTTTAGTAGAAGATATCTTTAAAAAACCTAAAACAAAGATATCGGGACACACTGTACATTGGACAACGTTGTGAATGAATACACTTCAATCTAATACGTTATAATCTAACATGTTCTACCCTGACACCTTACAATTTGACAGACTCAAATCGAATCTCCCGCGAGTAAACCTTTAGTCCATACAAAACGTGCTACGCACGTACAAATAAGTTTTCACTTCAAAAATGCTTGGGCGTTCGGCTCAACTTAACAAAAATATGCGAATGTAACTGAACTCTGGGAATTGTTCCACGTGATAAAAAAAATTACATAGCCATATTTTGTTATTAAGTTTTTTATAATGTATCCTTTATAAATACCGACCAACTTAACGCGCAACCAATCATAAAGATATAATATCGCATTGTGCACTCTTGTGTACAATAACAATTAATTTTATATTTTACTTTTAACCACTTTCATGCTATTTTACTGCTTGTTTATTATCAAACCGTCTTTTTCAAGGCGCTTACTGCATGATAAAAACAATTTTTGGTAAATAACTAAATATTATAATAACGGGTGCGCCAGTTAAAACGTCCACATGTGAACGATGCTTAAAAATGGTTTAGACATCTAAAAAAATGGCGTCTTCTTCACAGGTGTCATCTATAGATCTAACCAAAATTAGTCATGGAAAAATACACGAATGAACAACGCATTAAAATTGTTATTGCTTATCAAAATGGGTTTCGCGCATTACGTGATGTTTTTTGTGAGCATAATCGACAAAATCAGCGAACAATTGTGAGAATCGTGCATAAATTTGAGCAAACCGAGACAGTCATAGTTTTATTAACTAATTCATCTTTGCTTTTACATGTTTCTGTGTACATATTCTTATGTGACCCCAAAGATAATAGTCCAGAGAGATTTCAACGAAGAATAAATCGCTGATAACAGTGAATTATCAAAAATTTAAGAATGCGAGACCAGGAAGGTATTATTAGATCTCTGCCCATATAGCGACTAAAACTCGTAATATTCCAAAGTGGAGACCAGAAGGGGGTGAGAGGGAAGGGGCAATTATGTTCTCGCAAGAGAACCTGACAACTCGGCTCTAGGACACTTACCTACTTTAAATTGTTTCTATACTGTAGCTGTGTACTGTAGTTGCATTCGGTAGCTTATATCCCCCCTCCTCCACTATTCCCCATTAAAGCGGATATCTTTCAAATGCGTATATCTCGGGAACGGAGCGTCGGAAATGAGTACAAAGTGACATGTCTTGACGAAGTGCACCCGTCGGTGGGGTCACAACTTTAAATGCAAATTTCTTGAGATGGGAGTGTTGGAAAAGGGTACCCACAAAGGGAAAGTGATAGGTCTCGACGAGATGCATCTGTCCGCCTCAGGGCCAGACTTTTAAATACGTATATCTCAGAAACGGATTCGTCGGTGGGGTTAAATTTTCAAATGCTCATATCTTGTGAACCGAGCGTCGGAGGTGGTTACCGATGTAGGAAAAATGACAAGTCTCGATGAGATGCATCCGTCTGTAAGGTTAGAATTTCAAATACGTATACCTCGGGAACGGGCTGTCGGAATCGAGTGCGCACAAAGGGAAAGTGATAGGTCACGGTGAAACGCATTCATCGGTGGAGTCACAACTTTAAATGCAAATATCTTGAAATGGGTGTCTGAAGAGAGTACCCACAAGTAGTGACAGGCCTCGACGCGATGCATCCGCCCGTAGGGCCAGAATTTCAAATACGCATACCTCGGAAATGGAGTGTCAGAAGTGGGTACGCGTAAAGGAAAACTGATAGTTCTCGGCCAGATGCATCCGTCGATGAGGTTAGAATTTCAAATGTTTATATCTCGATCCGATGTGAGTACCCACAAAGGGAAATGATAGGCATCCATGAGACGCTTCTTCTGAATTTCATGCAATTTTAGTGACCATACGATAAAAGAAAATGCTCTTACGACGGTCACCTGTGTGATGTGACACTTTGATACTTGTTTCAAATCATCATTCTGCTTGAAGTATATACAGTCCTTCATAATCCGCCGTGAATCGCACAAATTCTTATTTTAAATGGATGTGATGAGTCATAATTTATGTATCTCCTGAATTCGTTGGTTTTATATACCAATCTAATATTATATGATGATCATTTCTAATTAGTAATTACTTTTTAATACACCAAATTCTGACATTTACATTAATTTATCGACTAATTTAAATGATAAAATACCAAATTTTATTTTCGGATCACTGCCAATTCCCGACTTAACTCCTAAATTAATATAAGTTTTTATAAATGAACAAAATTTAAAAATAGCACAAAAAATGTAAAACCCTTAAAGATGCTTTATACAAAATTAAAAGATAGGGATTCAGCATTATTTTCTTTTAATGTTGTATACAAAATTCCTTGCTTTGGTTGCAATAAACATTATATTGGACAAACAAAAAATTTACAAAAATAAAGACTGGCTAAACATAAAAGTGACTGTAATTTACTTAGGGAAAGTTCTTATGCAGTAACTGAACATATTATTAAAAATAAACATTTAGTTGATTTTAGTAATAGATAAAAATTGTACACTTTGAAAAGAACTTACATAAGAGATTGTTCCTTGAGATTCAAAAAGAAAAAAATAATATTAACAAAAAATCTGATGTTGGTAATTTAAGCAAAATGTATTCTTTTATTGAACTCACTTTGTCTGTCCGGTTTAAATCTTGTAATTGAATTTTCAACAACTTCCTAATCTCCGATTGAGCTGAAATTTGGCGTACATGCGTATTCTTGATGACAATACGACGACAATATGTGTTTTTTGCTTTGACATTTGCGGCCAAATTTGGCCAAATATGGTCAGTTTTTGTTTATAAAGAGGCCTTGAAGTTTGTGACAAGCTTTTCGCATACTATACACAAAAATATGCGACACGTTGAGTTTCAAGGTCAGGGGGCTGCGTTGCGGCCAAATATATTCGATAGTTTTGTTTATAAAGTTAGGGCCTTGAAATTCAGGACTTAAGCTTTTGGCAAAAGACTATCCACAAAAATATACGACAAGTTGAGTTCAAGATTAGGGGGCTGCGCCTGAGGGGCTCAAAGTATTGTATTCGGTCAAAAATAAAATCAACTATTTTCCGATCTCCGGTCGACCTGAATTTCGGCATACATGTGTATATTGGCCAAGTTCGAAATTGTTGTTTATAAAACTAGGGTCTTGAAAAATTGAGGGAATGGGCCAACTCGCCGCAGGCACCTCCCCGCCGGCCCAGCTCGCCGCGGGCCATTTCGCCGCGGGCTATCTCGCCACCAACCAGTTTTTTTTTTATTTTAAAACAATCAACGGTATTGTACAAATAAAACACAAGTTTTGTAAAACTTGCGAGTTGGTCGCGGCGAGATGGCGGCGGCGAGTTGTCCTAGACCCAAAAATTGAGATTCTTTGTTGGAACTTACACCCAAGCGAATAAAAAGTTGAAAATAAAAATAAGTAAAAAAAAAAAAAAAAACATTTAAAAAAAACCGCTTTTATTTCCAAATGTACTAAAAAAATATTTTTTTTTAATCTACCCAGTAACATCAAAAATGTTTGTGACTAAAAATAAAAGTTTGGGGCATACATGATTTCTTATACTTATAACAAAGCCTATCAACACCTACATTCAAACAATGAAGTACAAGGCACTACAAAGAGCGCCTCACACTTTTATTTTTAGTCACAAAAATGTTTGATGTTACTGGGTAGATAGTAGGGAATTGTAGATCTATAACTCCCTCTAATGTATTTTGACAAATATTTGCAAGCTTGTCAGTTGATACATCCATGGTAACAATGCCTACTTAATTTTTAAACGTTCGTTTAATTTCAATAAACAACAAAATTTCGTTTACATATTTCATTTATAATAAAATATATATGAAATAAAATTATTTAACCATCACGTCAGTTATGTATGTTAAAAACCTCATAACTCCCTTGATATATAAATAACTATTAGATTCTAATAAAAATAATTAATATTAAATAAATCAACCAAGCTAATTAAAACAAATTTTTTTTTAAATTTTCACTAATGTCAATTTTCAGTTTTTAATTTTAATGTTAATAATACACATTTTATAAATTCTTAGCAGTTTTCAATTGTTAACAATTTAGACCTCCTGAAGAAGTTTATAATTAATAAACGAAAGCTTCAGTAGCTGAAAAGAATTAATTAATAATAGATCAAATCCCTGAAATTATAATATATTATATTGAAGTTTTAACATCACAAAAGTAATTTTTCAATATATGATGTTTTGTTCAAAGTTATCTTACATGCCTGGTTGACTTCAAACTATTAAGAAATCACATCGTAATAGATGCATGATGTAGAAGTAAATTAAGTTTATGACAAAGTTCTAAATTTACACAGTTTACATTAGAATGCAGATAAAACTTTAGTATTATATGAAAATGTAAGATACTGAATAAAATTTACACTGAATTAAATTGATAGAATAGGAACAAGAACTTCAATAAGTACGAGTACATTCCTCTATGGTTTTTTACTCAAAGCGATATTTAAGTAATTAAAACATCCTAAAATAATAGCTAACTTTATTTATTTTTGTGTAGATTTTATCCTCCTAATTTCAACTAAAGTTTCAACTCAATATTTTCAAACAGTTTACAATGGAAGAATGGACCATGATTGTCAATAAGTCAGGGCAAGTATTTTTATATGCTGTACATTGTGTCCCATTTTCGATGATATTTGGGGTATCTCACTTACGAGTAAAGATACAGAGTTGCGGTTTTCACAATACCGCGCTACTTTTTTGTCAGAAGAACGCTGGTACGAACAAAACTTTCATAGCCCGCTACAATTATGAGATACAGGGCGAAATTGCAAATTTTGCATTTTGGGACCCCCTTATATTTTCGTTATCCTTTAATGTACGGAAAAGGTAAAACTAGGTTCTTATACAGTTTTTTACGTAGAATCCAGTGGTGTAGTCGTATTTTTGCTGTAAGCTGTCAATTTTTAGCTATAAATAAAACTTATGGTTTTTTTAAACGAACACCCTGTATATTTTTCTTGCGTTTGATTGGAAATTTTGTAAGCTTTACAAAAACATATAATACATGATGTGTATTTTAAATAATAAACCCAAAATCTATGATTTCACAAAATCTGCATAAAACGTAGTGTATTATATAGCATTAGAATTAGTAGGCCGTGATTATTAACCGGTGTGAAAAGAGCGGCCAGATGACAATTTCAGATTTTATTACTATCTAATTAATAATGAAGGTAAAACAATAATATGTGATGGGGCTACCGTCTAAGGGGGTGGAAATTAAGACCAACCCTTAATACTCGATCTCGAAATCCGTGCATAGTATCAAGTTCACATTTTTAGATTATATTACTAACTAATTAATAATAAAGATAAAAAAATAATATGTGATGGAGCTGCCGTCCACGGGGTGTGAAAATTGATACCAACCCTTAATCCTCGATCTGTTATCCCTTATTATTAATTGGTTAGTAATATAATCTGAAAATGTCAACTTGATACTATGCACGGTTTTCGATATCGAGGATTAAGGGTTGGTCTTAATTTTCACCCCCTTTAACGGCAGCTCCATCACATTATTTTTTTATCTTTATTATTAATTAGTTAGTAATATTATCTGAAAATGTCATCTTGATACTATGCACGGTTTTCGAGATCGAGGATAAGGGTTGGTCTCAATTTTCACCCCCTTAGACGGCAGCTCCATCACATATTATTGTTTTACCTTCACTATTAATTAGATAATAATAACATCTGAAATTGTCATCTTGATACTCTGCGTGGGCTGCAAATTACTTTATTTATAAGTTACTGTGACTTCGGTAATCATCGGAAAAACTGGCTGCTAGAACTGGCCGCTCTTTTCACACCCGTGATTATTGGAACAATTAAATGATCATTTGCTAAGCGCTTGTCAAGACCCGTCAGTTGTAAAATTTATATTCTCTGCGTAATATTGTGTTCCTTACAATGGCTGAAATGAAAATTATCACCATTTTGAAAAATATGACATGTTAGTCTGTTTTATAGAGAGCAATTAAAACTCCCGTGAGGCTTCCCAACTGTATTTCAACAGGTTTGTTTGAATACTTATTTATCTTTTGATGTATGTCAATTTATTTTTTATTTAAATATCATTTGCATTTACAGATATCCAGAAAGAAGGCAACCTTGGCTTTTAATGTTTTCTCGAATAAAAAAAAATTTGGTAGAACACGGATCATTTATTCAACCCCGACTAAAAAAGTATAATAAGGAAAATCGCGATACGGATGAAGTCAACGTTTTAGCATGTATAGAGGCAACGCCTCAAGCAATTTGCAAGATTCATCGGGCGCAAAGAATATTGACTAAATATAAATTTAAGCCATACAAAGAACGTCGTTTACCGCCGAAGCTTACTTTTCGAGTGCAAGTATTTTCAACAAGCACAATACTAGGAATTGGTCCCAAGAAAATCATGTGTATTCAAAACAGAGCAACAGCGTCGATTTGGATTTAGCGTAGCTTGTTTTATTTTGGGGCAACAAATAGAATACAGAATTTGTGAAGGCAGTCTTACAGGGAACAGATATCTTGAAATTTTGCAAGATGTTATCCCTATGTTACTAGACAATGTTCCTTTAGCTCATCTTAACAGTATACATTTCCAACAGGATGGGGCGCCCGCATATAACGCTACAATTGTTCGACTTTTTTTAGACAATTATCTCTCGCAAAAGTGGATCGATACTCATGGACCAATTAGATGGCTTCCACGGTCACCTGACCTATTCATTCTAGACTTTTTCTTATGGGGCTACTTGCAGAATAAGGTTTATAGTACCCATCATCGGACAATAGTTACTTAATGCCACCAATGCGGCATTTCAAAACTTGCAAAGACGTTCCATAATTATTTTAAATGCTTTAACAAGGATAACCACTGTATGTCAACAGTGAGTTCGGGAAAATGGCAACCATTTTGAGCAGTTCTTTTAAGGTGAAAATCTATTAAAGGGTTACTATCTAATTTGTTAAAGTTTTATTCTGCCTAAAATTTCTATGTTTGTAATATTTTAATATAATTAACTCACGACCTAGTAATTCTAATGCTAAATAAAACACACTATGTTATTACGCAGTTTTTGTGAAATCATAGATTTTAGGTTTATTATTTAAAATACACATCATGTATTATATATTTTTGTAAAGCTTACAAAATTTTCAATCAAACGCAAGAAAAATATACAGGGCGTTCCGTTAAAAAAACCATAAGTTTTATTTATAGCTAAAAATTGACAGGTTACAGCAAAAATACGACTACGCCACTGGATTCTACGTAAAAAACTGTATAAGAACCTATTTTTACCTTTGCCATACATTAAAAGATATCGGTAGGGTGGGTCCCAAAATGCAATATTTTCAATTTCGCCCTGTATCGCAGAAATGTAGCGGGCTATGAAAGTTTTGTTTATACCAGCGTTCTTCTCACAAAAAAGTAACACGGTATTGTGAAAACTGCAACTCTGTATCTTTACTCGTAAGTGAGATACCCCGAAATATCATCGAAAATGGGGCACACTGTACAACAGTGAAACTGTTTCTGTATTAAAAATAGCTAATTTATAATGATATTAATAAAATACCCGTGCTTCGCAACGGGGTAAAGTATCTAGCTCTAACGGTCTGAGGTTGGGGTTGAATTTCAACCCCCATTTCCCATCCTGTGATATTGGTTTTCAAACGCCTTCCAAACATACTTCTGAAATCATGTTAAACTTGAATTTGAAAAATCTCTAATATGCTCTTGCTATAAGTATTAAGGAACTTAACAATTTTCATTTCACCCAATTTCCTCCCAGTTAGCACTTTTTTGAACTGAATTCGTATTCCATAATGATCTTCATTTTGGTTGTAAAATGCTGCTTAGTTTGACATCTAACATAATATTTTATAATATTTTAAACTTTCACCCTTAAAATTAAAATAATTTCTTGTTTCCGTTTCTACCTGTTATGGGATGATTTCGGGGAAAAGTCAAAATACGTGTTTCTTTATCTACACATCTATTTAAATATCAATTTTCTGGGCTTAAGGGCTTTCTGTAAACAATTCACCCCCTTTTGGAATCCGACTTCATCTTCCTGAGGTAAAAATTCAAAAAACGGCGAAACATGGGTCCGTTCGGTTATTAATGAGAATTGATTTCCCGATTTTCTCGAACTGCCCGGGTTTACGAAATGGCCGATTTTTTCAACCCTTAATTTCTACCTCTTAGGGATTGAGTTTCAAAAAATCCTCCCTTAGTGTGCGCCTAGGTGGTAAAGGGTGGATGTTACACAAACTTGAAGTTCCTAGGCTTAATGGTCTGACCAGGGCGATGATTGATGAGTGAGTTAGTGAGCGAGGACAAAGCGTTTTATTAATATAGATAACAGAAATAATCTTCATATCTAATTAAAATACTTATCTTTTAGGTATTAAATCGTGTATTTTATATTTATCTTTATATAAATTTATACGTTTCGATAACAATTACATTTATAAAAAAAATTACGCATATCCATCATTTGAATCGTGAGTTATGGTTTTGAGTTCACACAAAAATTCCATTCGACAATATTCCAGGAAACTTTTCCAATTTTGCTCTCCACACAAACTTAATTTTGAATATTACCAACATTTTAAAACAAAAAATAGCCCAAGCGATTTAGCCGTTCTCAAGTGATCCGTTTACCAACGATCAGTATATCATTTTTATTTATATACCGGGTGTCCAGAAACTCTCCTGACAAACGGAAACTACACATACTAGACATGATTAAATTTTAACCATAATGGTAAAATTTTTACTCAAAAGCATTTATAGTATGCCCATCAACATCTCTTAATTATTATCGAAAATTAATGAATAATACACCAAGCAAATTCTAAATTTTGAATTTGAATGGCGACATTTTCCAAAACATTTATATTATGGGTTTTTTCAATTTCATAAAATGTATAATTCCAATTTAAATTTATAACATAATGAACCTCTTGTAATTATTACTATCTATTACATTAATGACGCACACGGACTCGTAACACAAGTCACTTTTTAGTAAAATGATATACATAAGTTACGTTAGGCAAGACAGTTCTATGAAATATAATACAGTTACTATTATATCCATTATTATTAATGTTATTGAACTATAAACATTATCGATTATAAATTTTTACTTTTAATGTCTGCAATATTCCCAACAATATTTCTCTAATTGGTAATTCCAAAAATTAATAATAAGTTTGAAAAAATTGTGTGTGAATTGATATTTTAAAAGTTCAGATGCTTACGATTTTGAGGTATGAATGAGAAGCTTTCATGAATCATCTTTGTAATATAACCATAGAAGACTTGTTAGATAAATATGTGAACGTTTGACGGTTTGTTAAATTTAGGGAATATTAGACACTTTTCGGATTTTGACGGGTTAATTAATTGTTGTTAAAGTATGGAAAGTCTTACAATGTAAATGAAAGTTTTGCCAATTAAAAATGGCGCTTTACTGTGTCATTTTGGAAGCGACGGAGAAATTTCCAGCACAGTGTTCATAGATTTAAGGGGGAACGAAATTTAGACACAACTTGATGGTTAAGAAATATTAATTGTCGTATATTGCGGTATAGTTAAGTTTTAGGTGTTATAATGTTGCGACGCTAATCGCATTCGGTTTGAGGTGTTGACATAGCAGTCGTGTTGGATAGCGGGATTCTTTTTTTATTTTTGGCGAATATAATTGGATCGAAAAGATCGAGATAGTAATTATGTGGTGTTGTTGAGATTGAAGCCAAGAGCTATGGATCGATAGCATACGTTGAGGCCGTGTTAAGAAGTTGTGGCACCAGTATCGTAGTTATGGTGACGAAATGAACTACCGTGTTTATAGTGTTCACTATGTACGTGAACCCAATTTGAACTATGTACTGGGAGAATTTCCCTAAGTGCGTGTAAGTGGTATCATTTTGACAGACCTTCTGCTTACACTTACAAGATTTAGGGAGAAGTTTCGTGTACGATATTTAATAATAACGTGGGATTAGTTTATTGTGATTGAAGAACAGTGCCAAGTTCAAGTGAGGAAATTGGATATTATTTTAATTCAGATTAATAGATACACGTAATAACATTTGTTTTCTTTGTTTTAATTACTATACCTAAAGGTGCAATCCTGGGATGCTTGATATGAGTTAGAATGACGAATATCAATGCAGGAGTTAAGAGTTGAGTTCTTATTTTAAAAGTAAACATATTGATTATTCGGAGATGCGGTACGAGGATAGATAAGATGAATGGGATTGACGCACGATTGACACAAGGAAAGTTCACTTGTCTTACCTATTTTTTTGTCAGTGCACCTATTTTGTATTAATGTGTTTTCCAGATTAAAAATAAAGTGATGTCCGCAATTAATTACCGGATTAAGACTCTCAGCGAGCTGGTTAGGCATATTTCGGACTTTTATCTGTCGTGAGATTTAATGCCCATTTGTAACGTGACGATCACATTGACGAAAAATTACAAAAAAAATAAATATCTATAACCTATTACTACGATTGAAGTGAAAAATACGATCCTTCACTTTAAAGCTGTCATTTCAAGAACAGTAGAGCCGATCATTATTCTCAACAAAAAACTTCGACCAATTGAAGATCTAGTAAATTCACAATAAATCAAACAAAGAATAAAAAATGTTCCGTTACTAAAGATTGTAATTATTTTGATACATTGAAAACCGAATGCATACATGTAATACACTCACTACCAAAGCTGATAAGTTCAAAATAAAGGAGGCTTGAAAACACGCAAAAAGGCAGAGTACATAAAATAACGTATGCAAAAAATCATGAGTTAATTTTATGTTTCATAGCTTTTGTTTTTATGTGTTTGTGTTTATTTTATTATTTTATAATCTAGTAAATATTTAGACAGAACGCACCTAAATTTTAATTTTATTAATTAAAAACTAAATTACACAGTTCAGCACTTTATTTTAATTTGTATTGTTATATAAATGAATGTAATTAGTTTTATCTATACAATTAAAGTACTTTATAATCACAAGTATTTCAAAATTTTTAACAAACAATATTATGTGGTAAGTACTTAGTATATACTTAATGTTTTACGTGTACGCTGTAATCGTAATTTTTTTTAATTTATTGCAATATCCGGCTTCATTAAAAATTGTACAGCATTTTTAATGAGAGAGGTTTTCCCTTGAACGGGTTGACCATAAGTAATCTGAATATACATTACACTTTGGATGGCGCTATTTTTTCTAGATTCTAAATCTGAAGGTCTAAAACAACTTTTCTAATTTTTGCAAAATCGAAAGAGTAAAATAAATCTGGATCAAACTACTTGGTAACAAATTGTTTATCTAATAGATCATTCAGAAAACCTTAGCATTTTTAATTAAATGAAAATAACACCTTTGCTGCTCCCTCATCAAATCATGGACGTAAACCATGGGAATGAATAACGTTTTTTAACAATTTTTTGTATTATAACTGACTTAATGACCGCAGTAAATATTTTTCCTTACTGTAACCTTCATTAAATACACAAAGCTAACAGAACCATAGATAATTATGCTTAAATAAACTAACTTGGACGAGACTCCTTAAAATGGCCGTTTAAATGGTATCGCTAACCGGTGTGAAGTTAGAAATAACATTCCAGCAATAGTTTTTACGTATGAAGTTAGCAATAACTTTTCGGCAATAAATATGCAAAAGTACGTTTTCATGAATATGGCTAATATGGGCACATTTATTGAATTTAAACTTTCACATAAGCATATAACATGTAGTGCTTTCTTTACCAAAAGCAGTAAGTGAAATTAAATTAATTTAATGTGTATATTAGTAGACACGTGCAATTTTGACAAACTTGGGTCTCAAAATGAAACAATGCATTGTTATACAACGATTCCACACTTATTAAGTGTTTATTTAAGCTATTAAAATTTGGGTACATATTTTTCATTTTTACAGAAAAAATTTCAAACTTCAAACAAAGTATACTACACTCAATAGCCAGAAAGTTGCCTAAATTTTACATTTTTTTTTCTGAAAAAACTACCCAAATTTTATTTGTTTAAATAGATAATCAGTTAATTACACACTTTTTAATAAAATATGGGCACGTATATCTCATTCCTTCAGAAAACCATTTCAAACTTGGTCAAATTTCTCGCTATTGAGTATAGTATATGTAGGAGTGGAAATGTGCAATTTTGACCAACTTGGCCTTCTAAACTAAAAAATATAATGTTACATAACGATTCTATACTGACTAATGATTATTTAGGCCAATAAAATTTAGGTACATATCATTCACTTTTTCAGAAAAAAATTTCAAATTTAGATAAGACATGGCTGAAAGGAATAGACAAACAGAAAACTAAGGAAGACGAAAATATTTCATGTGGAGTGTTTGACTTACAACAGGTAATTTACATTTCCATCACAAAAGAAAATGCTATCTACAACAACAGCAGATTATCGAGTTTCAATTTCACCTTTTACAACATTGCCAACAGGGATTATTTTTCGTTCCCATGGCATGAGTGCCTAAGTAAAAGGGGTTCTTCGGAAATCGCCAGTTGTTTAGTTACAGCGTTGGAGCATTATTGCAAAAAAGGTACTACTTCAGTTTCATTATATTCAGATGGGTGCTACGGTCAAAACAAGAATTCGATCGTGGCAGCTATGCTACTGTACGTTGTGAATAACTTTGATAAACTTCAAACAGTGTCTCTAAGATTTCTTGAGTCGAACCATGGACAAAGTAGACTGTCCACAGCGCGATCCATACAGGAATATCTGGAGCAGAACAAAAAAGGAAAAGGCAACGTATTTCATTCCCTCCCCAAGGGGGAGGGCGGGCTGTTCGAGCTTCCCGAGCTATTTCAGCCACAATCATAGATTCCCAGCATACATACATACATTACGTATATATGCATGGTGGGATTAAGGATAGATGTGGTCAGGATAGGATCGGAAGGAACGGAGTTAGGGTTCTGAGAGAGAAAGTACTACCCCAGTATTGGCCTAAGTAGCCGCACATGGTGTGGATATACGCAGTGACCATGCCGCTACCTGTGTATGAGTAAAACCCCTTGAAAAAACCTCATACAAGGTAAACGGTAACGGAAATCGAACCCATTACCTCCCGAACGCTAAGTGTCACCACTACACTACCAGCTCGGCAGCTGGAGCAGGAGACATCTTTGAACCTTCACAGTTGCACCCCATAATTAAATTGGCAAGACGTAAACAGTTAAACCATATGAATTCATCAGACTTTATCGATTTTAAGAAGCTCTCGCAAGACTTAGGAATACTGACTGTTAGAGTGAGTGAAAAAGGGCAGAAAATCAAATGGACGGAGATTAGGACTTTATGGTAAGAAAAGATGAACCCACTAAACTTTCTTTTAAGTACAGTCATTTTAACGATTATGATACCATAGAACTTAAACGGCTCCTGACAAACATCAAGGGATTAAAGACTCCAACAATTAAACAAAGCGCCTGTGAAACTAACTAAAAAAATATACCGATTTAGTTTCCTTGTGTGAAAGTTCTACACCGATAATTCGTTTACCAGGAATTTTTACCAGAAGTTTTATAAAAACCTACCCCATGAAATAGATTACTTTTTAATATTGTTCTGTATTGAAAATTTAGGCCTAAAGTGAATAAAAAAAAAAGGTTTTGTAGTTTTGCTTGCCGTTTATTTTCATTTTGATAGTAAAATAACGTTTATTTTATTATTTTATAGATTTTTTCTTCTGCAAGTCAACAATTCTTAATCAATAAAAATCAAGAAATATTAAGTTTATCAAAGGTAAGGTCTAACTAACATAATACCAAACATTACTCTCCAAATATCATCAAAAATACAAACTAACTTCAAATTTTCATAAATTCCACCATTATCCATTTGAAGTAAACTATGCTTCATCTAAATTTGAATTTTTTTCTGAAAAAGTAAGATATATGTACCTAAATTTTATTGGCTTAAATAATCATTTAATCAGTATAGAATCGTTATGTAAAATTACATTTTTTAGTTTTGAAGGCCAAGTTGACCAAAATTACACATATCCAATCCTACGTGTACTACACTCAATAGCGAGAAATTCATGGTAGTTTGAGGTAAGTTGACCAAACTTACACATTTCCCCACCTGCGTCTACAACGATGTTTCATCTAAAGTTGAAATTTTTTCTGAATATGTAGCTAAATTTTATTGGCTTAAATAATCATTAATCAGTATAGAATCGTTATGTAAAATTACGTTTTTTAGTTTTGAAGGCCAAGTTGACCAAAATTACACACTTCTCCAACTACGTGTACTACGATGCTTCATCTAAAATTGTAATTTTTTCTGAAAAAGTGAGAGATATGTATCTAAATTTTATTGGCTTAAATAATCATTAATCAGTATAGAATCGTTATATAAAATTACGTTTTTTAGTTTTGAAGGCCAAGTTGACCAAAATTACACACTTCCCCAACTACGTGTACTACGATGCTTCATCTAAAATTGTAATTTTTTCTGAAAAAGTGAGAGATATGTATCTAAATTTTATTGGCTTAATAATCATAAGTCAGTATAGAATCGTTATGTCAAATTACATTTTTTAGTTTTGAAGGCCAAATTGACCAAAATTACACATTTCCAATCCTACATGTACTACACTCAATAGCGAGAAATCCATGGAAGTTTGAAATTTTTTTTTGAAAAACAGGAATATGTACCTAAATTTTATTTAATCAGTATAGAATCGTTGTGTAAAATTACATTTTTTAGTTTTGAAGGCCAAGTTGACCAAACTTACACATTTCCCCACCTACGTGTACTACGATGCTTCATCTAAAGTTGAATTTTTTTCGAAAAAGTGACAGATCTATATCTAAATTTTATTGGCTTAAATAATCATTCGTCAGTATAGAATCGTTATGTAAAATTATATTTTTTAGTTTTGAAGGCCAAGTTGACCAAAATTACACATATCCAATCCTGCATGTACCACTTCACTCAAAAGCGAGAAATTTTGGCGAAGTTTGAAATTTTTTTCAGAAAAAGGAAGAGATACGTACCTAAATTTTATTGGATTAAATAATCATTTAATCAGTGTAGAATCGTTATGTAAAATTACATATTTTAGTTTTGAAGGCCAAGTTGACCAAAATTACACATTTCCCCACCTACGTGTACTACGATGCTCTAAAATTGAATTTTTTTCTGAAAAAGTGAGAGATAAGTATCTAAATTTTATTGGCTTAAATAATCATTAGTCAGTATAGAATCGTTAGGTAAAATTACATTTTTTAGTTTTGAAGGCCAAGTTGACCAAAATTACACATTTCAGCAAATATGTAAAAGCTATTGCTGGAATGTTATTGCTAACTTCACACAGGTGCCTCGCTATCTTTTTTTAAAACGAGGGTCTGTTAGTCGCTACGCATATTCCGCAGTCTGAAGAATCTGCCGAATATTTGGCCTATTTCAATTCATATGGCCGAATAATTTTCGCATAAAGGCTAAATATTTGTAGATTTGACATATTATCAAAAATTTACACTTTCACAGAGAAAGTAAAATATACCCGAATTTTGCTTTATTACTAATTATTTCGTTTCCATAGAAATTGAAAATATTTTTATTTAATTAAAGAAATCTAACGAATTTACCTCTGGAGGCCCATTTCACAATTGCTTGGGAGTGAGAAAGTATAAAACTACAGCTACTTCTCTACATTTCACATAACCCATTGTTGGCGGACGGTATTCTGAAGCTCCGGTTTATTTTAACTTTCCTATTACCACTGTACCCTCTCATAACCGGCACTATGCAAAGTTAATTTCATTGTAGAAAGAAATATTTTATTTGAACAAAGTTCATAGATAATAATACAAATTGTATGTATTATTATAAGTTTTTATTACGAACGAGTAAGTTCAAAGGTAAAATATAATTAAAAATTATTAATAACTTTAATAATTTTTAAAATTGTATGTAAATTAAAATTTAAAAATACATACAGAAAAAGAATTCCTCGAGTGGGATTTGAACCCACAATCTGTTGTTTGCTAGAGAACTGCGTTACCTACTTTGTTTGTACTTATATGTCCTGTTACACACAATTTGTATTAATTTCATTGTAGTTTTCAAAGCGTTATAGTGAGCACTGACGTATAGGTAGGTAAGTGCGAATTTGAATATTCCTTATCATCAATTACGTAAAGTTTTAGATAAGTGACATATTTAACCTTATCCAAATGGACTTTAGTTAACCTATCAAGTGAGTTGTTTTATAAAGAGAACGTGTGCACTACCTTATTATTTTTATTTTTTAAAACGTACTCTGAGGTACCGTCAAGCTAAGAATCAGTAAAATGGATGACGCACGCACGCGTATGTTTTTGCAGTTTCTCTCTTTGTTTTGTGTAAAATATCCAAATTTTCAGACATCAAACATGCTAGTCCATATGACAATAGAACACCCCTAACCGATGCTGATCTCCTGGAAATTATAGAACAGTTTATTTACGAGGATTCACCCAATGATCAACAAATTACCACCCATATTGAAAGGGATGTCGAGGACTCACAACTAAACAATATTGTTTATGAAAAACTGGAGGCGAATAATTTAGGGAAGCAGAATAATGGATTTCAAGCAAGTTCAACCGTTGACGATGGGTTAGAAAATGCTGAAGGAATTATTGAAGAATAAGTTGAAAGTGAAAATTAAAGCAAAAGTGGAGCAAAAGAAAAACCACGGGAAAAATAAATCAAAATCCAGAAGAGAAGGCAATGAGATAGAAAGAAAGTGGAAAAAACGTGTCGTCTTGACTTCTCTACCAACTTATCACTTTACGGGAGGTTGTATAGAAGGTAAATGTATGAGTTTCAAAACAGCCACAGAGGTTTTCATAACCGTAATTAATCCTTTATTCGAAAATTTGGTTTACCAATCGAATCTTTATGCTATACAGAGAGACAAGGTTCTCAACGCTAATAAAGATGAGCTGTTAGTATTCATAGGTTTGAATATGTTGATGGGTTATCACAAACTGTTTAATTGGCGCCATTACTGGTGTACATCAACAGATTTAGGCGTCCATTTAGTATCTTCTGTGATGTTTAGAGACCGATTTGGTACTTACTATACTAAGTTATCTAAATATAAATGATAACACACCGATGAAGATCAAACTGTATAAATTACGACTACAGATAAATGCACTAAAGAGTTATCCGTAACTGAATCAATAATTTTTAAAGGTTTTATTAGTGTCATTGGGTTATATTGTTTCAATATACTGCGGTATCTTGCAACAATATAACACAATGACACCAATAAAACGTGGATACAAACTCTGGCATTTATCAGATCAGAAAGGTTCTATAAAGAAGGTCCAAATATATGAGAGAAAAAATGAAACAGTGAAGGATAAATATTCAAAATTTGGGCTCGGTAAGAGTTATGTCTATGTTTGACCGAAGAAGAATGGGGAAAGAACTATATTATAGATTTTGATAATTATTTTTCTTCATTACCTCTATTGGAAAAATTAAAAGTGAACAAATACTGGAATGTGGAACGATCAGACAGACGGAAAAGGGCCAAATAAATAAAAACATGAAACGTGGAGATTATGATTATATGTTTTCCTGAATGGACATAGGAGTGTGGAGATGGTAGATCAATAAGACTGTACAAGTGGCCAGTAATTTCCATGGAAGTGAAGAGACCTATGTGAAACGTACGCAAAAGGGTGGTACAAAATTACAGCTCCGGTGGCAGCGGAAAATTACAACAAATACATGGGAGGGGTTGATCAAGCAGACAGATTGCGGGATGTCTATGCAGTTGATAGAAGATCCAATCGGTGGCGGAACCGGTGTTTTGCGGTTAGTAGGCACGGCCTTTGTGAATGCATATGTCGTTTACTCCGAGATCATACAAAAGAAACCGCTTTTAGAATTTCGCCAATCAGTTGCTTAGGGTTACCACATAAACCAGGTGAAACATGATCAAAGATTCTCTGAAAAAAGACGTGACCACAGGTATTCTATAACAGCTGATATTAGATGTTAAACAAGGGGAAACGTTGTTTTCTTTATAGCAATCCAGACATATGTGAAGTCTGCAGTAAAAAAAAAATTCAGTCCAAACCGCTATCAAAATGCTCCACATGTAATGTATCACTTTGTTACAATGCAGCTAAAAATTGTTTCCTGGAATTTTACTAGTATCACTATGAATAATGTTTTTATAAATACGTACTTTCTTTTAATTCCAATAATACTTTTATTATACGAGTTGTTTTCAAACCATACATTACCATCCATCAATTGTTGAATAGTCCAAAAGACAAGGTTGACGGTGAAGAACAAGGTGTATATGAATTCCATGTAAAAATTGTCAGAGTTCTTACGTTGGACAAACTAGTAGAAGATTAAATGTACGTGCAAAAGAACATCAATTGGTAATCAAGCAACACACAACATCAAGCTCATTGGCAACACATTATCTCGATACTGGACATCATATTGACGTTAACCAAATAAAATTACTCGCTTCAGCGAACGGACTATAAGAAAAAATTAACACCACTTTGGAAACCAATCATTAAAAAAAATTACCCAATCAAAATTAAGAGCACACAACCACTTGACATCTAGCGATAACACTACATCTACTAAACTTGTAACACGAACTTGACATGCACTCAACAACTCTGACAATACTCCAAAAGACAAAAATACATACACCTGACCTACGACCCGCAGCAGTACACGACATACAACACAATAATTTAAAAAATCAAGTTACGGGACATCCAGTGTCCATCAATTTCAATGTTGTAATTATATTATATTCTTGATAAAGGTCTACCGAAGATTTCAAATTACACGAGTATCCGAAAGAAAAATGTCTTTTACTATATATATATATATATATATATATATATATAAGTTAATTTTAAATAAATACAATTAATGATAATTAAATTAAACTTCTGTGCGTTCATTAAAAAAACATTATATATATATATATATATATATATATATATATATATATATATATATATATAACAGGTGACCACGAGAAACATTTACATTTTGGATGGGACTGTACTCAGAAGTGGAGAGTCATGGCGTGGTGGGGGGAGCGTTCATTCGCCTTCCGAAGAACGGCCATTTTTGTTTCTCAGTCACAATGGAGCAGTGGTCGGTAGAGCAATACGTGTTTACATACGATATGTATGTTAGAAACGGTGATTCAGTGGTAGCAGCTCAACGAGCTTTTCGCGTTCATTTCAACATCGGCCGGCATGGAGCAGTCCCTAGCCGACCTACCATTATGAATTGGGTTAAAAATTCTCGAACAACGGGCAACATAATGAAGAAAAAATCATCAGGTCTTCCACGAATGGCGCGGACACCCAAGAACATTGAGAGAGTGAAAACAGCTGTGGTTACCAGTCCAGGACGTTCCGCTAGACGGCAGGCAGTTGCATTACGTATGGGACTTGAGCCGGTTAGAAAAATTTTGAAAATGGATCTAAAGTTTCATCCGTACAAGATTGTCTGTGTGCAGGAATTGAAAGAAACTGACTACCCCCAACGGTATGATTTTGCTGCACAAACGCAAGTTCTTATTTTCGATGAACCACGTGCTCTCATTTTCATGAGCGATGAAGCCCATTTTTACCTAAACGGGACTGTGAATCAACAAAACTGCAGGTACTGGGCACAGGAAAATCCGAAAGAGCTCCATGAAACACCGCTGCATTTACCCCGTGTAACCGTATGGTGTGCGATATCGAGAAAGCATGTTATTGGTCCCTTCTTTTTTGAAGAGGGTGGAGTAGTGGTAACAGTTACCTCGAACAGGTACGTGGATATGATCAACACGTTTTTTCTGCCACAACTACACAGGCTAAACTTGCAAGACGACATATGGTTTCAGCAAGATGGAGCAACTGCTCATACTGCGAGAATTTCAATGAACCTGCTGCGGAACGTATTTCCAGGTCACCTAATTTCAAGATTTGGAGATGTGCACTGGCCTCCTCGATCTCCGGACCTTAACATGTGTGATTTTTATTTGTGGGGACATTTGAAAGAGCAAGTTTATCGATATAAACCCCGTACTTTAGATGACTTGAAAGCGGCGATACGTACTGAGGTGGCGTTGATCACTGAGGATACACTGGAACGAGTGTGGAGGAGCTTCCTGGACAGAATAGAAAATTGCCTCAGGGAAGCAGGACGTCACCTTCCTGACATCATTTTCTCTACGTAAAGTAAATGGCGTATACCCACAACTATGTAACTTAAGTTAAATAAATAGTATCTTGAAAAATTAATATTGTTTTTTTATTTCTAAAATGTAAATGTTTCTCGTGGTCACCTTGTATATGTATATGTATATGTATATATGTATATATGTATATATATATATATATATATATATATATATATATATATATATATATATATATATATATATATATATATATATATATACACACACACATACTAATTCAAATACCTACTTAAAAACGTCATTGTGCGAAAAAAGTTTAAATAATCATGCTTTCGAGTACTCAGACCACAAAGGGTTAAAATGATCGATTCTCAGCTACGCAAACGTTTTAAAAATTCGCTCTTTATGCCCACTTTACGTGTTAAAATCTATTAAATAAAACTTCCCGGGTACTTTTAGAATGTCTCAGTCGTGAGGTCTCAGCGCTCGGACGCATTCTTTTGCGAAAGATACGCTACAAATATTTAGATTCGTTAAGGTGGTGCCATCGTTTCTCATACCGAGTCTTCATTAACTAGAGGGCAACTAATTTAAGTGCTTTACTGGGATTCTAAATAACACAGGTTGAATATTCTCCAAACTATTCGGACCACTATTCGGCGAATAGTAGGTAATAGATATGTTTACTATTCACTGCTTTTAAAAAAGCTATTCGGTCAGTGACCAAAAACATTATTCGTTGTATCTCTACAGACATTCAAAATAAACTTTTCAGTGCACGAGTACTGAAAAAATTGTAGGCTACTTTACCTAAACGAAAAATCTAAAACTTTAAGATTATAATGATGGAATAATATAACATATATTTCTCAACAAAAGAAGATAAAAAAATAATTGAAAATTAGTTTTTTTTTGCATATCTGTGGAAATGAACAGACCTTTTCAAAAAAGATTTTCATAAAAATATCCGTCTGAGGAACACGAAGTTTTTCCTTCGTAAAAGTGAGGTGCAGTTGTGTTTCTCGCAGAGTTCGCAATGAAGTTATGTCATTTTCAATGAATTTTGATTTTCGAATGAAGAAGTAATCATACAAACATAAAGACCTCTACTAGTTTTCCTTAAAATGCTTAACATAAGAAACGATTTTTACACAAGAAATAATAACAAAAGTCTTCTTAATATTCTGTATTTCCCCCAACAGCATTAATAACAGCCTGGCAACGTCGATGCATACTTAAAATTAAAGTATCAATTAAGTTTTGTGGTAATACGTTCCATTCTTGTATTAGAAGATTTTCAAGGTGTTGACGTGTGTGGACATTGTGAAGATGAAGAGTGATTCGTGATTGGAGCATGTCCCACAGATGCTCGATGGGATTAAGGTCGGGCGAGTGTGCTGGCCACGGTATAACAGTAATATTCTCACTGTGAAACCAATATCTTACTGTTGTCGAGGTATGTGGCCTTGCATTTTCATGCATGTAGATGAAATCAGGGCCCGCAGCAGTCGCAAATGGAAGGACAATATGCTCTAATACACGGTCAATATATTGGTGTTGATTCAGATAGTCTTGGACAAAAACGGGGACAGTTAGATGGTGGAAAATGACTCCAGCCCACATCATAACTTGTGCACCACCATATGGACGAACACTCTGCACATACCACAGTCTCTCTTCTCCACCCCTGCCTCCCCAAACTTGCACCCTTCTTGAATCAGGATGGAGACAAAACCTTGATTCATCTGTGATTAGCACTCAGCGCCATTCTTCAATGCCCCAATTCACGTATTCTTGTGCCCGCTGTAATCTTGCTCCCCGATTTCCGTGACGAAATGCAGGAACCCTCAAAGGACGCCTGGCGCGTAAACCAATATCGTGTAGACTATTTCTGATGGTTTGGCCACACACATTCACATTGTGCACATTTGCCAAGGCCCCAACGAGTTCGCGAGCAGTAGAATACACATTTCTGCGATCTAATAGAGCAACATACTGATCTTGTGGAGGTGTAGTCGCCGGTTGACGACCTTCATGCCTTTCGGTTACATCTCATAATTCTTCATATCGATGCCACAATCGCGAAATCACACTTCGTGATACGTGGAAATGACGCGCAACTTCAGCTTGAGAAAGACCGCCCTCGATCATATTCACGGCGATTAACATTTGAACACGTGGTAAATGTTGACGTTCCATAATCACAGTTAAAGAAAACAATAGTGTTTTGTTAAATTTTTCACTTTGATTACAAGCTAAACTAAAGGTTATGAGAATCTAAATTGACAGAATTGGACGTGTTTCTGTTTTTTGTAAATAAAACAGTTTTCTGTGCAGATGAATTTTCACGGCATACTCTATTTTATAGAGCAGAAATTTGAGAATCGAACGGTATGTCTTTTAAAAAACTTGATTAAATTCTTGCGAAGAAAAATGAAAAAAAAGGTCATGTCCCTTAGACATTTTTGATGTGTTTATTTTGGTACATAATTCCCATTGCGTCAATTTTGAGGCTTATTCCATCCAGACTTTTTTTTAATACGCAAAATTAGTTTTTTTCTCCAAAGTTACAAAAATTCAAACAATTACTAAAATTAATAATGTCAATAGCATAGCAACTTATTCCGTGCACCTACGCACTTTTGTGTAATCTTTTTTAAATAAAATGATAAACATGATAAATAAACTCCAAAAATAAATGATCTTATTTACTCTCTCACATAAAATAATTGTTCCATACTTCATAGTAATTTATCACACTGATAAGATAAACTACTTCACTAATAATTTTTAAATAATTTTTCCGTAAGTCTGACGTCACTACTGGTCTATATCCAAAATCAATAATTAATTTTTGAATAA
This sequence comes from Vesta saturnalis, assembly GCA_036346205.1. Classification (NCBI taxonomy): domain Eukaryota; kingdom Metazoa; phylum Arthropoda; class Insecta; order Coleoptera; family Lampyridae; genus Vesta; species Vesta saturnalis. The sequence goes on along the minus strand of JARFJB010000618.1, from coordinate 140,910 downwards.
AATACTATAAACAATGTTTACATTAACAAACAAAATGCACCCACGTACCACACAAAATTAAAAAACACCGAACGCGTTTCAATAGCTACGCGATCATCAGCGGTCGACTATAAATAACATAATATAAATATTTGTTGCGAATAAAGCGTTTACGTTGTTTAGCGAATGGGAACTCTATTATTTTAAAGGTGCGAGGAAAATATGTTTGATCTATTTTTCGCTGTAGTGCATGTTATCAACTTTACATCTTCTATAATACAATAGTCTTTGATCCAATATTGGAACTAATAAACAATAATACAGGATGCTCCTGCTCCTTAATGATATGCCGAAACTGTAAGAGTTCATTCTACATAAAAAATAAGACTTTTTTCTTATAAACATATCTCCTCAAACGCACCGTTTTTGAGATACAAAGGTGTCAAAATTTAATTTTTTTTTCGTTTTTTGTCAATATCTCGAAAACGGTTTGAGATACAGCGCCAATCTTTTACCCATGTTTTTTTTTACTTGAAAATACCCTTATTTTGATTACAATTTAAATTGTGAGTTTTAATCCCCTTAACTTCTAAGCCACTGAAACAAATCAGATTTTGACATGTGTATTTGACCCGCCAATGTTTTCTACACAAAAAGGTACTCTGTAGGTTTTGTTAACATTTTTGTATTAACTGTAGTCTTAATAAATTGTTAATATAACATTCTAAAAAACAGTGTTCTCTTTTCTTAAACGGCCATTTTTTAACACCAAAAAGGGTTATGGACCATTAAAAAATTCGACTAAATTCAAGAAATGCACCCTAGCGACGTAGCAAAATTTTCTTTGACGCAAAATGTTTCTATTTCTGACAAGAACATGACTCCCATAAGAAAGCGTCTAATTTAGTAGATACTGTACAGGAAAGCCACACAGTTTCCTTGTAATGCAAATGATCCTATGATGTGTTGACCTAATAATACTATCCAAACGTTAACCGTTAATTACTTAGTGTAAACGTTGCTTCTCCCGTGAAAATTACTTTTTTTAGAAACTCCCCATTTTGGTTGCATTTTCCAAACGTTTGATAATATTGGTACTTATAGAAGCAAAACTTGTGCATTTTAAAACATTGAACGGGTGTTCATCTTACTGAATAAGGTTAGAGGTGTACTTAAATCTTATCTTAATTTTAACTATATGTGTTAAATCATTGCAATGATGTGATAATTTAACATACCTAATTGGTAAAGCATTTACTTCGAGGTCCTAGAAAAACTACAACAAAAAACCTACACATACCATTCCGCCTTTTTTAATTACAAGATGATAATTGTGAAATTAAAAGAAATCTACCGAAGATAGATACCGACTAATTTATATCGTTAGAAAGGTAAAAATACTCCGCATATGATGCAAAAGTGAAAAAAATGGGCGTTCCATTTGAAAAAATCAAGTTACCATTGATTGAAATTTAAAAAAATTTCTCATTCAAAATTTCTATAAACACAAGAAGAATTCGAATTTGACCATGTACACTAGTACATTTCATGTCTAGTAACATCTACTTTTTGTAAAAACGACGAAGTGCGGCTAAACGATTTGTTTTAGGTACTATATGTGATACACAAAGTCGCACTGGAATTGACCAAGGGGTCCAAATATACAATAATATACAGGGGGTTCAATTTAAAAACATGCAACTTTGATATACATTGCCCTGTATAAACGTTGCGTTTCAAGTGAAAATATTTTAGGTTTGCAGCCTTAAGGATACCTCATCACATCCCATCAACAAACTTTAGAAATATTCCTTAATAACCCCACAATCTTCCACCCACGTACTATTGGGCAACCCTGTATATATAAATGAATATGCGTCTGTAACCGCTAACCGGCAACACCGATCGACTTATCAACGTCATATTTGGAACGTAGATTGGTCTTGGTCACCATTCGGTTTATGGATATTTAACATCCCAATAGGAGGCACATATTAGAAAAATCTCTATTTATGGCCAGATTAAGTTCATATTCGGAATATATGTTATTTATGCGACATAAATTATAAAACAAAATCCATTTTATTGGTAAGTATAGAAATCTCAATTGCAGGACAAGGTCTGCAGGGTTTAATATATATATATATATATATATATATATATATATATATATATATATATATATATATATATATATATATATATATATATATATATATATATATATATATATATGATCAGTTACGGCAGACTTCTCAGGCTGATTCAATCTACAAAATCTTACATGTCCTTTATGCCTAGTATCCAAGCGACGTTTTGTGGTTCCAATGAATACTTTTCCACAAGAACAAGATAATTTATATACTCCAGAAGATTTGAAATATCTTTAGATGATCTCAATTGTTCTATAATCATTCTTGTATGTTTGCAAACAGTTCTAATACCATCGTTAATTAAGATTTTATATGTAACGTTAGTTATGAAATGAAGAAAAGCTCTACCAACATTAAGCAGTAAGTGTTGTTTACGGGTACGTCTAACAGTTTGTATTGATGTTTCTGAATAATTAAATTCAACTACTAAAAATTATTGATCACAAATTTGTTTGAATTCGATCCACTACAGCTATGGTTACCCTAATTTAGTTAGTTTATGAAGACGTCTTTCAGTGTGTAGACTTCCGGTAAATTCTAAAAGATAGATACATTATTTGTTTTAGAAATGAAGATATCTAAAAAATGGAACAATTCCAGTAACTTCTTTTTCCGTAGTAAATTAAATGCTCAATTTAGTCACCAAATGACACAAGTATCATCAACATATCTATACTAAATTAAAGTTTTTTTAGGTATATCTTGAAGAGCGAATGTTTGAAACTTTTCCGTGTAAAAATTAGATACCATTGGAGGTTTTCATAGCTACATCATAAAATTTATTGTTCGTCTGAATATAGGTAGTATTAAAAGATTTCTGAGGCATGTTAATGATTTCTTTTAAAGGAGCTTTGGTAAGAATTGGTACAATGGCGAAACTGACCTTAATGGCACCTTCTTGTACACTAAAACCAAGTGTTTTTTTTCCTATATGAGACTAATAAAAGAGTATTATGTTTCGCAACGCTATGCGTGGAAGATGCAATTGCACTGACAATAGGCCTTAAAGGAACATTCGGTCAATGAATCTTTGGTAAACCATATAGTTTTGATGGAGGAACTTCAGAACTAGTTAATTTTGTTACTTTTTGTAGGATCCTTTGGCAATTCGCGGTATGATTGTGGTTGCAATAGTTGTCCAATTTTAAGTTTAAAATTATTCATATTTAAAAAATCGCTGCATCATCTGACGGAAGGATAATCATGTTTTGGAGGTTTACCTTTACACCTCGCTTTAAGTAATATTGTAACTGTTTCATATCTAACTTCATTTGCACCGTCAAACGATTAATATTTAATAGAACTCTCAACATTAGACATCATATTCTCAGATCGTATAATTTTAGAGTTACAGCCAAATTCCGACCTTTGGCAAGTGCTTCCATAGTGTCATCTGAAAAAAGATAGGCTTAGAACCGTAGTTTCATGATATGTTTTTCCTTTGAATTAACAATTAATTAAATACCTAGAATACATAGCAATTAAATATTGCTAATATAGCTACTATCCTCGCCAGGAGTGTTTACCGCTACGTCATCACATACAATCATATGATGTAATATGAAAAACATGAATCACAATTATTTTCGTTATCATAATAAATTCTGATTAGAAAATATACAGCATTCAAAGCTGCAGAATTCCAAATACAATTTCTTATATATTGTGATTTATTTTGTAAAAATTAAAGAACGTTGATTAATGAATAACAAAGGGAGTAGTGATTTAAAGTGAGTAATAAATTATGATTAAAATACGTAAATGTAGGAAATGAGAAAACAGTCAAAGGATAAACAAACATATGGAGGTTATGTAGAATTAGTCAAATGAGAATTAAATTCATATGCATATAAAACAAATTGATTTCGCGTTTGTAGGTTTACTCTTTATACTAAATTTGCTTATTCAATACCGTATGTCGATATCGTCAAATGCACTGCGAATGTTCACCATCCTTATTCAATTCACTGTTTTATATGAGAAGACAGAATAAACAAATTGGATGGCTAAATTCATAAATTAATGACGTAGCGGTAAACACTCCTGGTGAGGATAATATTTATTTTTTATTCATTATTATTAATTACACTTTTGTTACGTTATTTTATTTTTTACTAATTAATTTTCCGTTTTCGTATAGTGTTTACGAGGGGGTTTTCTATTTATTAATCTTATTAATGTTAATATTGTCGTTAGTTAGAGTTTGCTATTAGTACAATATAAAATAATTACAATTTATAGATTAAGCTTATTTTACTTGCACATATAAATTGGGTTGTCCTAATTAGAACTCACTCAAGGACCCAAGTATTAACATGCAATAACAATTAACACGTTTAATTTTGGTTTGTTGTTCTCTGTTTACTTTGTTTTTCACGTTAGTTCAAAAATCATATCATTTCTTTTTGAGAATAACATGGTTATTCTACAAAAATTGAAATTAAGACTTCAAGTTTGTACTGCTGTGGATAGAAGTATAGTTTCCAGTTTAAGTGATGATTATAATAAATAGACATTCAAGATCTGTGGGTGAAAAGTTGCAGATAAGCCCTCACCGTATATACAGTGATGTTTTTACACATTAATGTTACAAAATATTCTTCCATTAGATGGGTATTGATGTTACTATATGACAGAAGACTATAGAGTAAATAATGTACTCTATGCCAAAATTGAAGAAATAACACGCACTAAGATATATCACGCATAACAAAAATTGATGTGGAGTAACCCATTATTTATGTATCTCTTATTTATTTAAAAGCATAAATGATAACCCAACGTTTATAATTCATTTACATAATGTTCTTATTGGCTGACATTTACAAAAATTTTAGAAGACCTAAATTTATTTCACACTTTCAAAACATTATACATTGATAAATGTCTCTGGAATGTAAAAGACCTATCACTTACACCAAATAAAGTATCCTTGAGAGCAATTCGGTTAACTTCTAATAATTTCATGTGTTACTGCTTTTTGGTATTTCTATTTCTTTTTTATAACAAATTAAGTAGAGGCACGTAGGACTAAAAACGGTCTTCGGGGTGATGTTTCTGATGAAAATATGCACCTGTACTAGTGATGTAGATTACGTACTAATGGTGTCGAAAAGTAAAGGTGCCACCTGCGCTGCGGCAGCAGTCGGCCGTTAAACGCACTTGAAAGCTGAAAAAATGCGTTATAACTCTATTGATATTGTAAGTAAATTCATAAACTTTTTTTTTAATAATCGTAAAATTGTTTAAAAATCTCTCTTGGAAAAAGTTCAAAAAATTCAAAATCAAGGGACTAATTAACAAGGAGTGGTTTACATTGGAAACAGTTTATTAAAAATTAAACGACGTGTATTTGGTTACGTATCTTTCTTGGATTCGTCGTGTGAAAACGTTCATCATGTTGGATGTAAAGATTAAGCCTGATATAGAATGTTAATTTATTTTGGTAATGATAACTAAATCTTTAATAGATTAAATATTATTATAAAATGCGTTGACTTTTCCTTTTTTCCAGATCACCTTCTACGGAAGAAGGCTAACAATGAAAAATAAATTTAACAAAATTTAATCGTAAAGTAGCGATGCAGAAATTTTGAGAATCTTCACATGAAACTAAAAACCTAGACAAACGAAATTAACCCATTAACCGCCGCACATGAAAATAAACACTCACAAATGGAATTTTTTACTTAATTATGTTTTTTGTATCCTAATTAAGGCATAGTTAAAAAATATACAGATATATATATATATATATATATATATATATATATATATATATATATATATATATACCAGGGTGTTCGTAAAAAATAATGTTGCGTTTTCGCATCAACAGCAGAATTAGTTAAAAAAATAACAAATGCTTTAATTGTGAAAACTCTCAAAACATGCAGGATGCAAATGCACATTGCACTTTTGGCACATGAATACTGATTGACTTTTACATTTTCGGCATCTTCTTCGTGCCTTTTCTGGATGACGTGTTACAGTATGGCCAACGTCATCTTTCGTTACTTCATCTGGCAATTCACTTTTTGTTGGCCTACCTCTTCCTTGGTATACTGATGGTTCTTCCTCGTCACCTCCGTTGCTATCAACATTGTCAGTTTTGATAAGACCAGTGGTTATGTAGGATCTCAATTCTAATTGGAAAATTTTAGAATCGTTAGCTATTCTGAATAATTTCCAGACGTTGACAATGACGCTGTCTAGGCAATTGATAATTAAAGGCCACCACCATTTTTACCTCTAACCCTTATGCGGTATATATATATATATATATATGATCAGTTACGGCAGACTTCTCAGGCTGATTCAATCTACAAAATCTTACATGTCCTTTATGCCTAGTATCCAAGCGACGTTTTGTGGTTCCAATGCATACTTTTCCACAAGAACAAGATAATTTATATACTCCAGAAGATTTGAAATATCTTTAGATGATCTCAATTGTTCTATAATCATTCTTGTATGTTTGCAAACAGTTCTAATACCATCGTTAATTAAGATTTTATATGTAACGTTAGTTATGAAATGAAGAAAAGCTCTACCAACATTAAGCAGTAAGTGTTGTTTACGGGTACGTCTAACAGTTTGTATTGATGTTTCTGAATAATTAAATTCAACTACTAAAAATTATTGATCACAAATTTGTTTGAATTCGATACACTACAGCTATGGTTACCCTAATTTAGTTAGTTTATGAAGACGTCTTTCAGTGTGTAGACTTCCGGTAAATTCTAAAAGATAGATACATTATTTGTTTTAGAAATGAAGATATCTAAAAATGGAACAATTCCAGTAACTTCTTTTCCGTAGTAAACTAAATGCTCAATTTAGTCACCAAATGACACAAGTATCATCAACATATCTATACTAAATTAAAGTCTTTTTAGGTATATCTTGAAGAGCGAATGTTTGAAACTTTTCCGTGTAAAAATTAGATACCATTGGAGGTTTTCATAGCTACATCATAAAATTTATTGTTCGTCTGAATATAGGTAGTATTAAAAGATTTCTGAGGCATGTTAATGATTTCTTTTAAAGGAGCTTTGGTAAGAATTGGTACAATGGCGAAACTGACCTTAATGGCACCTTCTTGTACACTAAAACCAAGTGTTTTTTTTCCTATATGAGACTAATAAAAGAGTATTATGTTTCGCAACGCTATGCGTGGAAGATGCAATTGCACTGACAATAGGCCTTAAAGGAACATTCGGTTAATGAATCTTTGGTAAACCATATAGTTTTGATGGAGGAACTTCAGAACTAGTTAATTTTGTTACTTTTTGTAGGATCCTTTGGCAATTCGCGGTATGATTGTGGTTGCAATAGTTGTCCAATTTTAAGTTTAAAATTATTCATATTTAAAAATCGCTGCATCATCTGACGGAAGGATAATCATGTTTTGGAGGTTTACCTTTACACCTCGCTTTAAGTAATATTGTAACTGTTTCATATCTAACTTCATTTGCACCGTCAAACGATTAATATTTAATAGAACTCTCAACATTAGACATCATATTCTCAGATCGTATAATTTTACAGTTACAGCCAAATTCCGACCTTTGGCAAGTGCTTCCATAGTGTCATCTGAAAAAGATAGGCTTAGAACCGTAGTTTCATGATATGTTTTTCCTTTGAATTAACAATTAATTAAATACCTAGAATACATAGCAATTAAATATTGCTAATATAGCTACTATCCTCGCCAGGAGTGTTTACGCTACGTCATCACATACAATCATATGATGTAATATGAAAACATGAATCACAATTATTTTCGTTATCATAATAAATTCTGATTAGAAAATATACAGCATTCAAAGCTGCAGAATTCCAAATACAATTTCTTATATATTGTGACTTATTTTGTAAAAATTAAAGAACGTTGATTAATGAATAACAAAGGGAGTAGTGATTTAAAGTGAGTAATAAATTATGATTAAAATACGTAAATGTAGGAAATGAGAAAACAGTCAAAGGATAAACAAACATATGGAGGTTATGTAGAATTAGTCAAATGAGAATTAAATTCATATGCATATAAAACAAATTGATTTCGCGTTTGTAGGTTTACTCTTTATACTAAATTTGCTTATTCAATACCGTATGTCGATATCGTCAAATGCACTACGAATGTTCACCATCCTTATTTAATTCACTGTTTTATATGAGAAGACAGAATAAACAAATTGGATAGCTGAATTCATAAATTAATGACGTAGCGGTAAACACTCCTGGTGAGGATAATATTTATTTTTTATTCATTATTATTAATTACACTTTTGTTACGTTATTTTATTTTTTACTAATTAATTTTCCGTTTTCGTATAGTGTTTACGAGGAGGTTTTCTATTTATTAATCTTATTAATGTTAATATTGTCGTTAGTTAGAGTTTGCTATTAGTACAATATAAAATAATTACAATTTATAGATTAAGCTTATTTTACTTGCACATATAAATTGGGTTGTCCTAATTAGAACTCACTCAAGGACTCTAGTATTAACATGCAATAACAATTAACACGTTTAATTTTGGTTTGTTGTTCTCTGTTTACTTTGTTTTTCACGTTAGTTCAAAACTCATATCATTTCTTTTTGAGAATAACATGGTTATTCTACAAAAATTGAAATTAAGACTTCAAGTTTGTACTGCTGTGGATAGAAGTATAGTTTCCAGTTTAAGTGATGATTATAATAAATAGACATTCAAGATCTGTGGGTGAAAAGTTGCAGATAAGCCCTCACCGTATATACAATGATGTTTTTACACATTAATGTTACAAAATATTCTTCCATTAGATGGGTATTGATGTTACTATATGACAGAAGACTATAGAGTAAATAATATACTCTATGCCAAAACTGAAGAAATAACACGCACTAAGATATATCACGCATAACAAAAATTGATGTGGAGTAATCCATTATTTATTTAAAAGCATAAATGATAAGCCAACGTTTATAATTCATTTACATAATGTTCTTATTGGCTGACATTTACAAAAATTTTAGAAGACCTAAATTTATTTCACACTTTCAAAACATTATACATTGATAAATGTCTCTGGAATGTAAAACACCTATCACACCAAATAAAGTATCCTTGAGAGCAATTCGGTTAACTTCTAAAAATTTCAAGTGTTACTACTTTTTGGTATTTCTATTTCTTTTTCATAACAAATTAAGTAGAGGCACGTAGGACTAAAAACGGTCTTCGGGGTGATGTTTCTGATGAAAATATGCACCTGTACTAGTGATGTAGATTACGTACTAATGGTGTCGAAAAATATAGGTGCCACCTGCGCTGCGGCAGCAGTCGGCCGTTAAACGCAGTTGAAAGCTGAAAAAATGCGTTATAACTCTGTTGATATTGTAAGTAAATGCATAAACTTTTTTTTAATAATCGTAAAATTGTTTAAAAATCTCTCTTGGAAAAAGTTCAAAAAATTCAAAATCAAGGGACTAATTAACAAGGAGTGGTTTACATTGGAAACAGTTTATTAAAAATTAAACGACGAGTATTTGGTTACGTATCTTTCTTGGATTCGTCGTGTGAAAACGTTCATCATGTTGGATGTAAAGATTAAGCCTGATATAGAATGTTAATTTATTTTGGTAATGATAACTAAATCTTTAATAGATTAAATATTATTATAAAATGCGTTGACTTTTCCTTTTTTCCAGATCACCTTCTACGGAAGAAGGCTAACAATGAAAAATAAATTTAACAAAATTTAATCGTAAAGTAGCGATGCAGAAATTTTGAGAATCTTCACATGAAGCTAAAAACCTAGACAAACGAAATTAAAGGCTTGGTGAAAATACTAAGAATTAAAATTTTTCCGCTAATGCAGTAACTGTAATTGTTGAAATTATTAAAAACAGAATGTAATAATAATAATACTTTATTGTCATGATGTTAAGATAACAATGACATTTTACTTACAGAAAAACAAATTAAAAATAGAAATAAATAAGTAAGTATGTCACAGTATTTTCACTTTAAGTCAGTGTAAAGAGCATTTAAAAAATTAATTTAATAAAGATACACGGTGTCGGCGCTCTTACCTGAAATCGACCATTTTTATTATAAAAATTTAAACCTACCTTATTATCTCCGATCGACCGATTTGCGCTCTCTTGTAATATAATTTTAAACTTTTTGAAATTATGGAAATTTGGTTATAAGATTAAACAAATATTTAAAACTCTATGAGATCTCATGAGTTACCATCTCCTGGTAATAAGTAGAGCCCGGATTGTATATGCAGTAAGTTCGGTTCGATCCGAATCATTAGCGGCAAAGTAGAATAAGCAAAAAATTTAATGTTTTACTTGTGTGCCGCATTATGTGAATAGACATTACAGTCAGCGCATAAAATGAAAGTAATAAATAAAGGCATTTTTCGAAATAATTACGTTGACTCACTACCTTAGTGTTAATTGCATTACCTACCTATTTTAAACTGGTTTTATTATTTGCAATCAATGCTTTTCAAACTTTTCCTGCTAATGACATTCCAAACATTACTACCTATTAGTCGTGTATATAAAAGAAGCCATAGCTACTTCATTTTCATTCCGTTAAGAACTGTGAATAGTAATTTTTTCATTTTGGAAAAGCATTTTAAGAATGGACGTGCAAATAATTGAAACCTCAAAGGAAAAACCTTGTGTTTTGTACAAAGGTTATAGTTTTCGTATGAGAAAGAAAAATAAGGATGGTTCGGTTTTTTGGAGTTGTATGAAAGAAAAAACTGAAAAGTGTCGAGGCAACATCATCATGGAGAACAACAAAATAATTACAGAAGCAGATCATTTGTGTAAGCCTAGTGTTGCAGCGACAGAAGTAAAACAATGTATGTTCAATGCTAGAAAAAGAGCTAGGGAAGACTACGATTATTTACCGATGTAAAAAATATATCAGGATGAGTTTGGAAAATTATATAATCAAAGACTAGATTTCGTGACAGAAATACCAAAGTTTTCTTCAGTGAAAAGTGGTTTGAACGACTGTAGAAAACGTGCAAATGGCTTGCAGAGAGGTCCTGCTACAGCACCAGATATAATATTTCCAGAAGAACTTATAACTATGAGAGATAAAACGAAATTTCGATTTATCGACGAGAGCACTCCTTTGGGTGACAGAATCTTGGTGTTTGGTAGCAACAAAGCTAGGGAGATTCTAGCAAACAGCAAGAGCACCGTATTTATGGATGGGACATTCAAAGTTGTAGTAAGCAATTTAGTCAACTATATACTATCCACATCGATATTGGTAGTACACCAGATGAGACAAATACAATTCCAGTGCTATTTGCGTTACTTCCTAACAAAACCAAAGAGACATACGATATATTATTATCATCAGTCAAAGAAAAACTACCGAATTGGAAACCATCTGTTGTAAAACTGGATTTTGAGCAGGCAATGCACTGAAACACAATTTCCCAAATGCTCAAATTTCTGGCTGCAACTTTCATTATAATCAATGTATATGGAGGAATATTCAGATTATTGGGCTTGTTTCTGAATATAGGGATGACGAAGAGATACGTCTACATGTGAGAATGTGCGCTGCGTTAGCATATCTGCCTGTCAAAGATATCGATGATGACTGGTTATGCATTCAAGAAACGTCTCCAGTTTCCGAAAAAATGACGCAGTTCTACGATTACTTCGTTAAGCAATGGTTACAAAACAGATGCATTACCAAAGAAATGTGGAATTGCCATCAACAAAGGCATCGTAGTAACAACGCTTTAGAGGGATGGAATTATCGTTTAAATACATTGATAAGACCGCATTCTAATGTATTTCAGTTAGTGAAGTGTCTGCTTAAAGAAGCTGAGTATGGTGATCACGTTTATGATCGAATTTCCGAAATATAATGATACAGGGGACTTACGATTGTGTTTAAAGACGTTAGCATATATTCCGAAGCTTGAATAAATACATAAAAAATGAAAAAAAAAACCTAAAAACCCAAAAAAATGTTTTAAACACACCAAAGGGGACTTCGGATTGTGTTTAAAGACGTTAGCATATATTCAGATGGTTGAATAAATACAAAAAAAAAAAAAACTTAAAAACCCAAAAATCTTTTAAACACACCAAAGTGTATATTATGTATACACTTTGCCAGTCCTAAGTCTTGATAAAAGTGTGAAGGGAAGATGGTTTTTATAATTCTTCTTGTAATTTGATGGTTTTTTTTATTTCTTTTATTTTACATTTTGATAAACGTTATAGTGTGAATTTAAAATTATAATAAACTAGAGCGCAAATCGGTCGATCGGAGATAATAAGGTAGGTTTAAATTTCTATAATACAAATCGAAGAGCGCAAACTGGTCGATTTCGGGTAAGAGCGCAAAACGGTCGAGCGCAAACCGGTCGAGCGCAAACCGGCCGTATTCAGATACACATTTCATTAACATTTGAAAATTTGCAGGTTTCACCCATTAAGTACCGGTACCAAAAATAATAATTAAATTTAGTAAATTGTTACTAATTATCAATTATAATCATTTTCATTAAATAAAAATAATCAGATTTTTTTTGTCGCTTTTGGTTTACAAGAAATTAAGTGTCCTATATATATATATATATATATATATATATATATATATATAATATATATATATATTATATATATATATATATATATATATATATATATATTGACACTGGTACAATGTGAGTAGGATTGCACTCCCTATAACAATGAACGTACTACGCGCAATCTGAAATAATATTTGAGCAACTATTGGTCCAAAAGTAATTAAAAAATGTAGTATAATTTGTTTCCATTTTCTCTCCCAGTTATTTTTTAAATCGTGTTTTCCCAACTTACGGGCGGGTTTTCGAAATGGCCTTTCTGCAACTTTATCAGTCTAATATTTCATAATTGTAACACCATTTTCTTTAGTTATTGGTTACTTCGTATTTGAAAATACGTGTTTACACTAGATAGGCGTGGTTTATTGACTGTTTTGAAATTGTCATTAGCCCAGCTAATAGTTCAAAATAGCCTGGTTTTTTGCTACACCAGATTTACTCCTTGAGGTGGATTTAAAAAAATGGGTTTGTAAAAGCCTACCACTTAAAAATAGTTCAAAATAAAGTTGTTAACTTCCTATTTTAACCAAAACTTGTTCACTAAAATACGTATTTCTATGAAAATCAGCCACGTCTTGCTTAAGTCATCGAAGACACACAGACGCGCACGCGCGTCCGCACCCACACCGCAATACGGATGCATACGCGGGCACCGACGAACATACGCGCGTCCACGCACCCGCACATGTACGCACGCGCACGCACCGCACCCCCCTGTCCGTTCGCACACACTCACCTACCTACTCACCCGCGCACACACACATAAAGTTGAAAATGGTCTAGATGATTTTAAAAATGGAGAACGCTTGCAAATCCGTTGAAATCCTGACATCGATTTATTCATGCAAACAATACTTTACTTATGGCTTCGGGCATTTAAAAGAAATAATCTCTTCGAAACGCTTGAGCGAATTTGAAAAATTTAAAATCGTTATTAATTAAATGGTGAATAATAAATCTGCAAAATATGATGGGTTGCTATTTATAAAAAAAATATATTGATGACGTCATCGCTTAAATAATGATGACGTCAATGATTTGTGTATATTAAAAAATGTGCCAAATTTACAAATTAGAAGAACAGTGAGGAGAGAGGTAGGGTCAATGTATCTGGAAATGTCATTCAGTTTTAATGAAATTGTGTATATGGTACGGTGAGTGTTTTCCGTTATATATTTTTTATTAAAAAAAGTGGGGGGATGACATATCGAGAAAAGGTGAGTCAATTTTAATGAAATTTAGTATATAGGGGCCGTTGGGTACAGGGTTACCAAGTCTGATATACTGACTTCCATAAAAATTGCAACACCTAGAATTTGTTGGACGATTTTATTGAAATTTTCGTCAACGGTGTCTTTCATTAGAACAAACAAACGATTAAAATTTGAATAAAATCTAGATAGTAGTTTTTTTTTTTGTTTTTTCCTTTGCACTTAGTAACCATTTGAAGAAATAAAGCAATCAATGTGTAATTAACTGCAAATGTTGCAAATTGTTTGTTCACAATTTCGTTCTGAACTTGGGAACAATGCCAAGAGTACGTTTACATCAACATTTTCCCAATTGACTGGTTTTGAACCTGGCCGAATTATTGGAATGAGAGAGGCCTGACTTTTGCTAATAGAAATTGTTCGTCGTGTAAACCGAAATGTTACAACGGTATTGAGATGTTGGTCCAATGGTCCGAGGAAGGGGTGCAACAACGTCGCCCTGGATCTGGACGTCCCCGCAGGACTACAGATCGCTTAAGACTTTTGGCCACAAGAGACAGATTTTCAACAACTCGATTGATTACAAATGATTGGATGAGAGGTGTACGACCCAGAATGTCATCTGTTTATCGCCGGATAAGGTCTTATGGGCTGCGTTCGTATCGTCCATTTTTATGTCCTCTTACACCCCTTCATCGCCTACGAAGGCTAGAATGGAGCAACTAAAGAGCGGGTTGGGCGCAAGAATCGCATCGAATTGTGTTCAGTGACGAGTCTCTATTTTGCTTGTGGGCTCACGATAGTCGTAGGAGGCGCAGACTGATGCGTGGAGAACGTAAAAATCCAACATTTTTTGTGGAACGCAACACAGCCCTCACACAAGGAGTGCAATATGTTACGGTAGCAGATCACCCTTGGTCTTCATTGATGGCAACTTAAACGCCGCTGGTTATATTGTCAATGTGCTAGAACCCGTTGCGCTTCCATATCTTCAAGGGCTAGAAAATCCCATTTTCCAACAGGATAATGCGCGCCCTCATACGGCAAGGGCTACAATACGTTTTTTGGAAGAAGCTAACATTGCCGTCCTACCATGGCCTGCTCGGTCGCCTGATTTGTCACCCATTGAACATGTATGGGATGAGGTCAGTAGGCGAGTGGGTAATTTACCACATCCTTGATTGATAGCATGCCACGCCGTCTAAATGACTGCATTACAAATCGTGGTGGAGCAACTCATTATTGAAAAAAACATTTTTAGTCTTTGTTCTTTTGTTTTCAAATTTTAATCGTTTGTTTGTTCTAATGAAAGACATCGTTGACGAAAATTTCAATAAAATCGTTCAATAAATTCTAGGTGTTGCAATTTTTATGGAAGTCAGTATATTTAATAGTCGGTAGAAAAAACGTCCAAGATTGCAAATGGTGGTAAATTCAAATAAATATCCATTTTTCTCGGTAACATTAGCGCCTTTAGTAATGATAAATTCATTTTATTTCTAATTTTAGATTTTGGTATTATAACCTAAACCTGCAAAAGCAAAAAATAAATAACAAACAACTCACGCCGCACGCTCGACACTCGCGCCATCTCCCAGCTCATCCTCAAACGCTGCCCAATGGCATGCTATGCTATCTATAAATAAATATCCGCTATTTCTACCATTATTTTGATTTCCAATTGCCGGATTATCAACTCTCCAAAAAGTGATATTTAAAATACAACTATTTAAGAAAATGTAAACATGTATTATACAAAAAAATCGTCCAATTTGGCGTTTATCGCAATTAACAAATTTTAACCGCAAACTGCAAAAATAAATCGCCAAATTTGCGGTTAATCGCACAACTTGGCAACATTTGTTGGGTACAAGGAGTTTTCGCGTTACCTATTTTATTTAAAAAGTGCGAGGAAAGAGAAATCGTTAAGAGGTGCAGCAAAGTGCGACGAGATTGCAATAAATTGTAATAGTCTTCATGAGCATAATAAGATCCACTGGTATTTTTAATTGCACTTTAACTGGCATTTGCCAAATAACCACGACCACCGTGATTGTCTTCCAAAACTGTAGTAACCCGCATTGAAGTTTTGCCAAATCAAATTAAGCTTTTTTAAATCTTTAGAAAACTATCTATTGCAGGTATATAGGTTTTAACAAAAAGTTTCCCCTTTTTTAACTGTGAATTAGCCTTTTCCATGTCAAAAAATTACCTTTTTTGTGGTGGTTGATATAGATATTAGAAAAATGTTTTCCAGCACCCTGAATAAATAACGTCCAAACTTATTTAGTATTGCTTACATTCTGGCTTTTCCTATGAACTATCTGAAGCATTAAAAAAATTAATCGTTTACCATAAAATGCAATGTATTGTGTCATTTTTTACCGAAGATTTTAAATAATTTTAAAATCGTTGAAGTGAGACATATAACATGTTTTTTTCTCTAGAATCTAAATGGCTCTATTTAAACTAAAAGTGTTAAAATTGACGTCTGGTATAACCGGAGGTGCCACCATTTTAAAAATATTTTAGTCCGCATCGATATTAGTAACATAACAAATTTTCAGAATTTTAAAACATCTACTTTTTCTTGAATTTATAGCTTCGGTTAACCGTGGAACACCCTGTATAATACATCAGTTAAGTGAAAAAGCGAGAGAAAGTGTGAAATAATAAACAACCCTCCAACCTGCATAGTGGAAATTAAAAGAAATGAAATAACTTTAATAACAAGTTTTTAGGATAATTATGCAACTTCTTATTTAATTCGTTCATAAGGAAAGTAGGCAACATTGCAAAACAAAAACAATAATCTATGTCACATGGACGTTTAAAATAGACGTTTATAGACATATACCTAGATGCTAACTTAAAAAAATTACAAAGTTGCTCGCTTCTATAAGATGCTAATAATATAAATTGATTCAATCCTAATTAATTAATTTTTAGACTTAGTTTGCTTTATACTAAGAAACTTTATAAAGAGAACTTATGTAAAATTAAATCGTCTTTAAAAAACATGTCTACACATTTTCTTTTCTGCCTTAGAAATTTCTTGCCTCTAAATTACGTGTCGCACAGTCGGGCAGAAATGCTCTAAAGTTGGCAAAAATACAAAAACGTCAATACAACATATAAATAATTAGCTAATGCCCCTTATTAGACTCATTACCAAGGAACACTTGAACAGTATTGAAATACTTGAAAACGTATTTCATTTGTCACTGGCAGAAGCTTGTCGAAGTTGACTAGAAGCCTAGCTGTTTGATAGTTATTATTGTTTCTGGAATAATTTAGATAACGGAACCTACAAATTCAGGTAAGTATATAGGTTTTGATAACTTTTATTTTGTTTGGCACGATTAATTTGCAACAGTATACGCAACATAAAATGATAATAAAGTGTGTGATTCAATTATGATATATTCTGTAAACAATTGAGTGTTTAGTTTTGTATCCAATGAGATCGAGTTTCGAATTATTTATTTTCAAATACCTACAAGTTACAAGAATAAAGCAACCGTTACACATTTTGCTACCTTATCAGTTATCAATATTTTTCGATATTAAAAGTTTTGCCGTTGCGTTGCTTACCCTTAGTTTTCCACACATCTCGAATTTAATGTTTTTATTTTAGGAACAAGTGCAAATACGAGGGATAAGCTTCAATTATTGAGAATTGAAAAATCTAGTTATCCGTGCAAAACAAATTGTTGTTTATTAAATAGTGCATTATTTTATCTGTCAATTGCAGTTTAGCTTGTGCAATTCGGCTGAATAGTGTCTGAGAAATAGTCCATAGAATAAGCTTCTGTTATCGAAAAAATGGAATTATCACGAGAGAACTTTCGGATAATGATTTACTATGATTTCAAGAAAGGCTTGAGCGCGTATGAGTGTGAGGAAAGTTGGCATTTGGGGATCTCGCACCATCATTGGCTACTGTTTATAGATGATATAAAGAATTCGAACGAGGTTGCAAGTCGGTGGTACACAGAAAACTCCTTTAACTGCTGTTAACCCCGAAAACATTGCTGCGGTGAAGAAGATGGTGGAAGAGGACAACCGCATTACCTATGCAATGATAAGAGTCCAATCTGAAGATTGGATCCTCGCAAGTGAGATCAATATTGTACGAACATTTCAAAAAGGTTGTAACTCGGTTTGTACCTCATCATCTGACAGATTTACAAAAAGCAGAACGTGTTAGAATTTGCCAACAAACTTTAGATATGTTGAATGCTGGAAGTCATCAAATTATTTCTAAAATTGTAACTGGCGCTAAAACGTACATACCGTTTTTTGATGTTCCCACTCGCGAAGAAAGCCGAATCTGGATACATGAAGATGAGGAAACCCCTACGATGGTGTAAAAACAACGAGCAATGAAAAAAGTATTTTTTAGAAGGAGGGTTTGGGGGCCGCAATTAAATTAGAAGATCAGAAGACAGTTACCGCTAAATGGTATATTGAAAATTGTTTGCCTACTGTGTTCAGTAAAGTGCCAAGAAAGGGAATCATGTTACATCATGATAACGCGTCGTCCCATACAGCAGGGACAACTGTTCAGTATTTAGCGGAAAACAAAATCAAAATTATAGAACATCCTCCTTACTCACCGGATTTGGCGATGTGTGACTTCTGGCTATTTTTTGAGCACAAAAAACATTTGAGAGGGAAAAAGTTCCAGTCAGAAGAAGAGATTGACATCGCCGTTAAGTGTTTTTTTGATAGTATCCCTAAAGACAGCTGGTTTAACGCTTTTAAACTATGGAAGGAGAGAATGGTTAAGTGCATTATTGTAAATGGCAATTACTTTGAATATATTTAAAATAAAATTTCTAAAAACTTGTATCAATCTTTCTATTCTCAATAATAGTAGCTTGTCCCTCGTACAATATTTGTATTCAGAAAAGATTTAACAGAAATTACGAGACGTTCTGAAGCAAAAGGTTTTGAACAACAATTTCAATTTATGCTAGAAGACCTGAAAAAGTGGACGAATTGTGACGAGAGTAACGACATTAATTTAAAGATTAAGATGAGGAAATTTAAGTCTGAGTTTCGATCAAGATGGACGAAAGGATGTAGGATCGATGAAAAATTTAAGAAAACAAATAAGAACTGGCTTGAAACGTCGCTTTCGTTCCCTCGCTTTACAAAACGTGTGTCAGAAAAAAAACGCGGTTGACCATCAATTCCATTCGATTTGTGTTCCGAACGAACCAAAAGGTTAAAGTCGAAAGAGTTGTGTGGTTCCACTTCTGCATCTTTATTATCATATGCTACTTGTATGAGTTTAAGAGCGGAAGGACTAATACAGTCCTCGAAAGCTTTAATACTAATTACTACATCCACCGCCATCTATTCATGAGGGGATGAATCTTTTTGGATGAAAGGGGTACATTAGAGTGTCCTTAACTATTTTATGTTATCTGGGTATAGAAATCTACTTAGAGTGTTTAGCAGTTCGTCTTGAATCTTCGATAAGCACGTTTGCACTTGTCAGAGTACGCAAAATAACAAAATCAAAAAGCGCGATTAGTGAAAAATAGTTTCAGTAAATAGGTAAGCGTTATTAATTGTATATTTGTTTAGATTTACTATTGTTTGACATGATATTTTTTGATTTTACAGGATAAAAATGACTTCAAAATAGACTGTACTCGAATGGGCACAATGGGAAAATTGGACAATTTTTTTGTTACAGAAATGGCTTCCAATTTTTTTTGATGGTCCGATTTCGAATTATAACTACCACAACTTCCTTCCAGGTGCTTTAGATGGTTTAGAGGAAGACGATTATATGGTTATTTACCTCCTGCCGAAAATGACTATTGGTTATCTAATTAGAATTATTAGAAAAATTAGAATGTAATTGGAATAAATCTGAGCCTATTTACAAAAAATGGAACAGTAACGATGTTTTCATGGGTACACAAAAAAAAAACAGTCTATAGACGGTTTCGTTATGCTGAATCCAGTGCAGATTTTTGAGAAGTTTATTGACGATTCTGTTATTGATTATATCGTCGAACAATGTATGCCCACCAACATAATCGCGATGAGTTTACTGTTACCATAGAGGAAGTTAGAACATTTATGGCAATTCTCTTTCTATCTGGTTACCACCAACTACCGCAGGAAAGGACGTATTGGAGCACCGAGGTGGATTTGGGTCTAGATATTGTATCTGCAGCTATGTCTAGGAACAAGTATGATCAAATAAAACAAAATATTCATTTTGCAGACAACTCACATATTGTGACTACCGACAAGATGTTCAAATCTCGTCCTCTTATGAACATTCTGAATGAAAAATTCAAACAATGGGGTATCCTGCATACGTATTTATCTATCGATGAAGCCATGGTTCTCTATTTTGAACGTCATTCAGCGAAACAGTTCATTAGAGGAAAACCCGTTAGATATGGCTACAAAAATTGGGTCTTGTCCAGCTCTGATGGTTTCTGCTATTACTTTGATGTATACTGTGGAAAATCTAACATGGAAAATGCAACGGATACTTTAGGAGGGAATGTAGTTCTAAACCTTTCGCAAAATGTACAAAATCCTTCGGAGCATGTCGTTCATTTCGGCAACTACTTTTCTACTCTAAATTTGATGTCAACTCTGACTAAAAAAGGTTTTAGAGCAACTGCGACAATAAGGGAAAACCGGATAATGAAATGTCCTTTGAAGTCTTCGAAGGTATTAGCTAAAGAGTCAAAACACACCTTTGATAACCAATGTGATACTAAAAACGAATTACTGGTTGTTCGTTGGGTTGACAATAATGTAGTAAACATGATTACAAATTATGACTATATTCAACCCTTACATAAAGTAAAGAGATGGTCAAAAAAAGACAAACAGAACACTGCAGTGCCACAACCGCAACTTTATAAAACTTACAACAAGAGTATGGGTGGAGTTGATATAAGTGACTAATCTGTAAACACCTATCGTATTGGAATTAGTCGGAAAAAGTAGTGGTGGGTTCTGTTTACTTACATGCTGGATCTGACGATGACAAATTCTTGGAAACTGTATCTATTGGCCACTGGTAAAAAGTATCGCAATTGGAATTTACCACGTACATCGTGAGACTTTATTTGCTTAGCACCAATAAACAATTACACAGAAGACAATCACTTTTACCTGACAGTGTTCATTTAGACAATATTGGACATTTTTTCCAAAGGATTGAAACTCCCATTCGGTGTGTTGTAAGCCACGCTCGAATAAGATGGACTTGCAAAAAATGTCGAATTACGTTATGCGTTGGAAAAAATTGTTTTGAGTTATATCACACCAAATGAACCATGTTTTTTTCAATATTTTTGAATAAAAAAATTTTTTTTTGTATAAACCAGATTTTTTTGTCAATAAAGTCAACGTTTTTTTTACAAAAATAATTGCTTTTTATTTTTGTTCACTTTTGGGCAAAAATGGGTTAAGCCCAGCGCGAATTAGCGAATATCGAGAGGCCTATAAGAAATCTCTGAATCCACAAATGCAGCCTTTGTCAGGCGAAGATGCTCTTGCAGTTTAAATAGATGCCAAGGTCTCTCGCGAACAGTATAATATAATAAGGAAAAATGCTAGTGCTTCTGTTAAATTACAGGCACTGTTAGATCATACCATAGAGCGACTATGTTTAACTGTAGAGTCCGGTATTGAACATCTTAAAACAAAGAAGCGGATCAATTGACTCTATTTTCAAAATGGGGCATTGACGGATCTTCGGGACACAATTCTTATAAGCAAGCATTATACGACTCAGAAGCCACCGATTCAGCTGTATTTATCACATGTTTGGTTCCACTTCGACTAACTTCTGGAAAAGCCATTATATGGCAAAACCCGCGCCCTGGATCAACTAGGTTCTGCGGACCTATCAAAATAGAGTCGAAGATGACATAAAAAGCCTTCGTTGTAATTCAATCGAGGCAACTGAAAGTAAGTCACCATTTAATAGTTGCTATGGTTGACGGCAAAGTTTGCAACGCACTCACTGAAAAACGTCAACGATGAGATGCCTTATATGTGGTGCAACATCAAAACAATTTTGAGAAAATATAAAAACGGACACTAGCATTCGATCTCTCTGTTTTACATGGGTGGATTCGAATGTTCGAATCATACAAACTGCCGCTAGCAAAATGGCAAGCTCGTGGCCATGCAGATAAGTTAATTGTAGCTCAAAATAAAGCTCGAATACAAAAAGAATATAAAGATCGTTGCGGTTTAATTGTTGATAAGCCTAAGCCGGGTTTTAGAAACACAAACGATGGCAACACTGCCAGGCGTCCTTTCCAAAACGCGGAACTTAGTGCTGCAATCATAGGCATAGATTTGGATGTGATAAAAAAACTGCACATCATAATGGTTATGGTAGCTAGTGGATTTGATATAGAGGTAGAAAAATATCGTCAATATGCTCATGAGTCCGCCAGGTATTTTGTCTCGAAGTATCCTTGGTACAATATGCCCCCCCCTTTGCCTAAGTATCTGATCCATGTACCAGAAATCATATCCTCGGCACTCTTGCCCATAGGAAGCGCAAGATGCCAGGAATAAAGATTTTAAAAGATACAGAGAAAATTATTCTAGAAAAGTTAGCCAGGACAAAACCAATGCAGACATTTTTAATTTGTTTAAGTTCTGATCCTGTGATCACCAGTAAACAAAAGAAAACGCAGACAAAAATACGAGTTGTCTTTTTCACTTTTTGCCTAACTTTGTATATTTTTTTTATCTACAAGTGTTGTTCACTAATTCTCTAATATTAAATAATAGACCTTAATAAATAATTTTGTATAGGTACAGTATCTTTTGATAAATTTTATAATAAATGATATAATATACTCGGTCTCCCCTCTTAATTAATTACCATGTACTGCAAATATATGACGTCGCAGTGTATAATGGCTTTTATTTATAGAAATAGTTTACATTCACAGATGCAAATAAATGACAAAACAACTTTTTCAGCTTCTTACGCCATTGTGCGTCGTATCAAAGAATTACATAGAACATAGTTAATAAATATGTTTAAGGTCTATATGTTGGTATTTTTATGTTACAACTATTTCAGAAATATTTGATTAAAACCCCGCCACTGATTTTACTTCAGGATCTAATCAGCTCCAGAAGAAATGGAAACAAGCTTACGTGTGTCTACAAAGACGCATACACGCACGCACCTACCCACCCACAGCGTCGCTGTCAAAAAGGTATAGTCAATAATGGATGTCCCATTAATTATTAAGTTCTTACAATATTTTATTGTATTTTGTGTCGATAAATACAATAAAACTTTATTTTCATAAAAGTTGTTCTACATTTGTAGTGCTAGCAATATGTCTTGTTAAAATTAATGTTTGCTTGTCTGTTTATAATTTGTAAACATTCATTTTACCTGCGACACTAGTCCATTATGACCCTTGGAAATAAATGATTATTAACCCATTAAGAATCAATCAGTAAAATAATAGTAATTTATAGAACAAAATTACTTATTTATGCCATAAATATATAATAATGACGATCACCATTACACTTTCTGCACATATGAATCGTTGTACTGTTACACAATCTGCATCTTCTTCTTGATTTGTTTCCTTCATATCGTTTTTACCGCGTTCTACAAATTGAATGTATGAGCAGTATGATTGGTTGTCGTTTTTAAAATGAAGTATGGCGTAACTGAAGATTTTTTGAATGTATGTGGAAGTTGTGGTATACGGGAGGACACCCGCTTTTACCGTCGATGTTCCCGGTCCTATCGAATGTATCGAGGACTTAGCTACGTTTCGCCTGTGTACGGTTTTTGTTGGCGATTCACCAGGTCGGAGAACTTTATGTGGTGCATCGTGGTCAACTTTTCGAAATCAGGACAGTGTTTAACCTGTGCTTCCTGAATTACGGACTTATGTATCGCTTTTGCGGATTCTTGGTGAAGGATTGTGTGCCCGAACCCTGAGTCTCACTGTAAATAATTTGTAAATTTCGTTTTAATATTAAAAAGGCTTGTACATAGAGCTACCGAATTAATGGAACGTTTAGCTGATAGTATGTAAATATATCGTGTGTAAAAGCGATTTGATTTGTGCATATAAACTATATAACGTCCTGGCCAATTTACGTAAGCGTATCGCTATCGAAATTTAAAACTGAGAAATTGTCGCATGGATTTGCCTTGTCGGTCGAGAACATCAGCAGATATCCTGAAGCCGTTTACGCCCGTATTGCTTTCATTGCTACCTGGTCAAGACGTATTCAAGAGTTCTGTGTAGAATATTGTACGTTATTGTGATTACTTGATCATAATCTTGTTTGTAAATTTGGTAATATTATTTGTTGATGAGCGAATAAACGCAGTCGTTTTTTTTTGGTGTTATTTTGTCGAAATTGACGCTCTTACGTTAATCTCAATTAAAATGTTGACGTACTGCTTTTATTTGCGCTATCTTTGGTATTTTGTTTTGTTTTTTTAAATATACTGCAAATTTATGTATATGAAATTCTACATTGGTAAAATTGATTTTGAGTGACATTTGGTTACGTAATGTTTTACATTTTAACCATATTTAGGTAATTTCATTTCCGTAATTTAAAATTAAAATCTGGTAAGCTTACAAGGTTGACCACTTATACTACCGTATTCTAGAATTTAAGATTTTAAATTGAACCGTAAGCAGTGTTTTCCGATATACGATTATTAAGCTAGAATAGATGAACAATTAATTGAATTTTATAGTGTTATTTGTGATCTTCTCCCGACCAGTGAAAGCAATAATTTACGAAACGTAGTGATTTGATTATTCAAACTAAAGAATTAATTGAGAGCTAAATTTTGATTTCAATTGAAGCATTTAGTGTCATACAGTTTTTTTGAGTTTTATTAAATATTTGGGTCGTTTAACGTAACCAATTAGAGGAATTTTAAATACCGTTTATCTAGTTTATGCTTAATTATTTTAGTTTGGAGTTCAATTAATTACAGAGCTTTGGAGTTGAGTAGTATTTAAATTTGAGTTAATAAGATTGAAGCGTAACATTTCACGTTAATTATTTTTTTATTGTGTTTGAGTTATTTTGTTCACAAGCGTTGGGGGTAACGTAACGAAATATAAAGTTAAAGAAGTCATTGAAACCCAACAGTTGAGTTGCGCCCACGCTATTTTGGTATTTGAGCGTGTGTATATTTAAGATTTGTTCTAGAGCCTAAGTTTCGAAGCATCTCCGACGTGCACGTGGATGTAGCCAACGTAAGGTAAGTGAGATCTTTTGACTGTTGAAGGGTGATTTATCTACGTGTGCCCAGGTGTATGCTTACCGATATTGTCTTAATATCAGTCTGGCGTCCTTTACTTGACTTTATTCTAATTACGACTTTCGATAATATGACTAACCACCTTCAGTATTTTTAAATTCAAAAACAAGCCCACGCCCTCTGTCCCACCGAGCTAGTCCGGTGCACTCTAATTATCGGTTACCTGCCGTTTTAGTTTCATTTTCGACCGTAACACATACCGCTATGTGCGTAAGAACCAAACCCCTGAAAAAACCTCATACAAGGTAGAGGGTAGGCGGTAACAGGAATCGAACCCATTACTTCCTGAAGTAATTACCACAACTCTACTAGCTTGGCCTAAAATTAGGGGATATTCGTTGATAGGTAATTAATCTAAAAAAATTTCCACAGTAAATCCATGGATGCCGTCTGGATACATTATTTTTAAGAGTATTAATCCAAGTCATTTGGCTGAAAACAAATCAAATTATAAATGTTGCGTTTACGCAATGTTGGGCATTAATGGGTTGCCAATTTTATGTTAGCTGTATGAACAATTTACTATCGTAAAAGTTGCTTTACTTTTGTCTAATAGTGTATATGTAGGTTGGATGGTAAATATAACAACCCATCTAGATCCACCATTCATAGATTATACATAAAAAAAATTAATGACTTTAAAAATCGCTGTTTGTTAGAGAATAATTTTTTTTTCGTTAATTTAAAATTTTCCACATATCCGTTTTTAAAACTATAAAAGGAATCCGTAAAATCACATATCGTTCTCAATTTCGTTAGTGAGCTATATAACATTTATACATAACTTTGCATGTTCCTAACTCATCAATCGTATTATGCGGCATCTTAATTATACAAAAAGTGAACATAATTTCATTAGCGATATAATCAAGCACAACCAAATAATAATAGGAAAATGGATTATAAATTTCAAGAATAAACGGTGTGATGAGACGAATTATTAAAATAATGTGAAAAGTGTAAAAATAGAATTTGTATTAATTGAACGCTAGTCAGATGTAGTTAACAATGACGACTTCCGAAAATAAATGACCTAGACTAAACGTGTTCAATAATCAATTCAATATTCAAAGATTAGACTGTCCTAGAACATATCTACTACATTTATTTTCAAATATTATATAATCCTAAATCGATAAAAAGACGATATTAAATTGACACCAACAATAGAAACAGCATGAGATAATGAAACGAATGTTTTTAATTTAGAACGCTTCAATTGCTTTAACCTATATTCGAGACATAATCCAAGCTCGTCGGATTACGTAGACAATCAAAAAAATAAAGTACAGAAGACAAGTATAAACTTTTTAATTTTGATTAAGTGGTAATTAATTATGAAGAGTTCATGTGTAAAAACTTGCGGAATTAATGGTTGAAGGTATTTAGAAATACATCCAAAAGTGCTAATTGTAAAACTAGTAACGCTCTAGCATGCAGTAGGTACCATAGTGACCACTTCACTAAGGAAATTCCTCTTGTGAAAACACAAGGCATATTGAACCCTAGCGCGCTTACTACTAGTTACATGACTGAGGAATGCTTATTGGGCGAAAGTTGTCATCTGACAAACCACAACACTTTGAAGAGACTGCAAGTTTTGTTTTAACAAATTTTTTAGCAGAGAAGCTTGATATTCTGTGGGTATTGGAGACAAAGCGCATAGGAAAGGATGCTGTGGGGATTATTTTTGTTGATAATTAGGATTACCGCGCGGGATCGCGCCAGGCGCAAGATCTTGAGCCGCGCGGTTCATGCCCTTGAAACTTGTATCTACTTGTTCAGTTGATCCGCACCGTTTGAGACGAACAGACGTATTATATATATATATATATATATATATATATATATATATATATATATATATATAAAGTTTCTATCGAATGGAACGCATAACCCCTGTAGCACATTTGGTAGCGCGCTCGTCTAGTCAACGAGAGGACGTGGATTCGAATCCCATTCAGGGAACCTTTTATGTATATACAATTTTTCAATTTTATATTTTATAAAAAATGCTAATTAAATATAAAATGACAAAATTATATATATATATATATATATATATATATATATATATATATATATATATATATATATATATATATATGTAGGGTGGGCCACCACAAACGCGTCGGTCTCTAGCACCCAAACGACTGAATTTTTTCAAAATCTGTTTGAGCGAGAATATGTAAGCCTTCTAGGACTACAATCTAAAATTAGTTTGATTTATACAGGGTGATCTACAAACTTGTTACTTATCAAAGTTATATTATTTTAAATAGAACACCCTCCTTTTTAATTTTTTTTTTGAAATAAGGTGAAAAAATAAGGTAGACTTTCATTAGAGTTCCCTATACCTAAACCTTACAGTTTCCTAAATATTTAACATTTTTTGAAAATGTTGGGTTGTCAAAAAATTCAAGTATTTTTCGATTCAGAAAAGATGAGAATCTAATCTAGGTCATCGTAATAAGGATATTTGGAAGTACGTATTCTGTTGTTTATTGTTTCAAATCATAATTTATAAAATACAAAGAATAACGCGTAAAGTTAACAAACTTCAAAGTTAAATATCTTTGTTATTTTAAATACAACGCCCAAGAAATTTTTATCGGAATGGAATAGTCTTTTGACAATAGTTCGAAATGTATTAGGGTTCCCTATACCTTACTTCAATACTTTTCGAGAAATTAGTGCATTTGTTACATTTTTAGAAATTACGCCATTAACTCATGTCGATCAGTTAGAATTCTTTGATTTATAAACATTTCTGTCATATTGACGTATTTCAAAATACGACAGTGTTTATAACTATTGATGATTTTTTCATTACAATGAAATATTCAGTGCAAGAAAGAGTGGATATGGTGTTGACCATAGGAGAATGCCATGAAAATTGTCTTTTGGCTTCCAGGGTTTATGCCCAAAAGTACCCTGATCACAACCATCCTGATACGAGAGCTTTTGAAAGGCTTTTACAAATATTTCGAGCCACAGGTAACACTGCCTATCCAAAACCTAATAAAAGTAAACCGGTAACTGGCAATGAAGATAGTGAGTTTTTAGTATTAGGATCTATCGCTGAAAATTCCTACACTAGTACTAGAGTAATTGCTAGACAAACAGATTTAAGTAGAGGAAGTGTGAGAAGAGTTCTCAAAAAACACAAATTTTATGCCTATCACATAGAAATTCATCAAAATTTGTATGGTAATGACTTTCAACAACGAATAGATTTCTGTTTGTGGGCAATTGAAAAAATAGGGGATCAACAAGATTTTTTAAATTTCGTTTTGTTTACTGATGAATCAACATTTCACAACAACGGTTTGGTAAATAGACATAATTTTCACTATTATGATACCGAGAATAGGCATGCTTTTAATACTGTTGACCGCCAAAATCGTTGGAGCATAAACGTATGGGCAGGAATTATTGGAGATCAGGTAATTGGACCATACTTTTTCAATTGTCATTTAAATGGTAGAAAATTTTTGAGATTTTTAAAGCGAGACTTTTGGACACTTCTCGAAAACGTTCCGTTGAACATTAGAGGGAATATGTGGCTACAATTAGATGGGGCACCGGCACACTTTGATCGTAAAGTTAGAAATTATTTAACTAGGAAATTTGTTAATATATGGATTGGAAGGAACGGACCATGTCATTGGCCACCAAGATCGCCTTGTCTTACTCCAATGGATTACTTTTTATGGGGATATATTAAAAATATTGTTTACAATATTCCTGCTACTACTGCAGACAATATGAAAGAGAGAATTAGAAATGCGGTGGACACAATTACTCCAGATATGTTAAGAAAAGTCAGACAAAATTTGGAAGAAAGAATTAGACTATGCATTCAAGAAGACGGTCATCAGTTTGAACATTTACTGTAGTGACAAATCCAGCAGTAGGCTCTCGGTGCATAATGTAAAACGGTCTCTTTCAAGACCAGCAACCCTACAACCTTGATAACCTTAATAAACCAAAAACCGTTTAACACATTTGTAACCTTTGTAAATTACAGAATTCTAACTGATCGACATGAGTTAATGGCGGAATTTCTAAAAATCTAACAAATACACTAATTTCTCGAAAAGTATTGAAGTTAGGTAAAGGGAACCCTAATACAGTTCGAACTATTGTCAAAAGACTATTCCATTCCGATAAAAATTTCTTGGGCGTTGTATTTAAAATAACAAAGATATTTAACTTTGAGGTTTGTTAACTTTACGCGTTATTCTTTGTATTTTATAAATTATGATTTGAAACAATAAACAACAGAATACGTACTTCCAAATATCCTTATTACGATGACCTAGATAAGATTGTCTCATCTTTTCTGAATCGAAAAATACTTGAATTTTTTGACAACCCAACATTTTCAAAAAATGTTAAATATTTCGGAAACTGTAAGGTTTAGGTATAGGGAACTCTAATGAAAATCTACCTTATTTTTTCACCTTATTTCAAAAAAAAAAAAAATTAAAAAGGAGGGTATTCCATTTAAAATAAAATAACTTTGATAAGTAACAAGTTTGTAGAGCACCCTGTATAAATCAAACTAATTTTAGATTGTAGTCCTAGAAGGCTTACATATTCTCGCCCAAACAGATTTTGAAAAAATTCAGTCGTTTGGGTGCTAGAGACCGACGCGTTGGTGGTGGCCCACCATATATATATGTAAATATATATATATATATATATATATATATATATATATATATATATATATATATATATATAAATCAGCAGGATGACGCTCCCGCACATAATGCTGGCAATGTTATCCGTTTTGGTAATAGAGTAATTGCCACCAATACACCTAATCAGCGGCCAGCCAGATCCGCAGATTTAACGCCTCTTATTTATGGGGCACTATAAAAAGTAAAGTGTATGGTAGTAATTTCTATTACAATAATGCAAAAGAACTACGTCAGGAGTGGTGGTGGCCTTTAACGGTGTTCATCGAAATACAACAAACAGTTACTAACCGTGTTGTAAAACGGTATCGAGTGTGTGTACATGAAAACGGCCAGCACTCAGCACTTTGAACATTTATTGTAATGTATTATGATTTTAGCATTTACTAATATCACGGTGTATCGTTGGGTTTAATTTGTTTAATAAATAATTTTTACTTGCAAATTTTTAATCATGGCTACTTGATTTAAAATGAAAACAAATAATATTTCCCATAATTTATTATTCGTACATAGGTTGTTATACATCGTCGAAAAGAGAAAAAAAATCCCATTTAATTGTGTACAAATCCAATATGGCGCCCATTTAAAATTAGAAAGTTGCTATTAATATCCTAGAAACCGCCATCTTGTATTATTAAGTGTACCTCATCAAAGTTAACTTTGATCTGAAACTTTTTCATAACTTTTATAATTACGGAGATATTTGAGTTTTTAGAAACCGGCGATTTTTTTTTTTTTTAAATAATTTCGAAACTATTCGGAAATTAAAATATTTCTCAACGGAATCCAACTCTGCCCAAACAATGGCACAATATTGCCCATTTAACCAAATCTCTATCTTTAATAATAAGAAAGATACCCATACTATCCTACTCTATTTGGGACACCCTATACATACATACATACATACATACATACATACATACATACATACATACATACATACATACATACATATATATATATATATATATATATATATATATATAATGGTACATGGAAATGGTTAGCTGGTAGGGTTTCAAAGTGATTGGATGCAGACAAAATGTTATAAAAAAATCTAACACTGACAAACCCTACCTTCACTAAAGTGTTTGTTGATAACAAGAACTGCCCAATTTGAAGAAAATGCTGGAGTTAGGAGCTTGCATTGAAGTAAACGACTAAATGGTGCTGTTTTGGAGTGCAGCACCATTTGATTTGGCATAGCGAAGACACCACAATTAGGTTTAATGAAGAACGTTATCGTAGCACGGTATGCCATCGGTTGCATGATATCTTCGAAGATACGCTAATACCAATAACCCATAATGGCTTTGTCAAGGTACAGCGATAGCATACTGGGCAAGAAAATTCGTGTTATCTTGCACTAACACCAACAAAAAGGAAAATATTTTCGTACCTTGATTAATGTTTATAACAAGGTGAAGCAAAGGGAATTCAGTGTAATATCTCAGATGTTATTTTTTAGGTATGATCATTGATCAATGACTATTAAAAGTCTGTACCTTGCTAATTTTGTGAACGACGGTAAAAAGACCACCTTACAACCGCAAATGTAGATGACGGAACATCAGTTGATTCAGATTTGAATAAAACCATATATTATGAGTTACTACTGCGATATATCAAATTTTGGTTAAAACTAGTTCAAAAATAAAGGTACTTTATACAACTGACAATTGTTGTTGAAAATTTGAAATTGTATAGCGCATGCTTCAAGGCTGGTTATTGTAAACGTTAAGGGTGAAAGGCAGTCTGAAATAGGGGTCTAATGTCATCGGTCGAACCATTTTAGATGCAATGCAATATAACAAGTTTTACATTAAAATGTAGTAGTAACAAATCGTATTTTTTATTACCCTATGGAAAGAACATCAACATTTTGGTCCTTCGAGTACGGATTACATATAGTGAAACGTATAGATCAATAACATTGAAATAAAAAATAAAAAAAGAGTAGGGATAATGCAATAAGTGCAAGTGAGACGCGTGCATTGGAATTTACACAGAGCAGCCGTTAGAGTTAGTGAAGATTGTAGTTCCAGGTAAATGTTGGGGCATTTTTCAAGAGATTAGGAAGAAGGTCAAGTTGCCAACAGCTGTAAATAAGCTCGGTCACCGGAAATCACATATTGTATCGAGGCAGTAATAAGGCATTTTTCTTCCTCTCCTGATCTTAGCTAAATCAAATTGTACAAGTGCAGTGGTATTTCATTGTTTCAATCACCATTTTTATTGTCATTCATTATGGCCACCGAAGGTATACAAGGGTTAGTAAACAAACGTAAACAATTAAAATCCTCCTTAACGAGATTTCAAAACTATGTCGATACCTGTGGTGGTGATAATGTAGTCGAACTAAAAATTCGATTACGAAAGGCTGAAAATATCTTGTCTGATTATGAATCGATTCAGGGAGATATTGAAAGTTTAGATACGGAAACTGATTATTCGATCGATCGGGAAGAGTTTGAAACTAAATATTTTAAAGCAATCGCAAACGCACAAATTAAAATCGAGAACGCATCACAATAACTCGCTGCTACCAATAATTCAGAAATGCATTTAATAATCAATCAAATTCTTTAATTAAACTGCCTACAATGAATTTACCGGGATTTGATGGGAAATATGAGCACTGGATGAACTTTTACGACACCTTTAATGCTCTTGTAAATAACAACAAAATGTTATCCCCAATTCAAAGATTTTATTATCTAAAATCAGCATTAAGCGGCGAAGCTGCAAATTTATTAGACTCGCTAGAAGTGTCCGAATCCAATTATACAATTGCATGGGGCTTATTAAAGGAACGGTACGAAAACAAACGGCTCATTATTAATACGCATGTCAAGGGAATTTTTGATTTGCCAGTGGTTACTAAAGGGTCAGCTAAATCATTACGGTTATTAGTAGATAATTTCACTAAACATTTAAGATCATTGAAAAATTTAGGATTACCTACTGATCAATGGGACGTATTATTAATTTATATCATTAGTAATAAATTAGATAGCGCGAATAAACAAGATTGGGAGAAAGTGTCTATTAATAAATCCGAGTTACCTAACGTAAGCGAATTTACTCATTTCTTAATAGAGCGTTGTCAAATCTTGGAAACGGTAGCTAGTGATAACAGTCAACCATCAAAACAGGTTCAAAAAAAGGGTATGCGCCGTAAGTAATGTTCCCATTGACAAATTCGCGTGTTATTACTGTAAAGGGAATCATTTTTTATATCATTGTCAAGATTTTTTAAAATTATCGGTGCCGAACAGATGGAAGGAAATTAAAAATTAAAGTTATGCGCCAATTGCTTTCGCTCAAATCATTTCAACAATGAATGCAGGTCGCGTAACTGTAAAACCTGCAATAAAAATCACAATACTTTATTACAGAATAATGAATATGAGCCAAACGCTCGATCAAACAAGGAGAGCGCTAGCAATGAAATACCCGAAGTCACGGATGCACCTCAACAATCATCACAAACGTATATGGTTCACGTTGCGAATAGTCAAAACAAAGGGATGTACATGGAAAGGCAAGTTATTTTGTCTACGGTCCAGATAAACATCCCCGACGCAAGGGGTGATTACGTTAGGTACAGAGCATTGTTAGATTCGGGGCCGCAGTCAAACTTTATTACGCACGAGCTGTTTAAAAGATTGGGATCGAAGGGAGCAAGGACTCATACCGGTATCGGGGATTAGTCAAACGATAACACATTTAACTCAAAAGGCGAACATAACAATCTGGTCAATTTATAACAATTTCAATTGCGATATATCAGTTTTAATATTGCACAATATAACAGGAAATATACCCAGTAGTGATCTCGATACCACCGGCTTAGATATTCCGCGAGACATACGACTTGCCGATGAAAAATGTTTTCTATCGAATAAAATTGATATGTTAATGGGCGCCGGGGTTTTTTGGAGCCTATTATGCGTCGGTCAATTACGAATAGGAAACGGAGTTGCAATTCAAAAAACTAAGCTAGGGTGGATAGTTACAGGCTCGCTGCCGCAACCAAATACGATAATAAAAACGTTACATACTACTAAATCAATATTCAGAATCAATTGGAACATTTTTGGAAAGTCGAAAATTGTGATGACAATGAACGTAAATATACAAAGGAAGAATTGTTTTGTGAGCAACATTTCATACAAAATGTTAAACGCGATGTAAACGGCAGGTTTGTTGTCAAATTACCGATGCGGCAACCTAACGCACATTTTAAAGATTCATTAAATAATGCCATTGGTAGATTCAATTCATTAGAGAAACGTTTTAAACGCGATCCACAGTTTAAACAAGGTTATTCAGGATTTATAAATGAATACGAAGAACTAGGCCACATGACTCAAATAAAACACGACTCGGAAGGACAGGGAAGTCCTATATTTTATTTACACCATCATGGTATCTCAAAGGAAAACAGTTTAACAACTAAGCTAAGGGTTGTGTTTGACGCGTCGGCAAAGTCGGATCCGGAGTATTCATTAAACGATGTATTATGTGTAGGCCCAAACGTTCAGGACGATCTATTTTCGATCGTATTAAGATTTAGAAAGCACGACATTGTTTTAACGGCGGATATAGCAAAAATGTATCATCAAATTGTAGTTGACCAAGGTCAACGCGACCTGCAACGTATAATTTGGCGAAATGAACCATCGGAGCCATTCCGACATTTTCAATTAAACACTTTAACGTACGGAACCTCGCCAGCATCGTTTTTAGCGACGCGCTGTTTAAAGGAACTAAGTGTGCAGAACATGGCGAATTATCCAGCGGCAGCCCAAACAATTATTCAAGATTTTTATATGGACGATTTAATCACTGGCACTCGGTCAATAGAAGACGCGATCCAGCTAAAACGAGAAATTAGTACCATTTTAAATAGCGCGGGGTTGCAATTACGGCAATGGGCATCCAACAATAAAGGCATTTTCGTAGGCGAAGCCTCGGGGGAGGGCAACGACAAATATTATATTACTGATAACGATAAAACAAAAACACTAGGATTATATTGGAATACGGACAGCGACGCACTTAATTATTCAATTAATATAGATAGTTTCAAAAAAACCACTAATATTATCAGCCATTTCTCAAATTTTCGATCCGTTAGGCCTGATTGGTCCACTAACCATTAAAACTAAAATAATATTGCAGCGTATTTGGAGGGAAAGGTTGGATTGGGATGAATCGGTTCCATTCGACATTTATGCGGAATGGAATCGCGTTAAAGAAAGCTTAGCGAGGTTAGAATATGTGGTAATACCTAGACAAGTAACCTGCAATAAACACATTAGGATGGAACTTCACGGGTTCTGCGATGCTTCGGAACAGCCATACGGTTGTTGTATGTACGTCCGCAGCACAGATGAAAATGGTACAAGCAAAAACAACTTGCTATGCGCAAAATCTAGAGTAGCGCCGTTGAAAACAATTACCGTGTCCATATTAGAGCTATGTGGGGCGGTATTAATACCTCAATTAATGCGCAAGGTAACGCAATCGTTTAAGTCAGAAATATCAGCGAGTTATTATTGGTGCGACTCAACCATCGTGCTTTCTTGGATAAACCGAGAGCCTCACCGGTTCCAGATATTCGTTGCAAACAGAATTTCGGAAATTTAGCAATTGAGCGACGTGTCGCGATGGCATTACGTTAAATCCGAAGATAATCCCGCCGATTTAATTTCGCGCGGAGTAGATACCGAAAATTTAAAGGGCAGTACTTGGTGGCACGGACCCAGCTGGATTATCAAGGGTAGCGCTGAGTACCCTAAGTTAAACATCAGCAAACCGGCAGAATTACCCGAAATCCGTGCCAATCCGTCTTTCGCACTTGTTAAACTCAACAGAGGCGAGCTAATCTTTATATCCAGATTCTCAAGTTTTTTAAGATTACAAAGAACATTTGCATACGTACGTCGTTTTCTAAATAATGTTAGGTTAAGTAAAGACAATAGAACGAACGGAGAATTATCGATTCGCGAAATAAACAGCGCAACGAACAAGTTGATTGTAATCGTGCAAACAACTTTCTTTCCAGAAGAAATGAAAGCGTTAAAAAATTCACGACCGATTGGTCGCGCGAGCAAAATCTTAGCGTTACATCCATTTATCGACAACGAAGGTTTCATTCGCGTTGGAGGTAGATTAGCCAAGGCGTCTATAAGCGTAGATATCAAACACCCCGTAATATTACCTAAATGCACATTAACAAAATTAATCATTGAACGCGAACACAAATATGATTTACACATAGGGGCAGAAGCTACATTGGCTAGCGTACGAAGAAGGTTTTGGCCATTACATGGCCGAAGCACGGTAAAGCATGTAATTAAAAACTGCGTTAAGTGCGCGAGATTCAGAACGAATTCCGTAACACCGATAATGGAAGATTTGCCGGGAGAGTGAGTCAACCCCTCAAGGCCATTTTTACACAGCGGTGTTGATTACGCGGGCCCAATCTTGATAAAGGACGGTAACTTACGAAATAGAGCATTAATTAAGAGTTATTTATGCGTGTTCGTATGCTTAGCCAGTAAAGCAGTTCACCTAGAACTGGCAAGTGATCTGTCGACTGCCACCTTCCTGAATGCGTATAAACGATTTATTGGTAGACGTGGGATGTGCAAAACTCTATATTCAGACAATGGCACAAACTTTGTTGGTGCTAATAGAGAACTAAAACAGGTGATTGATTTATTAGCAGACACGAAATTTGGGGAACATTTTAAGTCATTGTCAATCGAATGGCGATTTATACCGCCTAGATCACCCCATTTCGGTGTCCTATATGAAGCTGCGGTAAAATCGGCTAAATCTATATTAAAAAGGGTAGTCGGAAATTTAACCTTAACGTATGAGGAATTAAGTACTGCACTTGTACAAATATAAGCAGTCCTGAACTCCCGCCCTCTCAACCCTTTATTCGAAGATCCGAATGATTTATTAGCCCTAACTCCGGGACATTTTTTGATTGGGGATGTGCTGAACTGTGCGCCGCAAGAAGATGAAACAAGTGTGGCAAAAAATCGCCTCACGTATCATAAGCAAATAACGCAAATTACGCAACATTTTTGGAGGAGATGGTCGCGCGAATACATTCACACGTTACAGACACGGAAGAAATGGTGTAAGGATGTGCCAGAATTGAAGATTGGGGCAATGGAATTGTTAAAAAATGAAAATACTCCACCGTTACTATGGCCGTTAGGGCGTGTATTGTAGTTACACCGGGGTGAGGACGATATTGCCAGAGTAGCAACAATTAAGACCGCATCTGGTGTACAAAAACGTGCGGTGACCAAAGTGTGTGTGCTGCCTACAGAATAATGCTATTATGGTGTGTTGATAAATACGCGTGTTTAGTGGGTTGGTGAGCGTTATGCACAGGTACCTAGTGATTTAACAAATTAGTGATAGAAGTTTAATATTAAGTTAAGGGTTTATGATCGTAATGTATACTTCTATCGATTAAGTATTTATATTACTGTCGTTTATATTGCTTGCTTCAAGTTAAATATAGGGTTCGTTAATTTTAAGCAGTTTACAAATGTATGATTAGTGTACTTTCAAAATATTATCGGGCATTTGAAAATTACTATTTCAAGGGGGGTGTATGTTGAAAATTTGAAATTGTACAGCGCATGCTTCAAGGCTGGTTATTGTAAACGTTAAGGGTGAAAGGCAGTCTGAAATAGGGGTCTAATGTCATCGGTCGAACCATTTTAGATGCAATGCAATATAACAAGTTTTACATTAAAATTTAGTAGTAACAAATCGTATTTTTTATTACCCTATGGAAAGAACATCAACAACTGTGGTGAAAGAGGTGTAGAGACATTTTTTAAGGCTAATCAAATGCTACACCTGTTTTCTTAATACATGTTTTTCATTAGGAAGTAAATAAATTTTGGAAAATAAAAAAACCCAAATTTTTTTAATGAATACCTGAAAACTACCTTTAGTGTAGTTTAAACTTTAAACTTTAAAACTAATTCAATTTTACTTTCTTTTGTAAGTTTCTTACGCGAAAATAAATAAGCCTTAAAAATTAAATTAATTAATTAAGAAATGTGATTCACAAGATTTTTGGCACATCGGCAGCTTTGAAATATTTTACTTAAGTTATTATCTACATTGTGATTGTGACTTTGAGGGCGTTACCTATTCTCATCAGTAGGTATGCTAAACGTTTAAGCATAACAAAGTACCAAAAGTTATTTAGCGCTCAAGCACTTTGGTTCCTACATATGTATTTGTATAATCTGTAAATTGATTAGATGTAAATAGCAAGCAAAACTTACATTTTGTGAATATTTCCCTCATGTATAATTTACTCCTATACAGCAATGCAACTTCGTTAGGATTACAGCGATAATTCCATCGAAGGTTATGAATTACAGCGGTAATTCAACTGCAATGACGTCATTCTCAACTGCGATAGTAACAGAGCTATTCTTGTAATGAACAAAAAGCATTTGTCAAACACTGACAGCCACGTTAAAAAATTTAAGTAAAGTTAAAATTTCGTGAGAAACCATGACAGCAATATTAAAAAGAGTGTTCCGAAGAATACAGTGAAAAGTCAGGCATGCATTTGGACGCAAGTATTGTTCGTTTTCTAAATTTTGTTACATGCTTAGTAATTAAAAAGTTTTGTTCGTTTGATTATATATATATATATATATATATATATATATATATAATAATCCTGGAAAAAGCGTTGTTTCCTTAATATAATATGAACATTTAATATAAGAAAAAATCTGAATAAGTTCCGTATCTCAACTAATTAACTATTTACCTCATGTAGTCTTTACTAATATAACGACATAGGCATAAGAAAGTGATGTGCTGGCCACAACAATTTATTTCATTTGGGAGAAATGACTGATATACTACTTGCAAAATTTATTCACACAAATTTCACACCAGTATCACAAACTTATTGTGTAAATTTTTGATAACAATTTAAATATAAAAATACTAGACAAACAATTAATTAAAAAAAATTATAATTAATTCAAATTTAATGTCAAAATTATTATTTAATGATGTACAATTAAAACTAATAGCAATTAATTAAGCGCTTTAGAACACTAAACAAGTAATAAGTAAAAACAAATAGAAATACGAAGCGCACTTTTTTCGTAAAACTCACTTAAAGGTGTTCCTACCGCACTAAGAACAATTTGCATTTCGATAGAAGTCTCTACAAAAAATAAATAAATAAATAAAAATAAAATGTCTGCTTACAACCCCATATATTCTTCCTACCCGCTTATTCTCTTTTGCTTTTTTAAGCACAATTAGTAGTTTGGGTGGGATGTAGAGAGGGGAAGGAAAGGTCACCGTATTTCCAGTTTGAATTTTAATTTGATAAGAAAAATTTTTTTTTATTTCTGTATTTACAATCTGCTTTAATGAGCAATGAGTAAATTTGGTGAGTTTACAAAATTAGTATATGATGGATGCTTTTCCAGTGGAGTGCTCCTTTATAAATAACTTATATACACATAACAATGGTACACAATAATGTCAGAATCGGTCTGGTAAATCTAGCGAGTCTTGTCTTTTCAGCCTGTGGGTGGTTAGGCTGTTGTCTAATAGGTTTACAGAGCCAGAGTGTTCGTGTGGTTTTCAAAACGTGTAAGGTACTTTGCACTTACGCACTTTACTTCTTTCACTGTTTTTACGTACCACGGTGCACTCACAATTGTTCTCAGAGTATTTGTAAAATCTCCAGATTTGAGTTACTTGTGGTCCCCCACACTTGCAATCCATACATCCATTTGGGTTTTGTATAGTAGTGTCTTGTTTTGTAGAGACAGTTTGGATTTTCGTCCCAACAGTCAGTTTAATTTTGTGAAGTTCAATCCCAGCTGTCCTAAGGTGCATGCACAGATATTTCACGTCCTGTGATTGTGGGAACGGAGTGTTATTAAGGGTAACTGGAGGGCGCGTTTCCCTACTGAGTGTGAAAGTAACCGGTGTAGATTTGACTGCATTTGCTCTTATGCGCCAGATTTGTAACCAGTCCAGTACTTTGCTGAGACAGGCTTGTAAATTTTGTGATGCAATATCAGGGCATTCGTGGGTTACAAGGATTGTAGTATCATTTGTGAACGTGGCTGTGATCATAATTGGTAGGTGTATCTACTTTATACAACAGATAGAGAATGGGCCCTAGTGCGCTTCCCTACTGATCTTATCGGATGCAAATTTGTGATTTCACCTTGGAAGTATCTGTTAGATAGGATTTCATCAGTTGGGAATAGGTGTGTGGAAGGTTTTTCTTAATCTTGAACAGACCCTCATGCCAGACTTTATCGAAGGTCTGAGTTATGTCTAAAAACGCCGCTGAGCAATACTTCTTCCCTTCATAATTCTGGTTTATTTCACTTACTATCATATGACCTTATTCGATGGACGCATATTCTTCTCTAAACCCGAACTGATGTTCCGGTAAGAGGTTATGGTCTTCTAGGATTGGTTTTACTCTACTAAGTAGTATGTTTTCGAAGACTTTAGACGCTATTGGCAACAGACTGATTGGGCGATAAGATAATGCTTCCACTTGGGGTTTGCCTGGGTTGGGTATGAGCACTATTTGGGTCACCTTTCACTGAGCCAGGAAATAGTTTAATTTTAGAATAGCATTAAATATGGCCGTTATTAATTTAAATCCTTTTTCTGGCAATTCTTTCAGCATTTCACCAGCAATCAGGTCGTAACCTGGTGCCTTTTTGGGGTTTATTTTGGATTTTATTGTCGATTTTACCTCTGCTAGTGTGATCTTTTTTATTGGTAGGCTTAGTGGGTCTTCCTCTACAGTTAATTCAGAGGGGGAATGGTTGAAAGACGTAATGTTAGATAAGTGGAAAATGTATCGGCTTTTTGT
Organism: Vesta saturnalis; assembly: GCA_036346205.1. Classification (NCBI taxonomy): domain Eukaryota; kingdom Metazoa; phylum Arthropoda; class Insecta; order Coleoptera; family Lampyridae; genus Vesta; species Vesta saturnalis. The sequence continues at coordinate 99,952 of JARFJB010000618.1, read as the reverse complement.
TGCTCTTTTCTGGCCCAGTGTCCGTTAGGTTTTCGTATTGGAGGAATGGATTGCTGCGGTTGTTCTAATCTTCGCGTGACCTTCCATAATAAGTAGTCCGTTGCTTCCGTAGCAGAGAGAGTTGAAAAACAGTATTGCATAGTTTGGGTTCGTTTCGCTTTTAGATTTCGTGCTGCATTATTCAGCCTGTTTTTATAATTCGGAAATCTCGTGTTCTGCCAAATTCTGAGTCGCCTTCTTTTCTCGACTATTACTTTTTTAATTACCATAGAAAGCGTGTTGTGCACATCCTTCGTTTCTGATTGAATTCAATTCCATGCAGCGTTTTGTATAGTGCTATGTAGGTGCTCTACTGCATCGTCAATTTCTTCAGGGGTCATGAGAGGTATTTCTGAGTTTATTCATCAGCTAGTTGTCTAAAAGAGTTCCAGTCAGTTTTGTAAGGAAACATAACGGCTTTAATTTAAAAATAGTTACCTCAAATTTAATGACAAAACTATCGTTTAATGACATACAGTTACTCAGCCCTTTAGAACAGTAAACAAGTAAACAGTAAAAACAAGTAAAAAAACGAAGGGCATTTTTTTTTGGAAAAACATATTTAAGGGTGTTCCTACCGCAGTAAAGTTAATTGCTTTTTGTTAGATGTCTCTACAAACAAAAATAAAATATCTCCTTACAATCCAATCTATTCTTACCTAAGTGAAAAATCTTACCCATTTATCTTCTTTTGCTTTTTTAAGTACATTTAGTGGTTTGGGATGTAGAGAGGAGAAGAAAAAAGGTCACCGTATTCTCGTTTGAACTTAAATTTGGTAAGAAAAATAAAGGATTTCGTTTGCTACGGCTGTATTATGTTTGATGCGAACGTGTTTAGTATATTTTGGTTGGAGTAACTGCAGGTTGGTTGTTCTTTTAGGTAGGTTCTATATGTAGGTTAATTTCAGTTAGTTTTGGGATGTCTGAATAAGATAATTTACGATATTGATTTAGGGATTCACGTAGATTATGACCTTGTCTCGGATTATGACGCATATAAATATTTACCGATTTACGACCACAACTTACCAGATTAGTTTAGTTTTGAGTTTAATGTGTATATCGTTTTTTTTTATGTGTTATGAACGATGTCGAGATCAGGTGGGTGGAAAGGAGGAGTTGGGGTGCGCCTACTGGACCTTCCAGCGTCAATAAAAGTCATCCTATGTGTGGAGTGAATGTGTCGTAGGAGGTGGTTGCTGTGGGCTAATCCCCTTACCCGCCGCGGAGTTTAATTTGTATTTTAACTATTGTATCCCACTTTGGCAGATGATTTTGACTTTGTCTCTAGACACGCCGGCTCCCCTTGATTTGGATCGATTTTCGGACGAACCTCGCTGAAGTGTACTTGCTGTCCACCCTGTTTGAAGATCGAGGCCTTAGAATCCTCGGCAATGCATCAACGTTAGTTTGTTTTCTGACTGACTGTCCTTTTAATAAAGCGCGGAGTAGATCCACTCACCACCTCGCACCGGTAGTTGTGGCTCCACGAGCGTTGTTCGTCTTGACTATCGTATTGGTCTTTTGGACCATTTTGTTGAGATTTTTCGGAGAAAAATCTCGTTGTGTTACGATAATTAAGCTTTTAATGTATTTAACAACAATACTGTTTTAATAGAGTACGGTTTCAATTCATTTAATGGAGTTGAAATTATCTACATGAATAATAAGGAATGTACTATTTTTTTTATTACATATTTCATGTAAGATACATTCGTGGTACACCTATCGGATGTATTTAACATATCAATGACAATCATAAACAGTATTATTTAAATATAGAATGAATAATATATTCATATTAAAGCATTCTTTAATAAGTTTTAGTAGTATTATCGAAAAATAATAAAATTTCCAAATAACGTTGAGTGCATATTTTAATGTTAAATTACATGTTAAGAGATATGTTAAATTTTCTTCAGTAAACATTTATGGTGGCTCTACATATTAACAACATTTAGTCAATCGAAACGTATTAGTTTATGCAAACTAAGAAAACAAATCGCGAGGAATGCAATGGAAATGCAGAATTATGAAATAAGCTTTCTATCACATTGCAATTCATATTTCAAGAGTAAGACTTTTGATAAAATCAAGCGATGGATAATTTTGCCGAACATGTTTTTTATACCTTTAATCGATTTAAATCGTATTCACCTTGTACATATAAACTATTTGATTAGATATTTCAAATTCGAAAGCGAAGAAATTGAATACATATTTCATTATGACTTAATTATAAAAAATTTAAAGGAAGAGAAAGGTACTTACTAAGTTGCTTTTAATGCAAGCATGTTGTTTAAATCAGACGCGGTCAAGTGTTTAAGCCCTAATCGTGAATCTGCCATAACAGTAAAGTGGAGTAGTTGAACTTTTCAGACCACTAAAACCAGTTTTATTATATTACATTTAAAAGCATGTGTGAAAGCTGTGCATGGAAGCGTGCAAATCATACCGTGCGACTTCAACGTTTTCAAACTGTCGTCTGTAGACGTCGTAAAAAAAGCACTAGGTGTGCGTTTGCCGCCTTTATCCATTTGAGATTGTACGATTGACTGCGGTTGTCGTCGATTTGCGTACACATCTGATAGGGGAACCTCGTGACATGTGGGAGCGATTCTGTCCGAGTCTTGTCGATTATTGACAAATCAAGGCCTACAGCGATAGTGAGTGCAGGGTTTTAGACACATTGTTATGAGTGCATCGGAAACGTAAACATGGCAAATATTCCACCACCACGACGAGGTTATTATTGCACAACAAAAGAAACAAGAGGCGATTTTGAGGATGCATTTCAAGGTGAATTACACGAATTCCAACAAATCTTTGATCAATAAATGAACGTGCGTTCGGACGGCAGTGTGGAAGAAGCACCGCCTGACTTGCAACATCCGGTTTCTGAAAAAAATTTATTGTACACTAAACATGAGAAGCTTGGGAAGCAGAAGCGATTGAACCACATTGTTCCATTCGATTCCCGAAAATCGGGTTGTTATGTTTTAGATCTTTTCGAGAATGGGATCGAACTGGATTGTCCTTCAAGTCTTTTTGGAGGAAGAAATCTTGGATTTTATTTTGCAAGAGACAAAAAGTTTTACGATTACGTAATTAAAAACAAGATTTGGGGCTACGTTCTCGGCTAATGTCTTGGTTAGAAACAAATGTTGATGAAATGTATTGTTTTTTTGCACTGAATTTTCTAATGGCGCGTACAAAAAAACTTCAAATTCAAAAATATTGGATTACTCTATTTTCAATACTGGCGTTGGGAAGCACTATGCCCCGAGACCGCTTTTTGCTGCTGCCATGAAAGCTCCATTTTTCAGAGAACAATATTCCCAAGGACGACGATATTTTGAGAAAACTTCGCAGTATCATCAATCATATGCGGAACAAGTTTGCAGAATCCTTCAAGAAAACTTGTGCTTTGGCAAGAGACGTATATTGTATAAGGCTAGACAGTTTCTCAAATAGTTTATTTTTCCAAACGTCATCGTTTTGGAGTGAAGTTTTTCGTATTGTGCGATTCGGTTACTAGATACGTACTGGACTTTGTGGTTTACACTGGAGCAACTTCAAATGTGATCACCGACCTTGGGAAAACGGCTTATGTAGTTATCACGTTGTTGAAGGGTTACCTAAATAAGGGACATACGGTCCATATTGACAACTGGTACACCAGACTCGATCTTTTCCTGTAGTTATACGACAAATCGACTAATGCAAGTCGAACGGTACCTACGTAAGAATGGCGAAGGAGGCGTGGTGAGTTCAATTTTTGGTACGACAAAAAGTGTGTCGATTATTGTAAAGTAGTGTGATAGACGGGAAGTGTATATGTTCAGTACGTACCATGATCATAGTACTATAGAAACCGGAAAAGTAGACTGCACTTCAGGTAGACACGTCGTCAAGCCTACATGTATTCCCGACTACAACAAGAATATCGACACGATATATACGATATATATATATATATATATATATATATATATATATATATATATATATATATATATATATATATATATAATTTAAACTGTTTACATCTTCTTCAGTCTTAATGTTCAGTCGAATGGATATACTTCTAAATCGCGCCCTGACGTGCCTGTGAAATTTTTGCTGCTGGAATGCGTTGGTCCAGCTTGCTTAACATTTGTGCCGCGCACAGAATTTATTCCGCGTCGTTTTCTGGCGGATTAGTCATTTGCTTCTCACTCTAAAACGTGGCCGGAAGATCGATAAATAGTGAAAAAAGGTAGGTTGCATGAAAGTTTTTTCGCAATAAACGTTTAGTTTGTTTTATGTAGAATGCCTTCTGTACTATGCAATTTGTGTCGGTGCAGTTAATTTTCAGTAGAATATTTTTTTATGCCTTGTCCTGCATGGCTAGACACTGGGGCTCCGCTTGGTTTTCATTTTATTTGAACCTTTTTGTATGATTTGGTGAAATTTTGGGTCTAGATTTCGGTTTGAATTTGAATTTAAGAATTTGTATTTGTTCAGTTCGCTAATTGACTCTTTGCTTTGATCGGTTCTGACCCCTGGGCTTCCTCAGAAGGGTTACAGGAAATGGAAAATTTAAAATGAAGGAAGTTTCTTGAATTTATTATCTACAGGTTATTTATTCTTTCTTCAGACTTTTGTGCTATCATGGCTTACCTTACGGATGAGCAATTAACTGCTATGATAGAGGAGTGATTGTCTTGTCTCTAGTGATGAAGAAAACTAGGATTTGAGGAACGCGTTCCTTTAGTAGTAAAAATGAGTTGCCCTTACGCACGTTTTTGCCTTCAATTAGTGTTAGCAGGGCGAAAATCTCAAAAGACAACCCAAGTCTCTTTCCTGGAAGAACAAAAAATTTTAGCTCAACGGTTTAGAAGCACCGGAAAGCACATGGCACTGTGACGATATTCGTCTACACTGGACACCATTGACATATTTTTGTCAATATTTCGCGGACGGTTTTTTCCAGTTATTAAGTGACCAAAGCAACATAAGGGCTCTTCAAGATAATGTTAGACCACCGAACAGCAGTCCCACAGAGTATAAGAGGCTGGTCGGTGCTCACATCTTTGCGGGGATCATAAAACATTCACGTCTTCGCCTGGACAACCGAAAGAGTTTGAGGGTACCATTTGTAATAGAAATTACTCGAGATCGTTTCTTTCGACTACGGAATTATTTGCACATTGTTGATAACTATACAATTTGGAAAGAAGAAAAGGGTCAACATAAGTTATGGAGAGTTATTGACAGAGTTAGATCCAAATGTATTATATTAAAAAAAAACCCTCCACAGACGAACAGATGATTTCGTTTCCCGGAAAAACGTCTTTGAGACAATATGTTAAACAACTCCGAAGGACTTAAAAACTTTATTTTAGCTATACTGGATTGATTAGTTCTCGATTTTGTTGTCTACCAAGGTGCTAAAACGTGAGCTCCAGAACAGCACTTAGGGATTGATGGATATGTAGTGAAGAAGTTAGCCGAAAGGATACACTTTATTTTTTGATCACTGCTTTACATCAATGGCCTTCCTTGAGTATGTACAGTCGAAAACTATTTATGGAGTGTGAACAATTCTTAGAAACAAAATTCCTTCAAATTTAAAAACAAAATTAAAATCCGACAAGCAAGCAATGGCAACAACAGGAAGATGCAGTTTTGATGAATGGCTGCGAGAGGACAACAAAATCTGTGGTAATGTGGATGGAATATCCCAAATATCCCAATATATTTTAGTACCAAAATCAGATCGGCGTACAATAGATCAATGGGAGGTGCGGATCTCTGCGACCATCTCCATTGCATATACCGAATATGCATAAGAACTAAGAAGTGACCAGTACGAGTTTTCTGGAATGCCACATACCTAGCTCTTGTGAACTCTTGAACAGAATATCGGTTGGATCAACGGGCATTAGGCACCCATTGTCGAAATATCATCGACTTGATGGAGTTTAAAGTCTATGTGGGTGAAAATTTGGCACAGAGCGCTAGTGGGAAGGCTAGCCAGGAAGACAACAGGGATTAATACGGTTTTTCTGATAAAGAAAATGAACCCTAAAACACCAAAGAAAACCCCAATTGCTGTATTTCCGAACCGTGACTACACATCTACTTATCTGTGCTGTATAGGAGAAAAATAATTTCATGCGCTGAAGGAATCCCAATTGCACGGGAAAAACACGATGTGTGCATTTCTTGCAATGCATTCTTATGTATGTCGCCAGTAAGACAATGTTTTTATGAGTTCACCAGTAGTTTTTGGATAGTAGAATTCAGTGTTTCAGTTTCAATGTATTAAAATGTTAAGCAAATCGTTTTCGCTTGCTTCATTGATCTAAGCTAAACCCCAGTGTCCAGTATACTGGACATTCCCCTTACAGTATGACATATTTTTTCTATTTATAAAACATACATTTTTGGTCGTTATTGACACAATATTTATTATGAACAACATTAAAAGCGGCGAAATACCAAAGGAAGAATAATGACGTAACAAGAATTGACTCAGATATTTAATTTAGAGGTTATATTTTGGTGAGAAATATTCAGTAGTTTGTAAAGGATCACATTGTGTATTAAACAATACGAATTAACAAATTAATGAGTATTCCTATTCATAATACAACTGTGAGAAAATCTAATTCCTGTAATACATTATAATACGCATAAAACAATAAACATTTCTATCCTTTTAATAAATGGCATAATCTTGTTACTGACATATACGTACAAGAAAAACATTTTTTAATTAGTTACGTTACCATACAAAGCAATACAATATAAAATTTTATTGTTTATTGTTAAGGTTACTATATATTATAGATGTTTATCACTTTCTGTAGTACAAGCTGCAATAAATATACAGATTTAACCTCTAACAAGACAACACGAAAATTTCATATTTTTAGACGGGCTCTGGCGTATATGTACAAATTGAATTAATGCCAACAGCCAGAAACGAATACCAAACAAAAATTTTCTCTCATTTGCAATGTATTCACGAGTATCAAAATATTCTTTACGCAAGTCTCTTTTACTCTAGGCTATACGTGCCACATGCGTTACATTATTTAATACTTTTTTTTTGTTTTCACTGCTTTTATTAGTGGTTATTTGTTCCTTATCGCTAGACCGCATTTTAAAACTTAAAGTTTTAATTTTTACCTTCCAACCTATATATACATATGTAGGTATAGAAGGTTATGCAATCGACTTTTTTTCAGTATTGCTAAATCGAGTTATTAGCTCATTTTGTGCGTGTGTCCGTCCGTGCGTGCGTGCTTGTGCGTGTGTCTGTGTTAGTATTGAGGATAACTCCAGAACGAAAACATCTATGTACTTAAAATTTTGTATTTAAGCTTGTTTTCATTTCGCTTGGAGCTGATTAGGTTTTGGACGTTTATGAGGGGCAGTTTTATTTCTAAAAAAATATTTCGCATTTTCGTTATGAACGTAAAAAAAGAGGTTGCATAGTTATTTCCTAAAAAAAATTATAATTAAAATTATTTCATTTTTTAAGTAACCATCTAAAATTATTTCATTTTTTAAGTAACCATCTAGATGTCTATTAACCTCTCCCTGACAAACTTTTAAACGTCTGCGTCTGTTTGACACAGATTATAGTTTTTGTTTTTTACAATGTTGCCTATTTTCGCAATGAACTTATTATAAAAGTGGTTGCATAATTATCCTAAAATTTTTTTATTAAAATTATTTAATTTCTTTTATTTTCCATTTTGTAGGTTGGAAGGTCGTGTGGTGCTCCACACCAGATATTTTATTTCTGTTTTGTGCCAAAGGGCTTTGATTTATATTACTGAATATTCTGATTATATAGATGGACTCGTGTATATATCTATTCGAAAAACGTTAATAATTTGTACTTACTTATAATGTAAAAAGGAGTTTTAATTATGTAAAGTGAAAATGATAATAATGTAAACTTTACCTCTCTTAAGCTAGTGAGACCAAATGAGCAGAATAAAACGAAACCTATCAGATTATTTAGTGTTTATTTTGTACTAATTTGTACCAGTAATAAAAATTTTGCACCCCGTATATTTTTTAAAAAACCCGTGGCGCTGCCACATTAAGACAAGCTAGAAGGACCACAATAAAAAACGATAAAAAGAAAATTATGATCAGCAATAGAAAGAACTGAATTTGTAACAATTTGTACCAAATAAAAAAAAAATTAAATATTTTCATTTATTCCTATCAGCAGAATCAATCGCTACTTGCGACGCGGCATAATATGTACCGACAAAATATAAATAAAGTTTTAGATTTTGTACCTCCGGCGTTCCTTCAAAAACTACCCTTGACCCCTATTAGGCTCAAGAGTAAAGTACTCTTTTTTTTTATTGAAATCTGACTATTTACATTTTGACGGTATGTATTATTTCGCGTCGTGTATGTACACAAGGATTCTGCCGATAAAAAAAGTACTTTACTCTTGAGCCTAACAGGGGTCGGGGGTAGTTTCCGAAGGAACAACAGATATATACAGGGTGTCCGCGGAGTGCGACAACGGAGTATATCTGCTTACATAACAGGGATAGAAAAAAGTTTAAATGCAAAAGTTTTTCAGTAATCAAATCCGCATTTAAAGAAAATATTTTCGTTTATACAGGGTGCCTCATATGAACTGGAGAGCATGCAACTTCATTTTTTTAAATAGGACACCCTGTATTTTATTACATTTTCTGATTTTTCTATAAATTCTGAATCGGTTTTATTAAGGTCTATTATCACCGAAAATTAATATTTTTAAGATATTTAATGTTTTTTAAAAAAATCACGATTTTCACGTGTATACCCTTAATGGCACCCCACACAAAACATCTAAAACCGATATGTCTAGTGAACACGGTGGTCCGTTATTAGCTCTCTAATGGTCCTCAAATGTATTTTGTAGGAATGAATTCACAATATGGCTATTGTGAGGCGATGCCGCATCATGTTGGTATAGCACTTGCGTTCTGTCAGCCACAGGTAAATTGTCCAGATACTCAGTTTCCAAATCTTGTAGTATTGCCAAATATCGTTACCTGTATGAACATAGGACATATTCATTTCTGAACATTTACATTTTGATAGAACTTACCGTTCAAATTTTCGTCATAGAAACGTATCATAACAATTTGATCGTTTCGTACTACGCAATAAACATTAAAACTCAGTTTTTTTCGAAGTTTCGTTTCATAAGAGTACGACGGTTTGCGTCACTCCAATAGTGCGAATTATGTCGTTTAAACATGTCATTTTTAGTGAATTTCGTTTCGTCGCTCCAAATTATGTTATTCAAAAATCGTTCGTTTCCGTAGTGATTAGTACGTATAAATTCATTAAAACGTACTCTCCTCGGAAAATCATTTTCTTTTAAATGTTGTACTAGGGAAAATGCGAAAGGATTAAACTTGTGCTTTTTCAGTATTCTATTAATTGAACTTTTTGACACTTGTGAGTCTATCGAAACCTATCTTATTGACATCATTGAATTTGTAACAAAGTAACCCAATATTACAATTTCTACATTTTCATTGTTAAGAATAGGTTTAGCTTTAACAATGTTTGTTTTACCGGATCCGGTATTTTTAAAATTTCCAACAATTTGCTTCACGCCTTCGGATACTACCCGCGACACCTATTAGGCTTAAGAGTAAAGTACTTCTTTTTATCGGCAAAATCCTTGTACATATACACGACGCGTAATAATATATATCGTCAAAATGTAATAAATATTCAGATTTCAATAAAAAAGAGTAGTTTACTCTTGAACCTAATACGGGGGCCGAGGGTAGTTTTCCAAGGAACGGCGGAGGTAGAAAATCTAAAATTTTATATTTCGTCGGTGCCCATTATGCCGCGTCGCATGTGCAAGTAGCGATTGATTCTGCTGATAGACAAGAGTAGTTTACTCTTGAGCCTATTAAGGGTCGAGGCTAGTTTTCCAAGGAACGGTGGGGGTACAAAATCTAAACCTTTATATTTTGTCGGTACATCTTATGCCGCGTCGCATGTGCAAGTAGCGATTGATTCTGCTGATAGGAAAGAGTAGTTTATTCTTGAGCCTAATAGAGGTCGGGGGAAGTATTCGAAGGAACGGCGGGGGTACAAAATCTAAAACTTTATATTTTGGTAGCGCATATTATGCCGCGTCGCATGCGCAAGTAGCGATTGATTCTCCTGATATTAAAGAGTAGTTTACGCTTGAGCCTAATAAGGGTCGAGGGTAGTATTCGAAGGAACGGTGGGGGTAGAAAATCTAAAACTTTATATTTTGTCGCATGTAGTGCACCCATTTTGGTTGAGACAGCCAGATATCTCGGTTGTTGTTGAAGATAGAACCTTGCGGTTTCCGCGGTCCTGTGCCACTTTTTTGTGAAACTCAAGATGGCCTGAACGGATTTTGCCTAACTTCTTTCGTTTATAAATTACAGGGTGTTTTTGAAAATCCACATTTTTGGATCCCCTCCATATTTAAGAAGTTTCTCGGCGATAATGTCAAATTGAAAACTTGTCCCATAGAGAATTTTACGTAGAATCCAGGGGCGCACTCAATTTTTTTTTCGGGGTATCGTTATGGAGATAAGACTTAAACTTATGATTTTTTCAATGCAACACCCTGTATTTTATTATCTCATTAAATTAATTATTTTTTTTCCTTTGAAATGATATATATATATATATATATATATATATATATATATATATATATATATACATGAGTTTTCAAAATGCTCCAAAATACTAAAACAATGAATTTTAACAGAGTGCCATGGATTTCAAAGTTTTACTACAGGGATTATTATTTGTAATTTTTTTATAGTAGGTCATGGATGCTACAAACACTGTTGTTGACTTTTGGAGCATTGTTTTATCAAGTGACTGTGGAGAAATCGACACATCTGCTGTCATGATGATAAATTTTGATGCGTTTTATTGTGTTTGTGTTTGCCGATTTTCTTAATTTGTGAAATTTTTTAATGGCTGAAAGATTTTTTCAGAACAACGAAAAGTATGATATCATACAATGTTTCAATGAATGCCATGAAAATGTTGACGAAGCATTAGAATTAAATTTAAACAGGTAAATTAGTAATTTACAATAAGACATATTGTTTTTAAAACGTTAGATATCCAGAGAGGCGTCAACCTAGTCGAGCAACGATATTTCGACTAAAAAATAATCTACTAAATTATGGTGCGTATTCTAAACCCTGACCCAAGACGTATAACAAGGAAAATAATGAAGTGGATGAAATAAATGTCTTAGCCAGAGTCCGTGTCTCTCCTGAGACTTCTTGTACGAAGTTAGAAAATGACACTGGCGTTCCCCGATCACGGATACAAAGGATTAAAAAAAAAACAGAAATTGAAACCCTACAAAGTAAATATTGTCCAGCATTTATACCCTGGTGATGCAGCGAGGCGTGTGTAATTCTGTAATTGGTTTTTGAACCAAACTCGAAGGGACAATAATTTTGCGAGTAAAGTCATATGGTCAGACGAAGCCCATATAAGCAGTGCTGGTTTATTTAACAGGCAAAATACAAGGCACTGGTATGATGAAAACCAAACCCTAATTTTTGAGCAACAACAACAGGGTCGATTTGGTTTTAATGTAGCCTGTTTCTTATTGGGGACATCAATAAAATACCGCATTTTTGAAGGGGCTCTCAACGCGAATAGGTACTTGGCAATTTTAGAAGAAGTAATACCAGAATTCCTGGAGAATGTTCCCTCACCTATCTTAATGCCATTAACTTCCAACAAGATGGTGCCCCTGCCCACAATTCGAGGTTGATTGTGCCGTTTTAGAAGAAACTTTCCAGGACCATTGGATTGAAACAAATGGACCCATTAGGTGGCCTGCAAGGTCACCTAATTTTCAGTGTTGGACTTTTTGTGGGGTTTTTCGAGTAGCATTTCAACCTACGGCCTGTACTTTGCTAGAGTACCGCCCTAATCATCTGCGCCATCGAGATTCAAGCCCCAATCGATACAAATTTTATCTTTATGTAGAACTGATGTAAATTCTAAATATAATAAGATTACAATCAAATTACTTATATTAATGGAAAGTTCGTAAATAAAAAGTATAGGTCGTAGGTTCAAATTCTACTCGAGGTAAGCTTTTCTTTATGTATTTAATAATTCTTAATTTATGTTATTGCGTATATATTTAAAATTTCCTGACTGGACACGTGACTAAGACTTTCATTTAGGTTGTTTTCTTGTGGTGCTTCTGTGTACACTTCTTCATCTGTACTTAACCCCTTCGCTACTAGACCGATTTCGCTATCTACAGTACTATACAAAGTTTGCCAAAAAATCTTAATATTTATTTGTAATATGAAGACAGGATTATTAACAAAAAGTATCTGGCGTGGAAGACCACACCACCTTCCAGCCTACAAAATGGAAATTAAAAGAAACGAAATAATTTTAATAACAGTTGTTTTATAATAATTATGCAACCTCTTTTATAAAGTTCAGTACGAAAATAGACAACATTGTAAACGCAAAACAATAATCTATGTCAAAAGACGTTAATAGAGAACTAGATGCCAACTTACATTAAAAGAAATGAAATAATTTTAATTTCAATTTTTTAGGATAACTGTGCAACCTCCTTTTATACGTTCATAACGAAAACAGGCAACATTGTAAAAACAAAAACAATAATCTATGCCAGAATGACGTTTAAAACTTCATGTCAGATAAGAGATTCATAGACATGTTAACGTAAATAAATTCCAAATCCGCCCTTCTATAAAAATATAAATACAGTTTCAGCATTTTCATATATAATACCACTAGTGGTCCAAAATTATCGATAATGCGGGAAAACGTGGTGTTGTCTGGAAACTGCATGAGTTAGCTTTCTCTGTTGGTTAAAAGTTAAAGGGCCCGACTCCGACAAAAGTAACACAGAAACCGCGAAAACTGCAACTTCCTATCGCAAGCCGGGACAAATCGTTGCCTGTTATTGTTGTAGTTTGCGAAACAACTAGTTCGACTTTAAAACACAATGTTGAGCACGGTAAGATCCCTTATTCTAGAAATGAGAAACACAGTAACATGTCCACTAGTTTGTTACATAAAGCAACCATTACATTTCAAAATGATCGCGACCAAATTAACGACTTCGTTTTACAAAACCTTACAGAATTTGTGGAAAAGCAATCTGACAACGCAGCGAATAAAATATATGCCATACCTCAACCACTATATCCAAATCTAACATTGGAAAATTCAGTAAAATCTGAATTTTCCGATGATATTTTAATCAAACTGATGGCGACTCAGACTATATTCCAGAGAATGGTGAATGTCAAACGCTACGATATGATTTTGTTGCTAGTGATTTATCTGAGACTAAAAACAGCTGGCATCTTAAGGACACAATAGAAAATGTTCGGAGAGCCTGATAATCCTCTGGTCGCCAAGTTGAAATCCAAGAAAAGAAAAAATAAAGAAGGCTGCAGACGAAATCAGATTAAAAATTAAAGAATAGCAAAAACTATACAATGGTTGGAAAAATGAAAACAATCCGGCGCGCGAGATGAAACCAGCATGTAAAGTTGTAGAATGAAATGTGTTGAAACAAGGCGAAAAACTATTTTATTCACAATTATTAGTTTGTAACATACCGTTTTGAACCATTTAAAGGTTGAAAAGTGAATGATTCTATGGGTTTACTTTAAGCAGTCAGTAATAACATAAAAGGAGATAGTAATGAGATGAAGCGGTCAGTAGTGGACCACTTTCCAACCTGTGGGGAGCTACTATCAATTTAAACTATCACTGTCAAATTGACAACTTGCCAATTCTTAATAAAGGGTCAAGAGTATGCAACCATTTTTTCTCACGTGCGCAGATGGTGAGTGAACGCAAGCAATAGGTGGAAACAAACAACACGTTTTCTTTAATAAGCATATTTAATACGTGAATTACTGAAAACAAGTAACGATAAAACCAATGGAAAAATAGTAAGCATAACATGTATGGCTTTTCATTAAAGTAAAAATTAAAAGTCGCATTGTCACGACCTTCAATATTAACCGAGAAGCCGAGATGTGTTCCAAATTTTTGATTTGAACTGTATAATGTTGCTTGTTCTTCAATTGTGAATAAATTAGTACAAATTCGGTTCTTTCTGTTGCTGCTCTTAATTTTCTTTTCATCGTTTTTTTTATTGTGGTCCTGCTAGCTTGTGTTAATGTGGCAGCGCCACGGGTTTTTTAAAAACCGCATGGGGTAAAACATTTTTATTAATGGTACAAATTAGTACAAAATAAGCACTAAATAATCTGGTAGGTTTCGTTTGATTCTGCTCATTTGGTCTTGCTAGCTTAAAAGAGGTGTAAACTTTCAAATTCTCGTAAGTACTTTTAGTGATTCTAAATAAAATGAGTGATTAGATAGCATTCTATCAACTTTAACAACATATATGCATACAGTTACAGATATTTTAATATCTATGGAAGTTTTGTGTAAACATTTAAATTAAATTAATTCTTAATCTCTTAAATCAATTATTTTAATTAATCATGTCTAAGAGAATAACCAGAATACGATTGGACAGGGCAATTAATAAGTGTTGCACTTGTGATGACACTATAAAAACCAAAGTACAGAAATTGATTCTCTACAAAAGTATATAGGTATATCTAGACTTAAAAAGCAACATGAATGTACCTTAGAGGAATGTATTAGCATGGAACACTCCCTCCTGTACGAAAAAATGCGCATTTCTGAACAATTACAGAAACGCCAATCTCTTAATCAATCTGTGCGTCAAGAAATTCTGGATCTAAAAACATCTCACTTCACTCCCGACGTAAAAGATGTTTCGACTAAAACAGTGCTGCCTAAAAACAACCTTAACGAGAATCTGAAGTGGAACAAAGGATAACGTACACAAGAATGAGATATCTGTAATTCCCAGTGCTTCGATCTCTTTAAAGACCGCACGTAATTCTGGACGCACAAGTAATGTCTTTCGCCTACGGGATGGTATGTCAAACACCCCCGACTTAAAAGAGAACGATTCACAGATTGGGCTCTCTATAAACAATCATAGCGCAATAAAGCACAATATCCATAAGGTTGGGAATTTTGTGACTCCCTCCTCTTTGAACTATTTAAAGATGCCTGTCCCTCAAAACACACAGTGGTGAACTGTTCTATAATAAATAACCTTTCCCTTTTACAAGAAATGTTTTTATCTGATTCAAACCTGGCTTCTGAAGAGCACAGATTACAGAAAGAAAATTTCAAACTAATGACCAATTAATTCGAGGCCATCTATAACAGTAAACTATAGCCTATAATAGCACCTAAAGTTCTGATTCTGGCAGATTGCCAAGGGCGAAACATGGCCAAGTTGTTCTGCAAGGCGCTACCTGGAAGTAAATTTTCAGTTTCTTGTTTGTTTAAACCAAATGCGACTTATGAACAAGTAACACGTAAAAAGTTTTCGTGACAAACTTCACATAAATTGTTTTATTGCTAATATTCCTTTTGGTAAAGGTAATGACTTATAATACGGATGCTTATGATATTAATTCTCAGCTGTACTTCTCAGCGTTCAATTTTAGTAACGTGAGATGTATAGATGTAAATAGTTACTTGATACTGGGTGTAGGAAATATAGCACTTAAGTATGGGTGACAAAATCAAACTAGTACGCTATATTTGTGATTCATACTTTTCCAATAATTATACGAACACCAGTAAAGATAACATAAAGACAAACATGAACTTGATATACACCATGTCCAAGATAAGGATGCCCACTATGGGGATCTCGGAAACGGTAAGAGATGGAAGGTCGGTTAAATGGAACAAAAGTTACGCATTTGAGAGGGTGTATTTACGTTCTTTGTAGAACTCGAATATCTCTTTTAGTTTTTGAGATATTTGAAAAAAAATTCATTTTCTGATTTTCGTTTTTATTTTTTTCTGTCCTTATTTGAAGAGCTAATTAAAAATTATTATTAATTTTATTAAATACATAAATAAAAAGTTTACCTCGAGTAGCATTTTAACCTACGGCCTGTACTTTGCTAGAGTACCGCCCTAACCATCTGCGCCATCGAGATTCAAGCCCCAATCGATGCAAATTTTGTCTTTATGTAGAATAGAACTGATGTAAATTCTAAATATAATAAGATTACAATCAAATTACTTATATTAATGGAAAGTTCGTAAATAAAAAGTATAGGTCGTAGGTTCAAATTCTACTCGAGGTAAGCTTTTTATTTATGTATTTAATAATTCTTAATTTATGTTATTGCGTATATATTTAAAATTTCCTGACTGGACACGTGACTAAGACTTTCATTTAGGTTGTTTTTCTTGTGGTGCTTCTGTGTACACTTCTTCATCTGTACTTAACCCCTTCGCTACTAGACCGATTTCGCTATCTACAGTATTATACAAAGTTTGCCAAAAAAATCTTAATATTTATTTGTAATATGAAGACAGGATTATTAACAAAAAATATTTGGCGTGGAAGACCACACCACCTTCCAGCCTACAAAATGGAAATTAAAAGAAACGAAATAATTTTAATAACATTTGTTTTAGAATAATTATGCAACCTCTTTTATAAGAAGTTCAGCACGAAAATAGACAACATTGTAAACGCAAAAACAATAATCTATGTCAAAGAGACGTTAATAGAGAACTAGATGCCAACTTACATTAAAACAAATGAAATAATTTTAATTTCAATTTTTTTAGGATAACCATGCAACCTCCTTTTTATACGTTCATAACGAAAACAGGCAACATTGTAAAAACAAAAACAATAATCTATGCCAGAATGACGTTTAAAAATTCATGTCAGATAAGAGATTCATAGACATGTTAACGTAAATAAATTCCAAATCCGCCTACTTCTATAAAAATATAAATACAGTTTCAGCATTTTCATATATAATACCACTAGTGCGTCCAAAATTATCGATAATGCGGGAAAACGCGGTGTTGTCTGGAAACTGCATGAGTTAGCTTTCTCTGTTGGTTAAAAGTTAAAAGGGCCCGACTCCGAGAAAAGTAACACAGGAACCGCGAAAACTGCAACTTCCTATCGCAAGCCGGGACAAATCGTTGCCTGTTATTGTTGTAGTTTGCGAAACAACTAGTTCGACTTTAAAACACAATGTTGAGCACGGTAAGATCCCTTATTCTAGAAATGAGAAACACAGTAACATGTCCACTAGTTTGTTACATAAAGCAACCATTACATTTCAAAATGATCGCGACCAAATTAACGACTTCGTTTTACAAAACCTTACAGAATTTGTGGTAAAGCAATCTGACAACGCAGCGAATAAAATATATGCCATACCTCAACCACTAAGTATATCAAAATCTAACATTGGAAAATTCAGTAAAATCTGAATTTTCCGATGATGATTTTTGTCAAACTGATGGCGACTCAGACTATATTCCAGAGAATGGTGAATGTCAAACGATACAATATGATTTTGTTGCTGGTGATTTATCTGAGACTGAAAAACAGCTGGCATCTTAAGGACACAACAGAAAATGTTCGGAGAGCCTGATAATCCTCTGGTCGCCACGTTGAAAACCAAGAAAAGAAAAAATAAAGAAGGGTGCAGACGAAATCAGAATAAAAAATTAAAGAATAGCAAAAAACTATACAATGGTTGGAAAAATGAAAACAATCCGGCGCACGAGATGAAACCAGCATGTAAAGTTCTAGAATGAAATGTGTTGAAACAAGGCGAAAAACTATTTTATTCACAATTAGTTTGTAACATACCGTTTTTTGAACCATTTTAAGGTTGAAAAGTGAATGATTCTACGGGTTTACTTTAAGCGGTCAGTAATAACATAAAAAGGAGATAGTAATGAGATGAAGCGGTCAGTAATGGACCACTTTCCAACCTGTGGGGGAGCTACTATCAATTTAAACTATCACTGTCAAATTGACAACTTGCCTATTGTTAATAAAGGGTCAAGAGTATGCAACCATTTTTTCTCATGTGCGCAGATGGTGAGTGAACGCAAGCAATAGGTGGAAACAAACAACACGTATTCATTAATAAGCATATTTAATACGTGAATTATTGAAAACAAGTAACGACAAAACCAATGGAAAAATAGTAAGCATAACATTTATGGCTTTTCATTAAAGTAAAAATTAAAAGTCGCATTGTCACGACCTTCAATATTAACCGAGAAGCCAAGATGTGTTCCAAATTTTTTGATTTGAACTGTATAATGTTGCTTGTTCTACAATTGTGAATAAATGCGTATAAAACCTCGGCAAAAGTACCATTCCCCTGTCTCGAGAACAACACTTCTCTCGACAGGAATGGAACACTTTCCGCCTCGGTATGTAATATACTATTAGTAATTACTAAAACTTAGATGATATAAATCTACAGAGAGATTATACAGTGTCCAAAATTGGTCTATGCAGTATTGCTATCTTGGAAACTATAAGAGATCGACAGACGGTTAAATGGAGAAAGTTTTAGAGAATTTTGAGCCCAATAAAATGCCATTCTGAAAACAAGGCCATCTCAAATATTTTTTAAAATATTCGAAAAAAACTGAAAATCGACAATTTTTATTTTTAGCCATATCTCTTTTATTTGAACATATATAAAAAAATAAATTACACTTTGCCATTGCCACTTTTTATCCTCTATTGATTGATGACAGAAAAAAAATTAATCCGACGTTTCGTCGATTAGAAACCATCATCAACTTTATTTCTTCATATGGGGCGGAAATTAGCTAATGGTATAAAATGATTCCTTTTTTTATTCTAAATCCAACGATGTATAACACTCAATGATAATTCGACATTTCGACCCTCATTTTTGACATTTTCAAATATTTCTTTTTATGAGAATTTTTGGGAAAAAAAAACTACCAAAGCAATTTATTCTGCAGATGTCATTTATTTCAACTCATAATTCATAATAGGACGTTTCAACTCTTCAAAAGCATCATCAAGTAATCTCTTATGAACAGTAGCTACCTATTCGTAGATAACTATCTATTACGACAGCAAAAAAGCCTTTCCAAACCTTGCCTTAAGCAATGATAGATAAATAACTCTTTTATTAAGTATAAATTTAAGTAAACACCTAACAAATACATTTACTTCAAGTGAAAATATTTAGAAAAATGTGAAAAATCAAAACACTTAAAAATTAACTACAGCTAAATAATGAATTCGATTATAGTAAATTTCTGGTAGTAGGCTTTGATGAGTTTAAAACAATTATTGTATAACAATTATGTCAAAAGACTACAATAGTTTCTGACATTTTAATGCACATTGTTTGAAAATGGCGTTAAATTATTCTAACGAAGAAAATTTTGATGTATTAGTGTGCTATATCAAAAATGAAAGAAATGCTACCAGAGCTAGTGATGACTATTTTCAAATGTACCCCCAAAGAAGACAACCTGGCAGAAATCATTTTAATAATGTAATAAGAAATTTAATATAATTTGGAAGTTTTCAAAAACCACGTTCAAAAAAGTATGCGATCGATAATGAGAATCGTAACGGAAACATTTTAGAATATTTTGACGAAAATCCGAAATCTTCAGTACGAAATTGTGGCACGGAGTTTCGTATTCCAAAATCCACTGTACAGAATGTTTTGAAAGTTGTTAAATATCATCCTTACAAGCCAACAATTGTACAAGGCCTGCAAGAAGGCTTTGACAGGAGAATCGAATTTTGTAATTGGTACCATCGTAAGTGTCAAGAAAATCCATAGTTTTCTGATAAAGTTGTATGGACAGATGAGACACGTTTTACCAACTGGGCCCGTGAGAATCCACATATTCGCGATTTACGGCGACTTAAAGTACGATTTGGTTTTAATGTGTGGTGCGGAATGATCGATAATTAATATCTTTGTTTGAGTTAATTGTGTAACATTTAATAAACTAACTACGACTCATTTTTTTAAATATTCCCAATTAATTTCAGGAAATCGCCTGGTCCATTTATTTGACCGCACGTTAACAGGGCAACGATACCTTTTAATGTTGTAAAACCAAATCATTCCATCCATTCGTGAAGCTGTTCCCCCTGATGAATTTAATAATTTGTGGTTCCAACAAGATGGATGCCCCGCACATAATTCGGGGGAAGTCCGAGAATTATTACGGGAGATTTTTGGTGAAAGAATAATATCCAACGGTGGTCCTATGCGTTGGTCTGCTAGGTCTCCGGACCTTACCCCATTAGACTTTTATATATGGGGCTATGTCAAAAATGAGGGGTATGAATTCGATCCCCCAGAACATAGCCAAGTTCTGGAACATCGAATTATTAATATTATTGAAAATATTAATCGTAATATAATACGTCGAGTAACCAGAACTGTCGCAAAAAAATATGAAAAGTGCATTGAAAAAAATGGTCGACATTTTGAATAATAGTATGTAGAACTAATGTCGGTTTTATAATTATCCTGTAAAATACATTTACTATTAGTACAAAACACTATAAAAATTATTCGATATTGTAGCGTTGTAAAATGTATGATTCATTGCTAAAAATGTTTTTTAATATCTTTTTAGTCATAATTTTATGGTTTAAATGAGTATCACCCCAATAACTACTATGTGTTTTTTGAATATACCCCATTATTTTCACTCCTTTGCTTGAGCAATTTATTTATCAATACCAAGTAAACATTTGAGTATTTTTAAGACAAGTTTTGGAAAGGCCTTTTCGACATCGTAATAAATAGTTATCTAAAAGGTACCTACTGTTCATTAAGAGATTACTTGATGATGCTTTTGATGAGTCGATACGTCCTATTATGAATTAAGAGTTGAAATAAATGTACATTTGCAGAATAAATTGCTTTGGTAGTTTTTTTTCAGAAATGTTTCATTAAAAAAAGAAACATTTGAAAATGTCAAGAATCAGGGTCGAAACGTCGAATTATCATTAAGTGTTATACATCGTTGGATTTAGAATAAAAAAGGGAACCATTTTATACCATTAGCTAATTTCCTCCCCATATTTAAAAGATAAAGTTGATGATGATCTCTAATGGACGAAACGGCGGATTAATTTTTTTTCTGTCACCAATCAATAGAGGATAAAAAGTGGCAATGGCAAAGTGTAGTTTATTTTTTTATATCTGTTCAAATAAAAGAGATATAGCTAAAAATAAAAATTGTCGATTTTCAGTTTTTTTCGAATATTTTGAAAAATATTTCAGATATCCTTAATTTCAGAATGGCTCAAAATTCTCCAAAACTTCCTCCATTTAACCGTCTTTCGATCTCTTATAGTTTCCAAGATAGCAATATTGCACAGACCAATTTTGAACACACTGTATATCCAAATTTTGTAGTATTTCAGCACAAAGCCAGGGCAAGACAAAGAAAAGATGTAGATGGAGAAGTGTAGTCGGATTCCAGCAGAAGAACTTTTGCATTGGTTTATACGTTTCCCTTTGCAAACAACTCAGAGAAGTTCCTGTTAGTAAAACTTGTTTTTTAAATAACTTAATATTAATGTTACTAATAAGGCCACACAGTCAATTTACCGGCAAATATTCAAAAACAAATTTAGTATATCTTTCTTTTCCCCTAAAAAAGAACAGTGCGATATGCGCACACAGTTATAAGATTCGTCGGATAATGACAAATCCGTTATACAATCCGACAACGATTTCCATCTAAAGTGTAAAACGACACAGATTATCGGCTCATTATGTACATTGGACCATCCATCTAAGGACATGTAAACAGACTGTCCAGAAAACTTCTTAAAGATTTAGATTTTTCTTCCTCAAATATTTCATTTCATTTCATTCACTAGACCTTGCAATTCTTTACCACACTTTTTACACTCTGCAACCTAGTTTGCCAACCACTTTCTTTTTTACAAAATGTTGCCAAATACTAAATTCCTTTCAGCCCCGGCTTGTCTTGACTCCAAATGTCTAGATTGCCCACAGAACCAAAAAATATTACTAAGAACTAGAATAAGTGCGTGTCATTTATGTAGCTGAGCGTTTTCTGCCAGTTTTTACAAGTTTCAACAATTCCCCAAACTCGCAAAACTGCGTGAGCAAAATTCTCACGTCAAGACTTGTCGAGTATTACTGCTATTCCTGCACGTTAGGGTTGCAAAGTTTAATAAATAGATTTTATTAAACGATTAGAAACTTACCCGCGTATAAACGCCCATCAAATAAAAATTTGTGAGATTCTTAAATATCTGCTAATAGCATAAGATTTACAAAAATCGTGATGTATAAAAGTATTTAGTTACGTAAATGATAGTTTTCATTATAAGTGAAACTATCCTAAACTACTAAATGCTTCCAAATAAAAACACATTTTCATTTTTGTATATTCAATAGAAATATTTATTACCCCACATGCAGTATAGTATGCAGCATATAAAAAGCTGGCCTAAATTTGTAAGGTGGCTATAGAAGAAGACTTTTGTTAAACAGCTAAATTAAATATAACTATTTGAATCATCACAATTTCAAGAGTAAAGAATAAAGATGATTCTAGTTTAATAATTTATATTCTGAATAAAAATGCATCAGCACAATGAATGAATGCTGTTGGTTTACCTTATCTTGTTTGTTGCAGTTCTCGTAGTTTTATAGTGGGTTTAATACTCCCATTGTATGACTTTAAAAAGTTTTGACGATTAAACGGGAACTTCCAACATTTTACCTATGTAAGGAGGTTTAAACGTGTAACTGTAAACGTTTAATCGCTGCAACCCTACTGCTTGCAAATATTTGTTTGCTTAACAAAACAAAACATAAACAGTTAGAATTACTTGAAAATGATATATTAAGCTAGTCAAATTTAAAAAAAATCATTATTTAAAAAAAAATGATCGGTTTTTGATTATTTTTAAAAAAAACATGATTTTTATCAACCCTGAAAGATGGATTGGTACCCACGGACCTGTAAGTTGGTCCCCTCGATATCCGGATCTTTCGATTTTGGATTTTTTCTTATGGGGTTTCGTGCAAAATAAAATCTATAAAACATAATATCCTGTAGCGGATCTTCGTGCGGCAATCGATTTAACTTTTCGAAATTTGCGAAGAAGGCCTATGATTCTGTTTAACGCTATTATAACAATAATCTAACGAAAATGTGCCAATTTTACATAAGGGAAAATAGCCGTCATTTTGAAAATCACCTTTAAAAAACTTTTGCAAAATTCTGCTTCTCTAACTCAAGTTTTAAGTAAGATAGGTAATCATTGTTTAGTTTTGAGTAAAATTTAGTAATTTTTTTCATAATTAAGTTAAAATGCAGTAATAAATAATAAAGAGTTCAGAATTAAAAAAAGATCTTTTGAATTAAGTTTGATAGTATAATAAAGTATAATAATTACTTACATGGATTTTGTTTTCAGTAAATTCTAGCCATAGCCTCGTACCTACTAAGAGGACACAAAGGAAATTTTTAGAAAATCTCAAATTTTTGGAAAGCCCACGTTATACCTAATAAATATAAGAAATAACATAAAGGGTGTTCCATTAAAAAAAAAACATGTGATTGCTTCGTAACTAATAAACGGAAGGTGTTAGAAAACAATTGACTACGCCAATGGATTCTACGAAAAAAATTCTATAGGACCACGTTCGGATTTCTTCGATAAGTTTAAATATAACTGAAATACGAGAGGTGCCTCAGAAATGATACTTTTCCATTCCACCCTATTTCTCAGATACCAAGAGGATTATGAAAATTCTGATGGCAGCATCTTTAATTTCATAAAAAAGTAGTACTAATACGAAAACTGCAACCCTCTATCTTTAAAAATAAGGAAGATACCCCGCGAAAGTGCAGAAAATGGGTACACTGTACAGAGTGGTTCATTTTCGAAGTTTTCTTATGGGAAGTACCCTTTCTATTACAGATAGACAAAAAGTAATATGGGGTCCTTGTGCTCGATTTTGGTGTTAATTAAGATCCAATAGTCATAATCAAGATATCTCTGACCGTTATTGCGCAATTAGCCAAAATTGAAAAAATGGCGATTTTGAAAAACTTAAATAACTTTTTTATTTTTAAATGTATCGACAAACTGTATAAACATTCTTAAGGCACTTTTTTAAGCAGAATCCGATAGTGCATTCAAATTTTTAATACCTGCTTTATTTAAAAAGATATGACATAAAATTGTATTTCTTTATGTGGAAACCATAGTTGACTATGACATTTTTAAATGAAATTTTTTTTGCTTTCAGAGATATCTTGATTATGACTATTGGATCTAAATTAACGCCAAAATCGAGCGCAAGGACCCCATATTACTTTTTGTCTATCTGTAATAGAAAGAGTACTTCCCATAAGAAAACATCAAAAATGTATCACCCTGTACATACTAATAAACAAAATTAGCAGTTATCTATGTTACGTAACAGTAACATTTTTATCGTAACATTAATCTTGATTCATACATTGTAAGTAGCATATAACACACACACACACACACACACTTTGAAAGAATGGATAAATAAAATCCGCAGTAACCTATCTGGCGAATCGCAAGCCTTCTTTATACTATGTAAAAACTTGAAATGTGCATACTAATAAACGAAATTAGCAGTAATCTATGTTACGTATCAGTAACATTTTTATCGTGGCATTAATCTTAGCACACACTGTAAAAGAATTAATAAATAAAGTCAGCATTAACCTATCTGTTGAAGAATAGACCTTCTTATACCTTCCATAAACTTGAAATGTACATGCAAATTGCATTTAATACATAGTTTAAAAGAAAGTATATACAAAATTTGCATATACATTCTTATCACACCAAGAATCTTGCCACATACAAGAAAATAAAATATTTTCATAGCTTGTTTGATTGGTGTATCAACAACTGTGATCTACATCGGAAAACACCCTGATTTCAAATAAGAGAAACAAACATTAATAATTTTTTTTAAATAACTTAGAATTTGTTTCACATTTCAAATAAAATTGATAGATAACAAACATTTAATAATACTACTAACTTAAAAATCAGTTTGAATAAAAATTTATCTAACCTCAAAAGACAAAGATGACGTCATTAAAAAAACTTTAATATTATAATTTTGGGTCAAATTTGCAATTTTTCTTGACATAAGTGTACTGCAATCCATTCTCATTTAATGAAAATAGTTTCATTTTCCCACAATCAGTATATAAACAATACTTTACTGCCTTAAAATATAGAGTAAAAAGTCACTTTCTATTTTTATAACGGATTTAAAATTGTTTTGGATACCAAATTCAACATTGGTATGAGTTACGACAAACATAATATCATATTAAGTGGGAATAGTAGTTGTATCGTATATGATTTAAATACTATAACAAGTTATTAAAGTTACTTATACATGATCATACAGAAAATGCAAATGAAAGAATATTTTATCCCTTAAGTAAACGTTTCTTTTGTACTCGAAACATCTTCATGTCGGGACTAAAATAGTTGCTTTACTCAGTAGATGGATAAATTACTAATAAATACTGTACAGAAAACATCTG
This sequence comes from Vesta saturnalis, assembly GCA_036346205.1. NCBI lineage: Eukaryota > Metazoa > Arthropoda > Insecta > Coleoptera > Lampyridae > Vesta > Vesta saturnalis. Next base: position 74,335 of record JARFJB010000618.1, on the reverse strand, counting down.
TGCTGGTTAACCATGTAATGAAATGTATTTTGAACTAAAGTACGCATAACTGATATAAAATGGTTTCAAATACACATTGGTATTTTAACTTTTCAACAACAGTGAAAACATAATCATTTAAAAGGACGAAGTTCAGTTGCCAGGATACAGATGTGTCCTGGCTCTGCTCTTGCACTTAACCCTTTTCTCTTAAGTAAAATATATACACTTCGAATGGGATACGTAACTACAACTTAAATAATGGCTCGCACATACATAAAATAAAAATACAGTATATTCAATAAAACATTCTTTGGTGAATATTGAAGTCACACCGAGAAACAAAAAAAAAGTAAAGTAAAATTATTATTATGTCTGATTATCAAATACGATGTTCTGGAGTTGTGTTTTGAATTTCTTTTGCGGTAAGGATTTCAATTTGTTACTTAATGAGTTACTTAATTGTTAAGTGGTGATGTAATTAAATTTATATGTCTATCGTTATTAGCAAATTTAATTTTCCCGAATAGATAGCATGGTTTTTTTGTAATTATAATTTTATGGTATATGAGTGCTTAATGTATGTATCGCCTATTACTCATAGATAACCATCCAATTTCTTTTAATTTATAGGATACATGCTGATGCCTTCTGATACCAAATATTAACCTCAAGCAGGAGTTTTGCATTTTTTTAATTCTTTTTATATCGATGCTATCTATACAAGGACCATAAACGATATCACAGCAAGAAAATTGAGATTAGACTAAAGATTCACAAAGAAGTATTTTTAAGTTTTTGTTTAAAATTGAACGTTGATTAAAAATGAAAACTTTAAATTGTAATCTAGTGTTAAGACAAGAATTTTTATGCTGTCTTTAATAGGTAGCAATTCGCCTCTCACTTGAACCATAACTTTGTGTTTGTTGGACTCCCTGCCCCTTTTTCTGCCAAACAGTATAACAGAAGATTTTTTTGGATTTATTTGTAAATTATGCTTTTCAGCAACGTCAACTAGAATATTAAGATCACTATTAATTAAAGGATTTACCTTTGAAATATCTGCACTAAAAAATGAATATAATAATTGAGTATCATCTGCATACTTGTAACAGCTGGCCTGTAAATATTTGTGAAAGTTGGCTGCATAGATTATAAATAAGAGAGGCCCTAACACTCAGCCCTGTGGCATATCATTGCGAAATAAGATCGATTTTGATTTACAACTGTTTAATACTACTTGCTGTGTTCTATCGTTAAGATAATTAAAATACTTAGCAATACCTCATTATTAATAGTATCAAAAGCCTTAGAGAAGTCGAATGAAATTAAAACGGATAATTTTCCCTGATCTGTAGCTCCCAATATATCATCCACTATACTTAATAGCACAGTTGTGGAACTGTAACCTCTTCAATAACTAGATTGTGTATCAGGTAACATAGGCTATACGATAAGGACCATATTTGTAAAGGTATAATATTTGCATTTTTCTATGCTCTAGGAATTGTGCAGAACTACAAACAAAAATGTATTGTGTAAGTTAGTGTGGTGCTATAAGCGGACAACATAAATTGATTAATTTGATGCTAATACCATCCAATCCAACTGATTTAGTTCTCGTATTATACACATGTCTTAAGACCTCCATTTCCGTTACTTCATGGAATTGGAATTGATTGTCAATACTATTAAATTTATGATTAGAATAATATTCGATGGTATCTGCACTGTTATTAAACTGAACATTACCGGAGGAAGTTTAATTTATAGCTTGCACATTAGATAAATCAGGGGGGACAGTTATTTTGGTTTTACTGAACACGTCCAAATGTTTTAAGTTTCTCCAAGTATTATATGTCTTACATTTCATATGGTATTCTAAAAACGATTTCTTTTCTTTTTTAATTGCCATTGTCGTTTAATTTCTGACTGATTTATAATAATCCCAATGCGCTGTTGATTTACTTTTTTTAAAAACCCTTAAAGCATCCTCTCATAACGATATAAGTAACTTAATGTTATCAGCCATCCAAGGAGCCCTCCGTTTCGAGATACGTGCTGTCCTGAGAGGGGCTTGACGATTAAAAATAAACAGTATCTAACCATTGCGATAATTAATCATATCATCAACATTTTCTAAAACATATATATATATAATCCCAATCGACAGCACATAATTCAAAATCAAATGACTTCATATTGAAATTAGTAAAAAATCATTATAGGTTAAAAATACACAGGATAATGACAATGATCCGATATATTATGCATATGAATAACTCCACAAATTTTGATTACTTTGCTTTTAGGGATGATATACTATTAAAGTCAAACTAGTTTTAGAAATTCTTGTAGGTTTATTTATTATTTGTTTTAACTCTAAAACTTCCATTAAATGGTTGAATTGCAAACGTGCAGCATTATTTGTTTTAAATAAATCCAAATTAAAATCACTAATACAAATAATTCATCCCCATTTGATCGAATGAGATAAGTGAGTCCTCAAAAACATCTAAAAACTCAATGACAGAACATTCTTGTCTTCTATAAACCACTCCGACAAGAATAGTAGTTTTGTTTAAAATTAGACTTATTCAAATTTGTTCTAAAAATGTATGATCTAGTATAGTATTAACTACCTTGTACTTACACCCCATCTTTATATAAATTCCAACACCACCACCTCTTTTATCAGACTTTCAATATTTTCTATCAAAGTGAAACCTTCGATTGTCACGAAACTATTATCTATATCCGGTACTAACCAAGTTTCAGTCACACCCACAACATCGAATTTGTATAAGACATGATTTTTGAAATGTGAAAAATTACTAGTTAGTAATCATACATTCAAATGAGACATGTTCAAAAAGCCACTAGAAACCTAAAACAAAATTATATTGTACAGGGTGTCCCAACGATAGAGTAAAATAAGTTTATGCTTAACTAGAATTATTTGTGTAAATATTGTATGGACCATGGGGTAGAGGTAAGAAGTGTGCATTTTTTTAAACTATTGGAAGTTATACAGGGTGCGCCAGAAAAGCAGGACGTGAAAAAGTATGATTTTTTAAATAGAACACCCCGTATTTGATTTTAGTTTTTAATTCTACGTGTCCATACAAACATATTTTGTCATACAAAAGATTGGCTGAAAGTTTTTAGTTCTTGAGATATTCGCGTTTCAAGATTATTATGGTCATTTTCGTGGGGTTGATGAATGGGCAATTGTTCCGTTATTTTACAATAAAAAAAATTGATATTTCGTGTGAAAAATGAGTGATATTATACTAACGTTTAGACCGAGTAGTATTTCTAATTTTCTCAACAGGGTGTTTGTTATAACCATTCAAATTTGAAAATTCTCAAATTAAAAAAAATCAGTTTTTTTTAATTGCACACCCTATATATTTTTATTTCATTTTATTCGGGATTAAAAAATCTATCATTTTTGTTAAATATATCCTATATCTATTTTGATAGTTTTCGAGGAATTTCGATTTTTCTCACTAGCTACTTTATTTTCGATAACATTGCATTGCATGGATCTTGGTAGCCATGGAAAATAATAATTGCGTTACTAAGATACAAAGGTTTCCTACTTGTCAAAATAAACACATATTAAATTTGTCGTTTTCGCATTTAACTTGTTATCAATTCTTGTATCAATTATGGATTATTCGACAAATGAATTAATTGATATGATATACGTGTTGGGCGAGGCTGAAAAAACCCTTTATTGGCACAACGAATCTACAAAATGAAATATCCTGAACGTCGAATACCTACTACTGTTGGCTTGGAAAATTTGATGGGATAGATTTGATTCTAGCGGTAGTGTTAAATACTTCAAACGTAAAGTTGTTAATAAAAGGGCAGCTAATGAAGAAAAGAACTTGAAATATTATTAAATATTCAAGAAAATCCCCAAGTGAGTTCTAGAACATTAGCGACGATATGTGATACCTCCAAATCAAACGTGAATCGAACAACGCTGAAGTATAAGTACCATCCCTATCACATTGAGCTTCATCAAGAATTGCGAGAAGAGGATTTTGCAAGACGAATTGAATTCTGCAATATCATTAATCAACGGCTGCAATTAAATAACAACTTTTTGTGCTCCATAATGTTTTCCGATGAGGCGACGTTTAAAAGCAATGGGGCTGTAAATCGGCATAATATGCACTATTACGCCATTGATAATCCATTTTGGCTACGAGAAGTTCAAAACCAAAATCATTGGCCACTAAATGTGTGGTGTGGTATACTTAATGACCAAATTATCGGTCCCTATTTTTTTGATGATCCATTAACAGGCCGCAGCTATTTGCATTTCTTACGTGAAGAATTGCCTGTATTACTTGAGGACGTAAGGGAATTCTTGAACCAGCAATACCCGGAGAAATGGATAGGACGTAATGGCTTTATATTATGGCCACCCAGATCATGCGATTTATCTTCACTGGATTTTTTCCTATGGGGATACATAAAAGATCGGGTGTATATTATTAAACCTACAACAAGGAGGACATGAAAATAGAATTCGGAAGCTTGTCGCACAGTGACCCCTTTTATGTTATCCGAAGTGAGACAGAACATGAGAAAAAGGCTCAATATGTGTATTCAGCAAGAAGGCCGTCTATTTGAGCATTTACTAAGACGCAATGTTGAATAATTATTGAATTACTGTTTCTCATTAATAAAAACTGTTAATATTCTCGCTTAGGTGGTTTGTTTTATTTCGTCGCAATTGTTTTCCATGGCTACCACGATCCACAATAATGTTATAGTAGCGTATGTAACGTAGCTAGTGAGAAAAATCGAAATTCCTCGAAAACTATCAAAGATAGATATAGGATATATTTGACAAAAATGATAGATTTTTAATCCCGAATAAAATGAAATAAAATATATAGGGTGTGCAATTAAAAAAACTGATTTTTTTAATTTGAGAATTTTCAAATTTGAATGGTTATAACAAACACCCTGTTGAGAAAATTAGAAATACTACTCGGTCTAAACGTTAGTATAATATCACTCATTTTTCACACGAAATATCAATTTTTTATTGTGAAATAACGGAACAATTGCCCATTCATCAACCCCACGAAAATGACCATAATAATCTTTAAACGCGAATATCTCAAGAACTAAAACTTTCAGCCAATCTTTTGTATGACAAAATATGTTTGTATGGACACGTAGAATTAAAACTAAAATCAAATACGGGTGTTCTATTTAAAAATCATACTTTTTCACGTCCTGCTTTTCTGGCGCACCCTGTATAACTTCCAATATTTTAAAAAAATGCACACTTCTTACCTCTACCCCATGGTCCATACAATATTTACACAAATAATTCTAGTTAAGCATAAACTTACTTTACTCTATCGTTGGGACACCCTGTACAGGGTGGTTAATTTTCGATGTTTTCTTATGGGAAGTACCCTTTCTATTGCAGATAGACAAAAAGTAATATGAGGTCCTTGTGCTCAATTTTGGTGTTAATTAAGATCCAATAGACATAATCAAGATCTCTCCGACCTTTATTGCGCAATTAGCCAAAATTGAAAAAATGGCGATTTTGAAAAACTTGAATAACTTCTTCTTTTGTAAATGTATCAACAAACTGTACAAACATTATTAAGGCACTTTTTTAAGTAGAATCCGTTAGTGCATTCATATTTTTAATACTTCCTTAATTTAAAAAGATATGACGTAAAATTGTATGTTTTTATACGGAAACCATAGTTTGCTATGACATTTTTAAATGACATTTTTTTAGTGATTTTCAAAAATATATAACACTTCTATGCTATTTTAATAATTAATTCATTTTTTAAGTTTTTCTTATTTACGTTTTATATTAAGAATACACAGTAGGCATAGGAGGATGAGATTTATTTAAGTAAAAACAAATGATACCTATATGTCAAATAATAAATTAAAAATTAGAAGTGTGCAACAAAGTGATCTTGGAATTTAGTTATTAACATGTGTAATTATACAAATTCAGAAAAATTTTGCATGTGAAAGTGTTTTATATTATCCGAAGGTGATAAGAATGTGGCATCGGAATTATATTTACAAAATTTTCCTGAAAGGCAGCAACCAAATAAAAACACTTTTAATAGAAAGTAAAATTTTTGCTAACTCAAAACAATATCTTAATTAATTTTAGGTTACAGAAAAATTTAATTGAATTTGGTTCTTTTAAAAATCCCAGGCCAAAAATTTACTTTAAACGAAATTCTGAAGAAAATTCAGTGGTCGTCTAAGGACAAATCGAAGCAGAGCCAACAACTTCATCTAGACAAATGGTTAATATAGGCGTGTCTAGAAGCAAAGCCCTTCCAATTTTAAAGAAACACAAATACCATTGCTATAGATTTTGGAAAGAACATTTTTTGACTATAGACGACAGAAGGTGACGTACTGAGTTTTGTAACTGGTATATGTCAGTGCCAAAATATACCGAATTTTTTAAACTCTATTGCATGGTCAGACAAGGCGCATATCAGTAGTGATGGTATTTTTAATAATCACAAATTACCTTACTTGGCAGATACTAACGCGCATGTCAGTGTTGTCCGCAAGAGGCAAGGGAAATTTGGAATAAATGTGTGGTGCTGCTTTAAATACGGATGTTTTTATTACCACATGTACCTATGAAGGAACATTAAACTGAATGAAATATCTCGATATTCTACGAATTCTTTTTGAGGGATTTATATATTTCAGCAAGACGGAGCTCCCGCACATAATTCCCGGTTTGAAAAACATATATAAAAGAACTAATAATACTGTGAATGAGTAAAAGAAAGTGTTCGTGTGGATTTTACACAATTAACACCATTATCTATATATAACTCTATAAATTCAATCAGAAGACGATGCGAAGTCTGCATCTAAAAAGAGGGCGCACAGTTTGAAAAATACTTGTAGTTTTGTGTGTTTTTTATATTGATATTTTGTGTTCATATCTTTGCTCGTTTATAGAATTAGATGTTTACATACGTATAAAAATTGATATGCAGTTAGTTTTTCATAATTTCTGATGATTTTATATTGTTTATTTTCATTTCATTTCAATTTGCATTTGAGGTTTTTTGATAATTTTATATTCAATCTTTAGATTTTATAATTTGTTACCATTCCACAAGAACAACATTACAATTAAATTTATTTGAATTACAAAATGTCTCTAAAATATTTTACTGGAAGTGAAATTTCTTCATTCAATTTCTAAGCCAACTGTTATCCTTAATAAATTTACCAATTAAGAAAAACTTAAAAAAATCAATTAATTATTAAAATTGCATAGAGGTGTTATATATGTTTAAAAAGCACAAAAAAATGTCATAGCCAACTATGGTTTCCATATAAAAAATACAACTTTGTGTCATATCTTTTTAAATTAAAGAGGTACTAAACATGTGAATGCACTAACGGATTCTACTTAACAATGTTTTTACAGTTTGTCGATACATTTAGAAAGAAAACATTGAAAATGAACCACCTTGTACATAAAAAGAAGTGATTAATCACACTGCATTTGAATATGGTTTTATAACTAGTGAGCATCTTTTAAGTGGTGTCAAATTATTAATTACAATAATTTTACTACTCTCAGTTGCACACATTAATATGGTACCATAAAAATTTTACTTTATTTTCTTTTTTATACTGATATGCACTTTGAAATAACTGTTTATTATACCAGCTTAAAGATTAATTCCCATAGATAGTGTTATCTTGTACATTGACTTGTTTGGAAATATCTAAATTTAATTCTCTCAGACACAACTTTCTTTTAACCTTTCTACACCTTACGAACTCTTCTGTGTACTATAGTCTAGTGTATTATATTTAGTATTTACCATGTTAAATTAGTTCTATTCAAAATAACTTAAATCATAAAAACAAATAACAAGGTCACAATGGATTTTACCACACTGTGTATCTATCAAGTTTCATTTAAATTCTTAAATCAGTCCTGAAGTATTTATCTGGATATTTAAAATAAATTTAAAACTTGAAAGCAAACATCATAAATTAGACAGAAATTTTAACCTGTATGAATTGAATACAACATATGAGATAGTTCCATTTTGCAGTTTTGATTATAAGTGTCACGACACTATTGGTTACAATTGGCAATTGATATGTAAATTATCATAATATTGAACCACTTTGTTTGATTTTCCCAAGATACAGTTTAAGTTTTCTTTTGTAGCGTGGTAAATTTTACACAGTAATATAAACACGCATTTGTAACAACGCTGTCGCCATCTCGTAGAAGATTACTTAATTAGGGTGGTTACGTGAAAATAATTTGCAATATCAGGATAGGTATTACATAATACGATCGTAAATGATGGCGTAGCAGACTATTTTTTACAGACAAGAAAATTACACAAATATTTCCAAAACTAATGACGTCACAAAGATGTGTAGTGTTTCAGATTGGAGCCTCTAAAATCACTTGTTTACCTCTTTTGAATAATAATAATCATAGTTTATTCATGTTAATACCATAAGTGATTAATACACGCCAGGACATTGTTATAAGTATAGACACAAAATGTAATTAGATTCACTTACAACATTAAAAGGTAGACATTAAAAACAATTTAATGATAATTAGCTTTTAAGAACTAAACTTGTTTATTGGTAAGTAAAGTGTACTAGCCTAAAGTTTTTTGTAAAACACAGGAGCATAATTATTAATATAACATTGATTTTTTGCACTACTGCGAAGCAGAAGTGCAAATTTTCTCAAGCAACAAATTCAAATTCATCCTTAGCCAGTATTATCACATTTCTACCTATACCAGTGGCGTCCGTGCGTCCACTCAATTTTTCGGGAAAAAAATGGTACGCCACTGACTTTAACAACAGTCCACTGATTTTATTTCGATAAGAGGCATAACATTGAATAACATTAATTAAAAATACACACATACAAATTTACAGAAATTGTTCAAAATGAGAACCGTTGCTCTCAACGCACAACTCGCATCGACGAACAATGGACCGATCTAAATTCACTAAATATGGTATCATCTCATTGGAAGCATTTCTTGTGCGATCAATAAGTTCATTCTGAAGTCGCATAAACTCTTTCCTTTAAAAAACCCCACACGAAAAAGTCTAATAATGTGATATCCGGAGACCTTGGAGGCCACGAAACTGGACCTGCTCTGCCTATCCATTTCCCGGGAAAATGATTGTCCAACCAATTTCTAACATTTCGTCCAAAAATGCGTAGGACACCCATCCAACTGAAACCATGCATTTGGTCATAAATTTAACGGTATACCATCCCTCATGTTGTGATGTTCCGTTTCTAAGAATTCCAAGAAATTTTCTGCATTTAACCGTTGTGTTAGGAAATATGGCTCAAATAAATTATTGTTGTAAACACCTATGCATACATTTGCACTAAATTCAACTTGAACATTTCTTGGGTGCGGATTTTCATGTGCCCACACATGTTAATTACAAAATTTAACAATACGGCGATGGGTAAAACAGGACTCATCAGTCCATAGTATGTTCTTCAAAAAATCTCTATTGTGAATAGAGTTAAGAATCCAACGGCAAAACGTCAATCTTCGTTTTTCGTCTCCTGGTTGTTAACCTTGAACAGGCTGTAAATGATATGGCCACCTCTGATCTTGTCTTAGAGTTCGAGAAATATTTGATTTAGAGGTATGGAGAATACGAGATCCTCTACGACAACTTTGGGTTGGATCTCCATTAAACTCATTTAAGATTCTTTGAGAAATTCTTCTTTGCTGTCCATTTTGATTATCATTTCGAACGCCCTCTAATTTCCCTAAACCATTCTCTGTAAACTCCCTGTGAATTCTTACGAAAACATGACGAGCAGGATGCCTCCTATTTGGATATCTTCTTATGTATTCTCTAACTGCTGCTCTTGAATTCCCATTAGCAAAACCATAAATAAAATGAATATCCGCAAATTCTTGATTTGTAAAGTTAAAAGGCATTTTCAAGATGTTTAATTAAATTAATAAACACTTTTAGTATTTAGTACATATTAGTATGTTACAACTGTCAAAACGTATTACTACGATTGTTTATTGCCATGGAGACACTAATTCATAGCAAACTTTAACTTTTTTTTTAAAGTTTAGACAGTTGTAACACACTAATATGTACTAAGTACTAAAAGTGTTTATTAATTTAATTAAACATCTTTAAAATGCCTTTTAACTTTACAAATCAAAAAATTGCGGATATCCATTTTATTTATGATTTTGCTAATGGGAATTCAAGAGCAGCAGTTAGAGAATACATAAGAAGAGGCATCCTGGTCGTTATGTTAAAGACTACATGTTCTATGTCGCAAAATTTGTTACATTCACCTCCAGCTATATGGGCTCACTTACAGCCAATTTTGAACAGCTTGCCACCCGAAGTGGAAATCCTGGATTTTTGGAGCGATGGACCCCTAACATAATACCACAATGAATATATGTTTTACTGTCTTGTCACTCATTTTACCCAAACCTAATACGCTTTACTTGGAACTGCCATGAAGCCGGACACGATAAGGAGGCTCATGACGGTATCGGTGCTGTTTGTAAGAGATCAGCTGACCGATTTGTGGCTAGTGACAGTGACATAACATCTATGAGCTAATTATCAGATGCTATCCAGAAAAGCTGTCCTAGAATCAATGTTCTCTTTATTAACGACAAAAATATTCTAGAGATAGACGCTTTGCTTGTTAGTGCCAAAGAACACATAAAAGACTTTCCCTGGCACTTTGCGTGTCCATCAAGTGTTATGGATCATTGAGGATCCAAAAAGTTGAAAATAAAGTCTTTAAGCTGCTTTTATAATGAAAATATAAATTGTGATCACTTCAAACTTGGTGTCATAACATACTCATCTCATAACACATCTCGTCTCCGAGTTGACGATGTTTACGGACCGGATTCAGAGTACGAGAATAATAAAGAGAGATCACCTGACAGTGAACAAATCATTACACCGAACGGTGGCAAGCATTAGACAGAAGATGAACAACAGCGTCGACATCCAAAAAAAGGCATTGAAGAACGGCGACTTCATTCTGATCAAACTACAAAAAAAAGAGTACCGTTACGGTGCAATGCGTATGGGATTGGAAGAAGATGACGAGATCCAGGTAGTTTTCTGTAAAATAGGGGACAAAACAGGAAAGTTGATGAACAAGATATTTCATTTGTCTCAAAGTACCAGATTGTCGAGACACTCCTTACACCAAATCTCATTTTGAAAGCACAGATGGTGTTCTACTCCTTCAAAAAGTCGATGGATGTGTTTAAGAAAGCTTAAGCACATTTTTATTTTTTTCTTGTTCATGTAGACAAGAGAATGTTTTTTAGTTTGTTATGTTATTTTTTTAGTTTATATCATAAGTAAAACGTGTTGATTTAATGAAAGGTACAGTATAAGTATACGTAATATGAAAATTATTCTGATTATCACAAGTCTGATTATCACTTAAAATACGCTAGTCTACTTAATTAGTATTGATTAAAGAATACACTATTATTTGTTGAAGGTACTATGTATTGTTAATTTACTTATATTTTTTGTCACACACACTAAAGAAGCTCTAGTTTGAGATTTAAAGTAAGGCAGTAATACGAAAATGAAACTCTGATTATAAGTTAAGTACATATATTATATATATATATATATATATATATATATATATATATATATATATATATATATATATATATATATATCGCCATGAAACTTTGGAAAGTTATTGAGTACACTCCCGCGAAGGTTTTTAGCATAATTTTTTTTTAAATATCGACCCCGAAGTGTCCTCATACTCTTCCGACGCAGCGACGTACACCGGGTACGGTTAGATTTCATTAGCATAGTAGACCACGTAGGGTTTCCGCTATGTTTTATATTTGATCAAAATAACAAAAATAATTGTATTAAAAATATATGTAGCTTAGTGTTGACTTTTAAAGGTGTTTCAAAGAGGGTTGATCCACGGGTATTGAATTCGTCACAGCAACGCCGTACAGGGTCGGTAGTGTTTAATAAAAGTTCATTTTATTCATTGTTTTATTACGTCAAAGTCTCTCCCCCCTAGTCAACAAGTATCTACCCTGATCTTGATGTCTACCCTGCCCGATTTATTTACCCTGGCGTTCTAAAAAGTAAATAAATAAGATTAAGTGACTTGTCCTTACGTGAACGTGTACAAAAGAGACTAAAATCGTAATATATATATATATATATATATATATATATATATATATAGGGTGACATAGAAAAAAGTGTCAGGCATAGTGCCATGCGATAGAGGACACTAAAATAAGAAAAAAAAGTTCCTATGAACTAAGGTCCACAACGCCGTCGTTTAAAAGATATAGGGTGTTGAAGTTTTTTTCTTAATATCTTCTTACAATGATGTAATAAGCGGACGAAATTTTGTATACAGGGGCTTTTTATTACGCAGAATTAAAATATTTTTGCACGTATTCCTTTACTTTTGCATTGGTCGTTTCCCGTTTTTTGAAGGTTTTTGTTTCAGTTTTCCCTCCTTGTGGTTCCATTCATGGGTTATATTATCTATCATTATCTTTTGGTAACCTATTTTCAATCTCTTTCCCTTATTTTTTTCTTCCTTTGCTTATTCTCTATTTTTCATCTGTATTTCTCTTTCCTTTATTGTAAGATCGTTTTCTATTATAATTTCAGTTCCCTTTAATTTCTTCCTATTTTCCATTATTGCTTACTTATCTTCTCATGAACTGAGTTATCATCACTATTACATTTTCGGCATTTTTATTTATCTTAAAGACCTCTTTTATCTCTGGTTTTATTTCTAATGTTTGTTCGATAAATTTTCCTATTTCTTCTCTTGTATCTTGTTCTTTTAGTTGCATTCTTTTTATTATGATATTGTTTCTTTGTTGCTGTCTATCCTGTTCTAATATTTTCTCTAGATTATCAATTTTATCTTCTAAGATTTTCTTCTCTTCATGCCATTTTTTCTCTCTTCGTTCCCATTCTTGGACCAATTTTTTCATGTCTTCTTGATTTTTTTTGTATTTGTTTCTTCAAATCTTCTTGACCTCTGCGAAGATTCTCAGTTGTTTTCTTATTTTCTTCGATTATTTCTTGCTTCAGTTTCTTCTTAATTTCGTCCATCTCTTCTGTGTTGTCTGATACTGTACTGTTATTGGGTCTGATAGTTTGGTAGTCACTTTCTTCCTCCTTTTCTTCTTTTCTTTGTGGGGATCTTAGTGTTCTTCTACTTCTTTTGAAGGCTAAAAGTTGGATCTCTCACTTTTCAAATTCTTCAGGACTTTGCACTTTCTTTTTTTGTTTTTTGGCTTCTTCCAGTGATGCAATACTGTTTGCCCTGCCTCTTGATTATTGACTTGAGCTCATGTGAATACTGTGATTTTCCCGCTTTTTTCACAATCTGGCAGCACCGCTAAGAAAATTTTGAAATTCCCTTCTTTTCTAATGTTATGGTTTGGCCACACTGTAATGTTTTATTTTGATCTAAATCTAACCTTACTTGTTTGCTTCTATAAATGATTTTCGAGAGGCTTTCTGCTGCAATTTCTGATATTCTATTGTCTATTCCTACTATATTTCTTATCTGGAACTACTTTTAATGATTTTTCGCTCTCAAAGGCTGAAATTTCTGCCGTTTTAGATGGAACACAAATACACTCTCGTACGGTGACGTCATTCGACCCTAATAATCCCATATAAATATAAATGAACGTCGTTTATGTTTGCACTCGTAACAAGGCTCATTAAATTAAAAAAAAAGTTATAAAAACTTCGGAAACACTTCAATTACAATATTGTATTAACATAATCCAAAATATCTCAATTAAAGCATTTCAAGTATAATTTCCCAAAGTATTATAATTAAATACTGTGACTAAAGTATTCAAAGTATTTCAATAAAAAAAAAGTATTTTAATTATACGTTACAACTTAGTAGTCTATAATAGTCTATATATATATATATATATATATATATATATATATATATATATATATAATTGTATTTAAAATTAACTTTTAAAGTACATACAGTAAAAGATTAACTCGAGTAGTACTTGAACCCACGACCTCCACTTTGCTAGAGTGGGGCTCTTCCATCTGAGCTATCGAGGAGGCAAGTCACAATCGATTCAAACTTGAACTGTATGTACTTCCCTAGTTATGATGTATTATAATTATTATACACATAATGAAGGATCAGAAACAATACAATTAATGATTATTAAATTGAACTTCTGTTCGTTCATTAAACCAATTTCTATATATATATATATATATATATATATATATATATATATATATATATATATATATATATATATATATACAGGGTGACGTAGAAAAAAGTGAACTTAGTTCTTTTATTACTGAAGAGCAGTGATCATATTATAAGCCCACCACGACAAATCCACCTATTTTCAAACCTCCTTTCAAAAAACTTCCTTACCACTCAAGAAAAGTGAGCTAGCTTGCCATCAAGCATAAAGTCCACTCTTGCAACAATGTCCAATGAAACATCTTCTAATAATGTGTTCAGGTTATTTCTTTTCAACAGAGCGACGAGTTCTGGAAACTTCCACTACTAACTTTTTTTTTAAACAGACATCTTCACTACCCATCTTCATCCAAACGCCTATGCACGTCAATAAATGTTCGAACATTAGGAACCAGTCCTAAAGGATATCATTCTCGATAAATACCTTGAGCTTTGGAGAAATTTGACCGAGCTTCTCCGTAACACATAATCATGTCCCTGTATTCTTCAAAAGTATAGTGAACCATTTTAGGAACACAAAATAATATGTACTATTGGAGTGATGAACATAATAAGCGATGGAAATTTACGAAAAAACAAACGAAATCTGTGACACTTGTCAGAGGTTTCATTGATTTTCCAAAATTACTTCCAAAAATGGTTCACTACACTTTTGAAGAATACAGGGACATAATTATGTGTTACGGCGAAGCTAGATCAAACTCTTCCGAAGCTCAACGTATATATTGAGAAAGATATCCATTAAGGCATATTCCTCATAGTAGAACATTTATTGACGTGCATAGGCGTTTGGGTGAAGATGGCTGTTTTAAAAAACCAAAAGTTAATAATGGAATTTCCAGAACTCGTTGCATTGCGCGAAACGAAGAAACTGTGTTACGAATGGTAGAAAATAATCCGAGAACAAGCATCAGGAAAACAAGTTCAGCGGTACGAAATGTTAACCGTGAATCAGTTAGACAAATTTTCAATGAACAACTTCTTCGCCCGTAGCATTTCCAAAAGGTTCATTCACTATTAGAACATGACTATCTTCCTCGTGTACAATTTTGCGAATGGTTGCAAAATCAAAGACACCATATTTTTTCTTCAATTTTGTTTACTGATGAAGCTGGTTTTAGCCGTGATGGTGTTCTGAACCTACATAATATGCACCATTGGAGTTATGAAAACCCTCATCAAACCGTAATTATAAGTCACCAATATGGGTTTTCTATTAATGTGTGGGCAGGTATAATTGACAATTACTTAATTGGCCCATTTCAATTGCCCAATCAATTGACAGGTGAACTGTATCGAAATTTATTGGAGAATGAACTAAATACGTTATTAGAGGATGTTCCATTGGCTATTATTGGTAGAATGCGTTACATGCATGATGGCGCGCCAGCTCACTTTTCGCGAGATTTGGAAATACGTGGATTGGTCGAGGGGGACCTGTACCCTGGCCAGCTCGTAGTCCCCACCTTAATCCCCTTGATTTTTCATTTTGGGGATTCATGAAAAATGATGTTTATTCTGTAGAAATCCATAGCAACTATGGATAAGAATTATGGAATCCGTAGATAGATTCCGTAGTAACCCAGGAATATTTCAAAGATGCCGTCAATCCTTAGGAAGAAGAATTGAAAAATGTATTCAAGTACAAGGACAACAATTTGAACATCTAAAAATTTAATGTTTTTTTTTTAATCACTGCCCTTCATTGTTGGTATTAAAATTTAATTGTTGAAGTGTTATGTCACTGTTTTTGCAAATAAGTTAGTTTGGCGCTTTTGGATAATTTGCATGCATCGGATGCATTTTTCTCATTTAACCGTTCCTAGCGACTTCAATAAGGTACACCCTTCTGAATCAGAAAAGATGGGAAAACAAATTTTTCCAGTCGAAAATGACATACAGTGTAAGGCAAAAAAGTTAGGACCGATTCAAACAAGATGGAAACCTGTATGTGGCGCCCTCTATCAGTAATAACAGAACTAAGGTCATATTTGAATTCTGCGTGATAAAAAGCCCCTGTATACAAAATTTCGTCCGCTTATTACATAATTGTAAAGATATTAAAAAAAAAACAAACAAAAAAATAATTAAACTTCAACACCCTATATCTTTTAAACGAAGGCGTTGTGGACCTAAGTTCACAGGAACATTTTTTTCTTATTTTAGTGTCCTCTATCGCGTGGCACTATGCATGGCACTTTTTCTGTTACCTTATATATATATATATATATATATATATATATATATATTATGTTAAGTTCTAAGAAATTTTTTTAACTGACGTTAAAGGCGAAACACCTTTTAAAACATCTTTTAAGTGAGAACTGGATTCCCAAAACATGATACCGTAAAGTATGGTAGATTGTACCTTAGAGAAATAAAACATTTTAATATAAACATATAAACATTGTAATTGATTAGCTTTTCTAAATTCAACATTGAAGAAAATGTTAATTTTGTAATATTGCCGGCGGCATCTATTAATAATACATAGTAATTACTGTAGAAAATTCCATAAATATCCGAGTAAAGGGGCGAGGAAAATTAAAAGGGCTTGTTTGACATTTGGAAAAAATGAAGAATGACCAGGAACTACAAAACCATAACAAAAGAACCAAGGTTGAAGATTATAAATAAAATATAAATTCCCACTCACCTTTGCTGGACAGTGCTATAGAAAATTCTTACGAAATTACCAGAGAAGATGCATCATCATCAGAAAATAAAACCTCCACTTGAAAGAAGGTGAGTGATTCACCTCCGATTTGATTTAAAAATTCAGAAAAAGAACCATCATACAAAACTCCAGTTAAAACTTATTCCCAAGACTCTTGTAATGCACCTAACGGGCTTAAATAAAACCAACAAGTCTCAGCAAAGAAGAGAAAAATTGAAAAAGTCCCCAGAAAGGAAAGTGTTAAAAAAAAAATGAAAATGATAAAATTCGTGAAATAAAAGGAAACTTACTCAAAAGAGAGAAGAGGGAACTAAAGTGGAAATGAAATTTTTAAAAAAGTTCGCAGAAAATTCTTTTGTTTTGCCCTCTACTGCAGAATTAAATTACGTATATTTTGGACCAATAGGATTATATAGCAATAAAACATTTCAAAAGTAAAAACAGACCTTTTTAATTTTTAAAGGTTTTTATTAGAATTTTGTTTTAATGTACGCCTTTCAACCTACCTGTACTTTACATAAATAATATGTATTTATGTGTTACCTAATACGCAGTGCGGCAGTTAAATTCCGGGACTGAAGCTATAAAAATGAAACGAAACAATCTTTTTCAAGTCTCTCTTTTTCTTTATTCAAAGAATTTTCCTCCTGATTCCAATCACTTTCTTCAGCGACTCAATAGTGATTCAAAAATCTTCTCGAGCTCTTCGGTAGAAGTACGCGTTGACGCTTTTTGGATGGTCTAAATGTCATCAAACGTGCATCCTTTCAACTTCATTTTCATTTTTGCAAATAGTCCGAAGTCAAGGGGTGATAAATCAGGTGAATACGGTGAATGATTCAACACACAAACTTGATTTCGCGCCAAGAATTGAACAATCAACGATGTGTGACTCGGTGCATTATCAACACCAGTCGTCAGAATCGCGGTATTCTGGTCGAATTCGACGAATTCTGCCCAACATACGTTGTAAAACTTCCAAATAGAAAGATGCAGTAACTGTTTGACCAACTGGGACGAACTCGCTGTGGACGATGCCCTATGAAACGAAACAATCTGTTTCAAATCTCTCTTTTTCTTTATTCAAAGTATTCTCCTCCTGATTCAAATCACTTTCTTCGGCGATTCAATAGTGATTCAAATATCTTCTCGAGCTCTTTGGTGGAAGTGCGCGTTGACGATCTTTGGACGGTCTCAATGTAATCAAACGCGCATCCTTTCAACTTCATTTTCATTTTTGCGAATAGTGCGAAGTCTCGGGGTGATAAATCAGGTGAATACCGTGAATGATTCAACACACAAACTTGATTTCGTGCCAAGAATTGAACAATCAACGATGTGTGACTCGGTGCATTATCGTGTAACAGACACCAGTCGTCAGAATCGCAAATCGGGTGAATTCGACGAATTTTGCCCAACAAACGTAAAACTTCCAAAAAGAAAGATGCTGTAACTAGACAGTGAACATTGTCTTGATTTTTGACGGAACTTTTCGTGTTTTTTCGGCTTGAGGTGATGATTTCGTATTCCATTCGTCACGTTGACGCTTCGCTTTCCGCTCATACTGCAGATTTCAGGAAGGTTGGTCTGTTATTTGCTGCTCGTCGATCTCTTTGGAATGTTGCACTCACATCAATTTTTGTGGAACTATTTTATCACAAATTTTTGTTTTGCCCAAATCCTCCTTCAGAATTTTACGAATTGGTACTTTGTTGATGTTTAACACCTCTTCCATCATTCTCAGTGTCGCACTGCGATCTTTGGATACGAATTCTTGCACTTTGCGAAACAACACTGTTGTTCGAGTTGATGTTGGCCTTCCTACTCATTCGTCGTTCTCCAGCGATTGTCTGCCTCCCAAAAATCGTTTGTGCGACTATTTGACCGTGATAAACATTCTTTCCCACAAACTTATTGCATCATTTTGAATGTTTCAGTCGCTGTTGTGTCAAGTGTTGCGTGAAATTTAATAAGAGCGCGTTGGTCCATGATTGCATTCCAACGCGTAATAAATTGGACTGATGAACGAAATGTCATAAAACTGACATACGTCAACCGATTTCAATAAAACTTTTAGGTTACGTTCACAAGAGTCCAAGCTTCAAAAGATGTTGCTTCTGGTTGCTGAAATATACACTACGTTTCAAATGAAATGCACCACTTAGAAATAACAATGCTAAGATTTTGAAATTTTGGCAAAATAATGTTTCAGTATCATATAGAAAACGATGGAAGTTTCAATGAAAAAGAACAAGTCATTATGTACTTTGCATAACTGTTAACATCAATTATCAACAATTTTTATTTATACATTTTAAGAAATCTAGTCGCTTAGTGTCAATTTTTTGTTGTTTTAACTGACAAATTTATTCTGAAAAAATGCCCCCAGTAAGACGACGACGAAACTTTGCCCAAGTGTCAGATTTTGACAGGGGTAGAATTATCGGCATGAAAGAAGATTTGCCATTTCGAGAAATCGGCAGAAGACTTAATCGAGACCACACCACGGTGGCCCGCATTTGGTCTTCTAGGTCTAAAGAAGGCATTCAACGACCTCGTCCCAGTGTAAGACCACCACGCAGCACCAATGATCGTGAAGAACGACTTCTTAGGCGGATGGCCACAAGAGGTCTGTTGCGCTGAACTGAACAGGAGCTATTGGTCGTCACCTATCAATGTCAACAATCTACAGGAGAATTAAGTCTTTTGGCTTACATTCGTATCGTCCGTATCGACAACCCCAGTTAACTCAAGAGCATAAGACTGCTAGATTGGCATGATGTCAAAAGCGGCGGGACTGGGGCCTTCAATGGAATAACATCGTCTTCAGCGACGATCGCGTTTTTGTTTGAGGCGAAACGATGGTCGTCAGAAGGTGCGGCGGTTTCGAGGAGAACGTCGAAATTTAGTTTGTTGAAAGACGGCCCACAGGCTTAACACCTGGAGTCATGGTTTGGGGCACCATACGTGTTGTGTTCATTCTAGGCACATTAAGTGCTCAGGGTTAAATTAATAATGTTTTGGAGCCAGTGGTTGTACCGTTAATGCAGACGTTGCCAAATGTTATTTTGCAACAAGATAATACTAGACCACATACCGCACATGTTACAAGAAGGTTTCTAGATCAAGTGCAGCTACCAGTATTGCCGAGGCCTGCGCGATCGCCAGATCTTTCGCCTATTGAACATGTATGGGACATGATGGGTCGAAGACTAAGGCAACTACCAAGGCCCCCAAAGAACTTGGATGAATCATCTCCAGGTAGCCTGGGATGAAATGCCTCAGCAGGATATAGACCATCTCATAGAAAGCATGCCCCGGAGAGTGAACGCCTGCATTGCTGTGCTACACACTAACATTGTCTTGTTAACTGTTAATATATTGCCTTCAAAATTTCATCATCTTATACATGTTAATAAAGCATTATTTTACCGTACTTTCAAGATCATAGCATTATTATTTCTAAGTGTTGCATTTCATTTGAAACGTAGTGTAGATTCGGCCACGGAATTTAATTACCGCACTGTGTATATGTAGTTATGTTTTGTAGTATACTGGAGTAATGATAAATGGTATACACATACATTTTTAAACGAAAAAGTATTATTTTCTGTATGTTTATGACAGACATCTGTTGGTTAGTCATGGTGGATTTACTTTTATTTGATAATGACAACTAATGGGAGATTTTTCTGTTACAGTAAATTAGAAAAAATGCTTATTAAATCTTTTCTCTACACAAATCTTATTCTATCTATTTAAACCTTGCATATTCTACATATATTTTTGATAACAGGTTAAAATTCAAGGCAAACGTGGAAATCTCAATAATGATTGGGGTTGTAATGTGACATCTATTGGTACATATACCCTATTAAGAATCCATCAATAAAAACTGATGAACTATCAAAACAATCAAAAACAATATCATCTTATCAGAAACATTTCATTCAAAAGTTTAATCTTCTAAATTTTCTATAAAGATATTAGCACAAATAGGCGAAATTGTTATAATCCAATGTGAAATAATTTTGATTAACACAGTTCAAATGATTCATATCTTAGTAAATAAACTAAACTACATAATAACTAATAGTTTAAAGTACAAATCATAAAATTACCACTACATAATATACTTGTAAGTTTTGATGTTACTAGTATGTGTTCTAAAATATCTCCTTAAGAATGTATGCGTTTATTAAATAATGTTGCAAGTATTAACAATAATGTTGAATTAGTTAAATGAATGGAGTTAATTCAATTGTTTGATTTGTGTTAATCAAAATTATTTCATATTCAATAATAAAATTTATTTACAAAAAAAATGGTTTACCTACGGGCAGTCCAATTTCGCCTATTTGGATGTTGTGATTAACGATTTTAATACTAAGTAATTACCTACATAGAAAAAACCCCAACAATGGCTTACTATTTTTATAGAATTTTTTTAAATTAATGACGTTGGGGGGCTTATTCCATATCATATGGATGTTGCGAAGAGAGGTCAGTACAAATTATTTTGTAGCGGTAGATCAAGTATTTTCAAGCAATTTTTTTAATTATTTTATTTTCGAAGCACGGATTACAGTACTGGATGTACTTATGCTGTAAATGAAAGTGTATTGTTAGTATTTTTATTGTATTTTTAAAAATTTTTAAGACGATGGGGACTTACTTGAGAGAGAAACTATGGGACTATATGCATGTTGCAAAGAGGGGTTAGCACAAGTACTTTTTTAAAGACCCAGCTACGCTGTATATCTCGATGGGGGAGTATTCGCAAGTACAAACTATGGACTATATGCTTATTGGAGTTAGTACACATTATCACATTATTTTCGTTAAAAAAGTTATTAATTATGTTTAATATATGTGGGGATGGGGGATTATTTGTGGTGCACAAACTTTGATACATTCAATACGCGAAAAAAAGGGTTTTATAACAAAACTTGTTACCAAAACTTTCATTTCAACATTAATATTCAACATTTTTATTTGAGGTACAGTGTTATGTACTTATGCTGTCGAATAGTCGTTTGCTACCTACATAAATATGACCTATTTCAAAAGAGTAGAACAGCTAATGAAAGCACCAACGACATGACTTGCGTCATTAGTGTCTCGTAGATTGCGTCAGCACTACGAACTGTTAAAGGTATGGCGGCTTACCCGTATTGAAAGTACTAATTACATAACCGTTGTGAGTAGTTAGTGCGTTGCAGCTTGCACCAGAACGACAGACTTTCCAAAAAACAAAACCCCCTTATGTAGTGTTGGTTACTGACTCTTATTGGAAGTACGAATGACAGATCTGGTGCGCATCGTCAGTAGTTTGTTAGCAAGCGGACTAATATGACTAGCTAGCGGGAGGCCGTGGTGATGCATCGAAATGCTTCCACTAAGTTTATAAAATCAACACTGCACAAAGGGTGAACGCTACAAATCACTAAGGAGCGCTAACGAACTAATGATGATGTGGTTCTTCGTTCTTGCTTTCAATAAGAATCGGACTGCAGCACTGCAAAAGGCAGTGTCATTTTCTTGGATCACGCTAGTGTAAATTATGAAGTACTGAGAGGCACTATCAACCCGCGCATAAATATATCAAATATGATTAATCGCATAAAAAAAACACCAGAACTAAAACAAAAAATTAACTGTGGCTGGATTTAATGGTACCTCCGTACAAATATACATAAAACACAATATACGAATGTACGAATTTACACGTAGATACTCAATCATAAAATTGATACATTTCGATGAATATCTAGTAGAAGGAATCCCAGCTATCCCTTGATAACTTAATCTCCTTATTAAATAATGGACTGAAAAGAATTGTTTGTTCTACATCGAGAAACTTACATACTCGCAAAATGCATTATAAAAAACTTATTTATACAGGGTAAGTCAACGATAGAGTAAACTGGTGCTTGAAGGGTAAACTTTGTCAATAAAATGTATTTATCATACTATAGAGCTAGTAAGTGTGTGCGTTTTTAAATTATTCTTGACTATACCGAGTGTTCCAAAAAAGAAGACAAAACAAAGTTAGTACTATTTTAATAGAACACCCTATACACCATTCAATTCTTGGATTCTACGTGCAATTATAAAACTTTACTCATATAGGTTCCATGCATGTAAAATTTACGGGTTTTGAAATAATTCGAATTTTATCCAAAATAGGCATTTTCAGGTATAACTTTATTATTATGTTTTGTTAGAAAACTCTTATACTGGGACCAAGGAAAAAAGACCGAGCTTAAGCCAATGGTCTAAAGAAATATTTGAAATAAATGTTACAGGGTGTTCAAAATATATGTTCAAAGCTGCGAAACATGATTAAAAAAATATCACTTTTCTCAAACACCCTGAATATTTTTACGCTGTGTTAAAGAGAATCAAAAACCACATAATTCTTCATAAGTAGCCATGTAATTTCCAAACAAGAGAGACAGAACCATTGAAATATTGAGTAATATAGAAAAATCAAGATAATTCAAAAACAGTGAGAGACATAGAGATGGCATACTTATGAAGAATTGCGTGGTTTTTCATTCTCTTTAACGCAGCGCGAGAAAAGTGACATTTTTGAATTTCAAGTTTCGCAGGTTTGAACATATATTTTGAATACCCAGTACCATTTATTTCAAATATTTCTTTTTCAGAGCATAGGTTTAAGCTTGGTCTTCGTCTTCCCTTGGTCCAGATATAAAAGTTTTCCTAACAACACACAAGATGGTAGGTACATAGTAATAAAGTTACGCTTGTAAATGCGATTGTTTGGCTAATACTCTAAATCATTGCAACAACCGTGAATTTTACATGCATGAAACCCATACAAAGTTTTATAATTGCACGTAGAAACAAAAAATCGAATATATAGAGCGTTCCATTAAAAAATACGAACGTTGTCTTACCTGATTTTTTGGAACACTCTGGATAGTCAAGAAGTATTTTAAAATGCGCACACTTACTATCCATATATTATGATAAATACATTTTATTGGTATACTTTACCCATAAGAACTTTACTCTATCGTTGACTCACCCGATACATTATTACTTCATAACTTATACACGGGGATATTTTTGTGTAAGCCGTGTCATTATCTCCCATACATTACACCCTTAAGTAATCAAAACATGTTTACGCGTTGTATAAAATTAATTTACAACCAGACTACGGTATCAAAAACATCCTGTACACAGCTTTAATTTTTAAATCGCTTGGTGAAAAGATTAAATCTTAGAAATCTCTATTCTATGCCTAAAATAATTAACTTTTTTATACGATTAGAATTTGGTACACTTCGAAAAAAAATAAATAACCGTTCCCAAATGTAAGTGATAAGATTGGCTACTAATTAAATCATCCGGTAAATAAAAACAAATGGTTATTATCGGCATGTCCTGTTTTGCAAAAAATGATTCATAATGCTTAAAAGGAATGTCCCGATTCTTCCAGGAATATACCTATAACACACGTCATGACGTTTAAAATAAATCATAGGTTAAAGTTAAACGAGATCATTAATTTTGAAAACAAGAAGATTATAACCATTATATGACTATTTAACCAACTTTTAAAATGTAAATAATAGCAGGTGGAAAATAGTTCGTTCTTTATTGATTAAAACCCGGTCAAGTACTCTAAGATAGTAACTAAAAATTGTAAATACACCTGCTGTGTCGCTGTAATTTCTAGAACCAACACCCGACCTAACCCCTAAAAAATAATTATTATTTTAACTTACCCGTTGACGATACGATGTTAGCAAAAAATAGTAAATTTAAGATAATACAAGACACTAAATATTTCATTTCTAAATAGTTGAAGTACATAATTATGCACTAACATAAACTAAATGTATTGAACACTAAACATGAACTGTACACCACCCTCACTACACTCACACTGTCCTCGTTCATATATCCATTTAATCCACTCACAAAGATAATATAAAATGGCGACAATCAGCCAAAGAAAATCACGAGATGGTCGTTTACGTAACTTCGTATTCGTGACGTCATACGACATGCGCTTTATAATTTAGGACACATTATTTCTAATAGTCTTGATTTATTCCACATTCTTAAATTAAAATATGCATGTAATTGTCATTTTCGAGAAGGCATTTCTACGTATTAAAACGATCCGCAAACATCAATCATATCTGTAACTTCAATCCTATTTTATTTTGAATTGAAAAACGTGACAAATCTCAATTTAAAAATTATTAACACGAACTATACTAAACGTGCCATCTACTGATTTACGACTCGGTTATGTTCGTAAAATCTGCAATAACTTGTAATTTCAGATGTTTATATAAGTGTAAAATTGCACTAGAAGATGGCTCTATTATCAAACATGGTTTGCATACATACTTTTAAATGTTGTGAAATGTAAAGGTTACTATTTTTTTTTGCGTTTTAGAGTTAATAAATAGCAAAATTCGTTTCTTCCTGTAACCCAACAACTTTAACCAATTTAATTATGCACCAAACATAATAGATTTAACGCTTTTCTATTTATAATTAAAATTTTCTGTTAGTACGTGAGTTACAGCAATTACTACTTTAGCTTACGATTAGCATTTCATTTTATGACTAATAAACTAACTCCATTACTAAATTAATTCTAAAATTATGCAAAGTACATTTTTTTTATCGAACAAAGTTCAGGTGTAAATTATATGTAATTAACATGTTTTAAATACATAAAGAAAAAGATCACCTTGAGTTGGATTTGATTGTTGAAATGTAACAGGGGTAGCCAAACTTTTCACCACTACGGGCGACCTATTTTTTTAAATTGAAGGCAGCGGTCTACCAATATCGTATGTATTAAATAATCATCATTTAAAGTCAAAAATAAGTTTACATTTTAGATAAACTTAAGTAATACTAATAGATATTGAATATCAAGTTATTCTAATAAGAGAAGATAATGAATGATTCTTGCAAAATAATTAGTTTGTAAATAAAACATCTTCATTTACGTTATTATTATCATTATAAATGTGAACAATGTTATTGTAAATTAACTATCACATAGAGGAGGTGCTGGAGACAAGACATTGCATATTTTCGATAAGCTTTTCATATTGTGGTTCGTATGTACAGTATGTCCCGATTTCGTTCTTTTAATTGTTTTTTAAAGATGTTATTATCAAAGATAGAAGTTTGCTGTTTTTACATTAACATATTACTTTGTTGACCTAGATTTCATCATTCATGGCAAAATCGAAAATTAAGTACCTTCTTTTGTTTTGGACTTATAGCCAAACCTCGATATTTGTATACTTTCATCAAAGTCTTACACCTCGCTTGATACTATTATACTGATATAGTTCGTCAACGGTACTTACATATTGCGAGTGCCGAGTTCAGTGGGGTGCTTAGAATTTTTCTAGGGGTTGCGGTTTTTGAGTAATAATATAAACTAGCATTCTTTTCTTTTAAATGGGAATCATAGTTGGCTTGGCGACCATTAGCTGCAGTTTTTTTTGGCTCTTCAAAAATATAAATTCCTGAAAAACATCTTCCAAATATTTTTTTTCAAGACTATGCCGCAGTCCATAATACTTTGACAGTGAGGAATTACTTACAAAACCGTTTCCCAAATCGTTAGATTGCAACATTCAGTTTGGTGTTATAGCCGCCTTGAGCTCCAAATCTGTCAATACTGAATTTCTTCCTATGAGGTTTTCTGAAAAACATAATTTATCAAAACCGTCATAATACTGAACGAATGTTGCAATCTATCGAATTGGGAAACGGTTTTCTAATTCCTCACTGCCAAAGCATTATGGGCTGGGGAACCGTCTTGCTGAAAAAAAATATTTGGAAGATGTTTTTCAGATACATCTATATTTATATTCTTGAAAAGATAAGAAAGAACTGCAGCTTATGGTTGCCAAGCCAACTATGATTACCATTAAAAAAATGCAAGTTTATATTATTACTCAAAAACCGCACCCCCTAGAAAAATTCTAAGCACGCTACTGAATTCGGCACTTCGCAATATATATTAGTACCGTTGACAGAACATATCAGTATAATAGCATTAAGCGAGTTATAAAACCTTAAAAGAAGTTTACAAGTATCGACATTTGGCTATAAGTCAAAAACAAGATACTAAATTTTTGATTTTGCCATGAAATCTAGGTCAACAAAGTAGTAAGTAAATGTAAAAACTGTAAACTTCTGTCTTTGATAATAACAAATATATTTTTAAAACTAAAACAACGAAATCGGGACACACTGTACTTATAGCTACGTAAACATGCTGCCAAATGGTCATCTGTCAAACGAGAGCGATGTTTTGTTTTGATTGGATTCATGGTAGAAAATGTTGTTTCGCAAAGGTAAGTAGAACCAAAAAATTTTCATAATTTCCATAAACATTGATATTTTTCTTCGCATAGTAAATGCCAATAACTATTTTGAGAGGAAGCTCGTGATTTCAAAAATATATCGCATTTTAAATTAAGGATTTCATTCTCAACCTGAATCTAGTCAACATCCAAAAATTCGGTTAATTTTATTGATATTTCTTGTATGTTACTTTCGTCATTGAATGGGAATGATATGAATAATATTATATCCTCTATTTTGTAAATATCTTTAAATCTTCTATCAAACTCATTTTCTAACAGGGACATTTTATTAGCATATTCATCGAATTCATGTGTTTTTATCTGTAGACTGAGCTGCCATATTTTCGAATTGTTTAAAATCTCCTCTCCCTCAATTGTGCTTTTAGGAATGAAAATTTCCCTTTGAATGCATTTACGTCGCTAACCATTTCAGTTAATGTTTTGTTCTTTCCTTAAAGTTGCAAATTTAATTTGTTTAGGTTTCCTGAAAGAAACGCAAGATCAAGCACCGACTTATCATCTTCCAACTGAGGATAAGACTTATTAACACTTACCATACATTCTTTTAGTTCAAAAGATCCAAGAATCGTTTTCCACACTTAGCACCGCTTAACCACCTTACATCGGTTTGTAATAGTAGATCCCCGACATCAGATTCACATTCCTTTAGTAATGCTCTGAATCTTCGTCTTTGCAAACTGCTTCTACGAATAGAATTAACTATTTTGAATGCGACATTTATCACACCATCTGAATTAAATATTTTTGAGCACAATGTCTGCTGATGGATAATACAGTGGTAGTCGATGAAACTTAGAATATCATCATCACTTTTACAAAGGGTTATACATCCATTATGATTCCCAAGCATAGATGGAGCTCCATCACTCATAGTTGATACCAGTTTATGTATGTGAAATTTTGTTTTAGTAATAAAAGACTTTAACGATTCATATCTTGGCCTCTCGTTTGTCCCTTCATCGGTAAAATAGTTAGCAGTTCTTCTCTAACAGACATATCTTGGAAACACATTCGACAGTATGGGTGGCCAACTAAGTATGTGAGGTACTGTATCTGGGAAACTATCCATCGTAGAGGCTTGCGCAAAAAAAAGTTATTACTAACACGGCCAATACAAAAATCTGGAAAATATTTTCAAGTTTCTGAAATGGCCGCTAGGGGGCGTAACTGATAACTGATCTTTGAATTCGAGGATAATCTGAACTTTTTGATGTATGTCTAAAAATAAAGTGATGGCGGGTATTCAAAGGTTTCCTTAAATAACCCCCTGTATCTTCGAAACAGCTAAACTGATTTTAACAAACTTGGGCGCGTTGAAATAAGCTATTCTTGGGCTACAAATGTTATAATATTTGAAGTTTTGTTAGTTTCACATGTCGTCGCTAGAGGGCTTTGTTCGACATTCCGACAGAAACGGTTAATTTTCGCAAAAAAATTAAATGCATCGGTATGATCTTTTTTCATGAACAAGTAGCTAACACAAGCTCGCGAAAACCGCATCTTGATATCTTGTTCCTAACCTAAAATATCGGCCAAAGAAAACTTTATACGAAAATCTCTTAAATTTTTATTTTTTTTTAAACTATTTTTCTGGAATTGTTTCTATTATGTAAGTTGTGGCCCTAAAAAGGACCGATTTAAAGGAGGAAGGTTTTTAATGCCCCCTTAAATGCTCGAAATGCTGACCATGCTCCAGTTTTAGCCTAGTTCTGATGTTGTTGTACAATGGGCAATGGACAACTCCATCTTCTGTCTTTGACCCGTCAGTATATATTTTTATGTGTGTTGGGTATTGATTTGTAATTGTGTTGATGTGCTTGTGGTAAGTTGATGGTAACGTATCTTTATTTTTTTTAAGTCTAATATAATCTTTGTTTCAGGTACTAGCCATGGCGGGGTCTCGGGTTGTGTAAGGTTTATTAATGTTGGTAAGTACATGTCCATTTCTTTTATAGCTTCTAGGGCTCTTATAATAGCCGGTCTGCTCACTGTTCGTCTTTTCTCAAACTTCTTTATCGTTTCCTCATCTTTCATTATTGTAAAATTTAGATGCTGTGGGAGGGACATAATTTTGGAAATGTAATTAAATGATTGGATTTTCCTGCGAATTGTTAGTGATGTTGCACCTGCATCTACAAGGATTGATATTATAGGGCTCGTTCTAAACGCACCTGTTGCCATCCTTATTCCTTTGGTGTGTATTTTATCCAACGGCCTCAGTACTGAAGTTCTTGCATGAGTACACTATGCTGCCATAGCCGATAAGTGAAGGTACGCACGCATTATATAATTGGAGGAGAACATGTCTGTCTGCTCCCCAGTTTATATTACTTATGCATCTTATGAGGTTTAGCCTTTTGTTACATTTGGTGACCAAATCCGTAATATGGCGCTTGAAATACAATTTCTTGTCAAATATGACACCTAGTATTTTAATATTCTCTGTTGAGGGAATTTCTTTTCCATTAATAAAGAGTGTGTTCTGATCGCAGACGGCAGAAGTGAATCATTGATGTTTTATTCTCAGCGAAGTTTAGACCTATGTTCTCGGCTCGTATTGTTATTTGGTCAATCGCCAGTTGAAGTGTTTGTTGCATGTTTTGACTCGAGTCGTGTTTACAGAAAATAAGTCATCTACGTATATACATTTGTCTACGCATGTGATCTCAGACATAAGTTCGTTTATACCGATCAGAAACAGTGTACAGCTTAATACCGGCCCTTGTGGAACTCCATTTTCCTGTATGTATATTTCACACATGGCATTTCCTACTCTGACTGTATAAGATCGGTGCATTATGAAGCTCATTATTATTTTGGGTAGATTACCCCGTAGTTTCCATTCATGTAGTTTTTTGACTATGTGTTATCTCCACATTAGTTCGTTTCCTTTATTATATCAAAACTTACGGCAACAGTATGCGTTCTATCTAGAAAACTCTTTAGTATATAACCTTCTAGATATACTAATTCGTCTGTTGCAGAGTGATGCCCTCTGAATCCAGTTTGATATGTTGATATTACGCCTTTCTTTTCTAGAAACCACACCAATCTTTTATTTATCATCCTTTGGAAAACTTTGCTCATGCAGCTGGTTAAAGATATGGGCCTGTAATTCACAGGATTAGTGTGGTCTTTACCCGGTTTGGGTATAGGAACAATTACAGATTTTTGCCATTCTGTGGAGTAAGTACACTTAATATATATTTCATTGTATATGTCTAGTAGTTCTTGTTTTTTAGGTATTGGGAGATTTCTGAGCATGGCGGTAACTATATTGTCTGGACCTGGTGCTGTGTTTCTAGTATTTTGTAGTACCTTATCTAGCTCCCTCATGTTAAGCTGCGTATTATAGTTACAATTTACATTTGTATTAAAGTCTAGGGGGAATTCATTTTGACTTTTATTCAACTGAAATGACCTACTATAGTTTTCTGTGCGACTATTTGCTTGGAATTGCTTGGCCAATGCTTCCGCTATATCTTTGGGGTCTACTAGCTTTTTGTTGTTACATATGAGTATTGGAGACACTGTGTTAATGTTTTTTCCCATTATTCTCTTAGCCTTTTCCCAGACCTCACATATTTCTGTTGACGAGTTTAACTTGTTTACATATTCTTCCCACGATTTCTTTTTTGTTAATAACTCTATGTACCTGTGCGCGTATTTTTTTGAAGTTCATTAAATTTTCGTTTGTTGGTTGTTTCTTAAAACGATTAAACAGTCTTCTTTTCTCTTTTACTGCACTGTGTATCTCTTGTGACCACCATGGTACACTTTTTCCTTTAATGCACCCTTTAGTTTGAGGTATTGCCTTGGTTGCCGCTGTTAATATTTGTTTAGTGAGTATTGTCATTTTTTCTTCAAGATCTTTGTTTCTGTCAATTTTTCCAGTTTGGTTTAGACTGTCTACATAGAGTTCCCAGTTTGATTGTTTGATTAGCTATTCTTTTGGAATTATTTTGCTAGGCTGTTTTATCGGGAATGATATGAAAATAGGGCAGTGGTCGCTACCATGATAGTCTTCTTGTGCTTCCCAATTTAGGTTTAAGGCTAAAGATGGTGATGTAATGGTTGTCTATTGCCGTCAAGTTGTTTGCTTTCATGTTAATATGTGTCGGTGTGCCCGTATTAAGAATAGTCAATTGATTGTTATCTATAAATTCCTCTATCAATTTTCCCCTTGCATCTATGGTATGTGAGCCTCATGTTAATGAATGGGCGTTGAAATCACCTACGATAATAAACGGTTTAGGGAGTTGGAAAGCAATCTTTTCTAGGTCTTCTAGACTCCAGCAGAAAGAGGGTAAGTAAATGTTACATATAGTAACTTCCGTAGGGCATTTTATTTGGATGGCTATGGATTGCAGGTGAGTATTGAGTTTCAGGTAATTTTGTGGTGTGTTACTTCTAATGTAGGTAGCCACCTCACCACTTGCTCTGTCATTGTTGTTGTAATTGTTGTTATAAATTTTATAACCCCGCAAATAAAATTTGCTGGAGCCTTTTAGATGGATCTCTTGTAAGCACATGCAAAATGGTTGATACTGGGCAATTAAAACCCTTAATTCACAATGTCTAGTTTTCAGACCATTACAGTTCCATTGTATAATTTTCTCGTTTGTAGCCATTTTGTTGAAATATGAATATATTCGATACTAATTAGTGGAACTAATTGCTTTAAAGGTTTTAAGCGTGTTAAAATAATAAATAAATAAAAGAGTAAATAAATTGTATGTAGGACAAACACAACTATTTACGAATGAATAAATAAATTTTGTAAAACAAATAGATATAGACAATATACATAAAATATCACAGTACGTTATCACAGCAGATTTTATCACAGTTTATGTTTGGACTCTTCTTGAGTCCCTTTCTGTCTACTGGTTTGACTAGATTGCAATGTAGACGGACTTTTACCCAACCTAGTTTTCTCTTTTTCTGAATTCTACCACTTTTATCTTACTTGATGTAGGCCTTTTTACTAATGCACCTGAATCGAGTTGAGCTAGGTCCATTTGCTCTGCAGATGTACCCTCGGAAATTTCTGAGATCTTATCTTCATCATCGTTTGTTGACATAGACTCAGCGACATTTATTCTTATTGAATCGTTCGGCCTTGTTACGGTTGGTATAGGTATTTCTCTACTTTCCTTGTGTTGGAATGTGGTGTGTGTGTGCAGTTGTCCAAATGCTTTTTAATACTGTTGTCTATCATTTTGCTAGTTCCGGTAGTAGTTTTTTAATAACGTTTTCAGTTGTATCATTATTTGATGCCGATGCTATTGTCGCATAACTTTTGGGGGGAACAACTGGGGATAGTTCTAGTTCCTCTCTTGCTTCAGAGTAAGATATTTTTTTACAGTTTTTATTTCGTGTATACGCATTTCATCCAGAAATTTTGGGCATCTGTTATAGTTGGCTAAGTGGTTGCTATTACAATTTACACACCTTACGTTTACAGTGCATGGCCCTTCATGTAACTCGTTACCGCATAAGCACACTTGCTCACGTTTACAGTTCATCAACGTGTGTCCAAAAGTTTGGCACCTCCTACACCTCAACGGCATTGGAGTGTAATGTCGCACACGAAGGATATAAATTCCAGCTTTTACGCAATGTGGTAAGTTTGGCATATTAAATGTTGTGATATGGGGGGGGGGGGGTGTCTACTAAAACTCCATTTCTTTTACTTTGTACACGGCGAACGTCAACAACCTTCTCTTCTTTTAGTTCTTCTTTAATTTCATCAACTGTACAATTTAGGAAGCCTGGACAATAAATTACGCCTTTAGACTGGTTCAAAGTTATGTGTGGTGTAACCTCAACATTCATTTCACAGAGCCGTGTACCTGTCAATAACTTTCTAAATTGTAGAAAAGACGAGGTTTTTATTAATAAACCATCCCTAATTTTCTTCACAGACTTAGTGTTGCCAATAATACCATTCAATGATCTAGCAATAAAATAAGGCGACGTTTTTGAAAAGTCGCCTT
Source organism: Vesta saturnalis (assembly GCA_036346205.1). Classification (NCBI taxonomy): domain Eukaryota; kingdom Metazoa; phylum Arthropoda; class Insecta; order Coleoptera; family Lampyridae; genus Vesta; species Vesta saturnalis. The sequence goes on along the minus strand of JARFJB010000618.1, from coordinate 40,912 downwards.
CCAGGCTTTTAACGACCAGGAACCGGGGTAAATCCTCCTTTTTCTGTTTCGATTGGGTAGGCGTTTTACGAGACCTTCTCTCATCTGTTTCAGAGGACAGACCTTCATCCAAGACTGACCTTTCCCTATTCATAAATTCCATTCCTCATGCTCTTCACACTCCCCGGAGCCTCAAAATGGGACGACAGAGCCAGATCCATGCTAGTTATTGCCAAAGATACACGAGAAACGTAGCCACCCAAGTTGAAGATTGCGAGCGCTTTCCTACCTTGCAGTGGCTCACCAACGTCGACTCCAAATAAAGAAGACAAAGGATCAAAGAAAAAAAAAGAAAGGAAGTAGAGGAGAGTCGAAAGAAGAGTAAGTATGAGCAAAAGATAGAAAAGATGGAAGGAAGCAAAGAGAAGATAAAAGAGCCGACAAGCCACTTGATCCCCCCTGGCTAGGGAGGGACCGCCCGTCTTGGAGGAAGCCAGGGCCAAACTAGTGTGTCGGGAAACCATACCACTACAACCGGGTATGATTTCCCTCAACTACCAGGATCCCCTTTATGTATTATACAGTTCTGTGGCATGAATGTACAGGCTTTAAATTTTGATTAATTTGGTAGAGAATCAGAATTGCTGCTAAGACAATAGTTAAAATAAAAATTTATTTGCGTATATTAAGACATACAAACACATATATCACAGATTTATACAATAGTTGGTTATCAAAATATCACAGATGTTCTATCACTTTAACTACTTAATTAATGTAGTCATTTTTATATAGAAGAGGTTCCCTCTTTCATGCCTTCTTTTCTATGAGGAATTCTCGGCTTACCTTTAGGCCACCCCTTCTTTCTTCCCTCTTTAGCTGTTAGCACTGTCTGCCCATCAACGGACTCAATGCTAGAGCCTGTCGATGTAGATCTTAGCCCCATGTGATTCTTGATCCATGTATTTAACATGATCTAGTGCGGGATTAGGCAATGGCAAGGTTGGGGCTATAAACACTGGCTTTGGGGCAGTGTTTTTTTCATAGCGATCTTTTTTCAATAGGTCTAATTCTTTTCTCAGAAGATCCATATCCTGTTTAATAATATCCATTATTTCAGGTATAACCAGTTGTGTCGGTAGAGATACTGGCGCTGCCGCAGCCTGTGCATAAGTAGTGGAGGTGGTAACCAATGTACCTACTTGCTTTTTGGCTTTTGGGTAAGATAACCTATGGGTCACCTTAACCTCTTATATTTTGAGCTCTTCTTTGAAGATTGGGCATGACTTTGTCATTGCTTTGTGCGGTCTCTGGCAGTTTGGACATTTAACATGTGTCTCACATGGTGTTTCCATATGTGGTGGTTTTCCGCATACACATCTTTTTTCATGCGTACAGCTAGTAGATGAGTGCCCAAACCTTTGGCAGTTAAAACAACGAAGTGGATTTGGGATATACGGACGCACTTGAAGTGGATAGAAAGCCGCATTGATAGATTTCGGTAGACGCGGTGAGTTAAATGTTAGGATGTAGTTAGGAGTGTCTTGGAACTCGCCCTCACGTCTCGTCCTTATTCATCTGACATCAACCACTCCTTGATTTTTTAAGGTTTTGTTTGATTTCAGAAATTGAATAGTTTAGCAAATCTCTACAACACACTACTCCCTTGGACGTATTTAATATGCTGTGGGGTTCAACTGCGATATCGAAGTGACCCAGTCGCTGCAATTTTATTAATAGTCTTGCTTGTTTATTTGATACAACCTCTACTAGTAGGTCTCCTTTCATTTTTCTCACTTTTTCAGGTTTTCTAATGAACTATACAATAACCTACTGATCAGGAAGGAATTTTTGGTAAACTATATAGTTTTGGTGAAATAGCTTGAGAGTTAGATAGTTTCTTTTTTATTTCTTCAGGAATAGATGATAATTTAATCAGCTCTTTAGTTTTTAAAAGAAACTTTTTTGTTGGATCTTTTGGTATTTCACGATAAGTTTCTGGTCCCAACAATTTTTCTATCTTAGTGTTATAATCGTTCATATTTAATATAACAGTTGCATTACCTTTATCTGATTTTAATATTATAAAACTTTCATTGCGTTTAAGATTAAGTAAAGCATGTCGTTGACGAAAGGATAAGTTGCTCTTTGGAGGTTTTGTTTTACGTAATATGTTAACGGTGTTATATCTAACTTCATTAGCAGCATCAAAAGGTGATAATTTAATAGTTTTCGATGTTGGAAATTATATCTTCAAAAGGTATTACTCTTGGTGTTATCGCAAAATTTCCTCCTTTAGAAAGCGCTTCAGTAGCATAATCTGAAACAACATTATCAGAAAGGTTTATAACTGTTTTTTTACAATCAATAGATGGTCTATTATTTTGTTGTTTGTATAATTTATTAAATTTTTCTTTCTGACGTTGACATGAGATGTCAAAATTAATTTTCATAGATTTAAACGTTATAGAATCAATTTTATTCCAATCTTCTTTATTCAAAATAGATGAAATTTCTAAATGTAAATATAAAAGATTTTTATCGGTGTTATCCAGTAACTTCCTAGTAATATGTATTTGATTACGTAGAAGAGCATTTTCAGTTCTTCTGTAAATATTATTCGCTTGCATGTTATTAAAATTTCTTCTAATATAGATAAACTTTGGAATAATCATTTGGTCTCGGCATCGTAATAAAAAAGTGAGTGACGATAATAATTGTACTTTACGCTTCCTTAATTTTTCAAATTGTCTGATAAAACGATAAGTTTCCTCCCCATAAAGGACTGAAATATGAAAATGTTAACTTTCACCATTAACACTCATAATAAAATACTTATCTTTTTTGGGATTTTTTAATGGTGTACTTTAAATTACACAATATAAACGTTTCGATAACACTTACAGTTATCTTCTTCAGTAGTAATGTTTGTTAAAAATTGTTAAAGATGTAGTAAACAATTTTGTCAAATTTGAAAAATTAAAACATAACCTTAACGAAAAACCAGTTCTTAATGTTGGTACTGCTTTTCTTCCTTTTATAGCTAATGTTACAAATAGAATTGAAAAAATCCTAATCAAATATGGCATTAGGACTATTTTTAAACCTACAAGAAAAATTAAAGAACATTTAAGATCACCTAAAGATGTGTCAAACCCTTTATCATCTTCCGGAGTGTATAAGTTATCTTGTTCATGTGGAAAACTATACATCGGGACCACAAAACGTAGCTTTGATACAAGACGCAAAGAACATATGAAATTTTGTAGATTGGGTCAACCAGAGAGGTCTGCTGTGGCTGACCATGCCCTGAATAATCTAAATCATGACATTCAATTTGACAATATGGAGATATTGTCAAGACAAACCCATTATTATGTTCGTTTGCAACGTGAAGCTATTGAAATATATAAACACCCGAATAATTTTAATAGGCAAGAAGAAAATCTCCGTTTAAATAGGTTTTGGCATCTTATAATTAAAAAAGAGCATAATGATACGCCTTGATTTTAATTTGTTTTCAACTTTTGGTATGTCTAGGTTTTTTGCAGTTTTTCCTAGACCTTGAAGCAAATGCTTTACCAATTATATGTTAAATTACCACAGCACTATAATTTAACATAAGTAGTTGAAATTAAATTAAAATTAAAAATTACAAAGAACGTTCTGCATTGTGCTTTTCATTGTTAATAATACTTCCAATTATTTGATATAATGTTTGGATTTTTGAATGCTTCTATCATTTTAAAATTGAAGTTTTTCACAACTTTACACTTACATCATAACTCGATTAAAATTTGTTAAATGTTTTTTGGCTGGCAAATTTCATTGTTAGCTTTCGCAATACCGACTCTATAACAAGGCCGCAGTGCTCTGACGTCAGGATCCTGTGACGTCAGCATGAGGAGGCCATACGGCGCAATGCACTACCGACTTCGTAGGTATAGCGCAAATGCACATTGCACCTTACTCTGTGTTCAGTTTGCACTTGAATACGTTGTACTTACCATTTGTTTGTTTATTTTGCAGAAGTCTTGCCCAATTCAAAGTAGATAGTGAATAATTATTAACAATAGTATTAGTGAAATAGTTTAAAATGCCTAATAAGTGTTGTGTGCCCAATTGTAAAGGAAATTATAAAAGTGGCCCTCGTGTACACGTGTTTAGTTTTCCATCTAATGCACCGTTAGTGCAAAGATGGCTGTCGTATTCCACGGAGAAATTTTGTTAACACAAAATATACGAAGGTGTGTCAATTACATTTTAAAGATAGTGACTTTATTAAAAATATATCGGCCCAGGATTCTAAAACGGGGCAATCTGTAACAGTGCCTCTCAAAATCCCTCGTTTAAAATCCAACGCAGTACCTTCACAATTTCCTAATTGTCCTGGATATTTGTCTAAAAATATATTAAATCGCAAAAGTCGAGATGAAAAATTAAAAGATTTAGATGATTTACACTTGCAACAGGCAATAGAACTAAATATGCAGGAAATGTTAAATTTTGAACAATCCAAAATTACTCATGTTTTAAAGAATTTATCACCATATTTTTAACCATTACTTTAAATTTAAATTGGCATAAAATAATAAATGACGATAAAATTACAATTTATCAAATAATATATTCACCTGGGCCAATAATTTCTTATGCAGTTACTATAAATTCTGATTTAAAAGTAGAAACCTATTTATATGGCCAGGAGATATGTATTTCTTTCACTAGTAATAATAATAATATTAAAACACCATTTATTTCAAATAATATTGATGAAATTAAAGATTTATTTGATCATATAGAGTCACTGGGTACGGATAATTTGAAATCTAAAGAACATAATGAAACTAATTTAAAAAAATTGTTGCTCCACTTTTCGGATGTATTAAGCGGTTTTCATTTTAATGATTGCCTGTTATTAATTGGAGAACAACTAAAATTACAAACAATGTCTAAAGAAAGGTATCGTTATTCAGCTAATATTATGATTCTATCATCTTTGTTATTCACAATTAGTCCACATGCATACAGATTTTTAAGACATTATAACTTTTTAATTTTACCACACCCCGAAACTATCAAAACGGTTTGCAACTCACATTTAACAGACCCAAGTAAAGATGAACGTAATTTATTTCTAGTATATGCCAAAACTATTATTAAGTATTTAAAAGACAATGAAAAAAACATAATTTTGCTTATGGATGAAATACATATTAAACCGTACTTAGATTATAAAGGTGGCAATGTAGTCGGCATGGCTTCTAATAATACTAATTTAGCAAATGCGGCATATGTTTTTATGATATCTAGTGTTTCATCTAAAGTTAAAGAAGTAGTTCATATCGCACCAATTTCGCAGTTGACACATGACACGTTGTTTATTTTTATAAAAACTGTAATAATTAATTTAGAATTAATTGGATTTAAAGTATTTTGTGTTATTAGTGACAATAATGCTATAAATAGTAAAGCAATGCAACACTTTTCTAAAGACTATTTCACTCGTTAACATTTTACTTAGGAAATCACCATAGTAACGAACGTATTTCAGCGGCAAAACACGTTGCTTGATAAAATTTGGGAAAACCTACAAGTTGGTATTGATAAGTGATAAAATTTTGACGTTTATAAAATATTTTAAGTATGCTTTGTAATAAAAAATTGTCAAATTGACAGCGCGTGGCTTTACTTGTTTTAGTTAAATTATATGATGGAGAATAGATTTGGGTGTAGTGAGTGTTTATGTTACATATTCTGTTCTTTGTTCAATAAAAGCTAAATATTAAAATATGTGTGTAATTTTAATTTGTCTCGTGAAATAGTCATGTCGAATACCACTCGAGAAAAATTTATGTCTCAAAATTTTCGATGGTGATAATATTCAAGTGTTTGCTTTGAGGCAATTTCGCTCATGACATTTAAAACCACTCGCCTGACGGCTCGTGGTTTTGTTACAAATGTCATTCGCGAAATTGCCAAGCAACACACTTTCATAACACCATCGCAAATTTTGCCGACAAAATTTTTTCTCTAGTGGTATTATATATGATAATATACTTAGTATTGTTTACACACATCCATGTGACATCAATAGACCATTATTTTATTTATTTGATCCAGTTCATATTTTAAAATGTATTCGAAATAATTGGCTAAATTCAAAACCGTCGCAAACCTTCAATTATCTAAATTGGAATACAGGTAGTGAAGAAGAAGCTTGCTTTCAATCTGTTAAAAAGCTGTATGAAATGGAGAATAGTAAATTATTAAAATTCGGTCATACTTTAGCTTTAAAAGCATTATATCCCTCAAATTTAGAGAGACAAAATGTAAAATTAGTTTTAAATGTATTTAATTCGTTTGTAGTAGAAGCTTTAAAAACATTTGCAGCTTATATTAAACAATCCAAATCAACATCTGACTTTATAGATATTATATTAATCTGGTGGAAAATTGTAAATGTCAAAACACCTCTTAAAGGTAAACGATTAAATGATATTTATCAAGAACCTATAGTAGGTAATCCAGTAGACGATCCAAAATTAGTTCACTTAAATAAAATGTTAGAGTGGTTAGATATATGGAAATCCTTCAATACAAAACAAAAATTGACACGGCAAACACATACAGCTTTAACTCATACAACTTATGCTTTATTAGAAATTATTAGATATTGCACTGATGATTTAAAAATGAATTATATTTTATTAGGGAAATTTCAAACTGACTGTCTCGAGGACAGGTTTGGTAAATACAGACAATTAGCTGGAGGACAATATAATATATCTATTCGACAATTATATGAAACTGAAAAACGTCTTAGAATTCGTTCAGTGCTTAGTTTACATTCAAGTTCATTTGGTGTGATTAGTATAAATTCATTCCACGATGATATAGATATTCCTACAGTAACAGAACAAATTATAATTTTAATCACAATATTTGTATTAATGAAGCAGATATAAATAGCGTAAATGATGATATGCCTGTTATTACTTACTTAGCTGGATATTGTTGCCACATAGTTTTAAAACGAGTGAAATGTAAACATTGTAAAAATACATTAGTTTTGTCAGATGAATTAATTGTAGACGATAATTTTAATCTAATTAGAAATATTAGTCGAGGTGCTTTACTTTATCCTAAGCCAGATGCCGTAAATATAGTGTTATATAACTATTTAATATTTAATAAATTACTTCAAGACTTTGAGGACGATTTTTTAAGTATAACTAATAAGCGTGACTTTATATCGAAATATGTTTTAAATTTTATATTTGCCAACGAAGTTTTAAACGAATTTGTTACTTTCAGCGCTGCGGCCTTGTTATAGAGTCGGTATTGGCTTTCGTCGTAGAGAGTGTTCTGGTTTGCCATCTTTGAGGCAGTTTAATAATATTTAATTTTATGACCTAGTTATTCTTTACTAAATAATTTTATAGTTGGCATTATGTTTCCCAAACTGTTATACTAATAGCAGGCTTATGTTTATGTTTTAATTTTTCAAATTTGACAAAATTGTTTACTACATCTTTAACAATTTTTAACAAACATTACTACTGATGAAGATAACTGTAAGTGTTATCGAAACGTTTAGATTGTATAATTTAAAGTACACTATTAAAAAATCCCAAAAAGATAAGTATTTTATTATGAGTGTTAAAGGTGAAAGTTTACATTTTCATGTTACTTAACATAATCCAGTCGGCTTTCTTTATCAACTAGGCAATTCGGTTGATGAACGAGATGTTAGGAATGAAATTTGATGCTCTGAAAATATATCATTCTGTAATACTTTTCACTCAATTTTTCGTGCTAAGGTAGGAGAACAGAGGGATAGGTCTATTTCTGAGAAATTGTTGCTTCTCGCGTTAAAAAACGTGCCTTCACCTGTGTTTAAAAGGATCCGGTTCACTTCTTCTATAATTTCTTCAATCAGTCGCCCCCGACGATCTGAGTGTGAAGAGCCCCATATACGATTATTTGCATTAAAATCTCCTAATAGTATAAATGGACTGGGTTTGATGAGATCAATTATCTGCTGCTTAGTCCAAGAGGAATCTGGGAGATATATACTTCAAATAGAGATTTGGAATGGATAATTAACACTGACAGCGATTGCTTGTAAAGACGTCGTTAAAGGAACTAAAGTGTGAAAGATCAAGTTTCTCACACGGATGGCTGTGCCACTGTGAGCCCTTAATCCTAGGGATAAATCCTTTCTATGCGTTTTATACCCTTTTAGCACAACATTTTCATCTGGATTGAGTCCGGTTTCTTCCAAGCAGATGGAGAAATGATTCACTTTACATATTAATAAATTTAACTCTGCTAAATCACTTTTACATCCATTAATATTTAATTGAATTCGTTTGTCCATAATGGAATTATTTATAAAAAAAAAATAAATAATACACGAATATATGTAAAGAGACAAGCAGATATATAAATAAATATACGAATATGGGTAAAGACACAGTGACAAAACAATTTGTATACGAATACAAATTTAGGTATCTAACGACTAGATAAAAATGACAAACCAGACGTATTTAAATAACATAAGTAAATTAAGATAATTATCACGATATAAGATATTTATACAGATCAATTATACGATAAGATCACATTAATTATCACAGATCTAATTATCAGCTGTAATCTGATTCTTCAGATAAAATATGCACAGATCTAGATTATTCACGTAACTATGCATCATTTTTGCTTTCTAGACATTAATCACAGTCTAGTCATTCTCCAAGCACAGCTGAAGATCTGAGCATTCTTTCCGTTTGCCAATTACTAGAATTTATTCTTATGATCATCGTTTTGTATCCTTCAACATTAAACTTTTATCTGTTTTTTGTTTTTAAGACAGGGTCAATAAAGTCTTTCTATTTCCAATTAGTTGTGTTTTAGATACATTGGAGCAAAGTTACTTTTGTGACTACAGCTGATTGAGCCATAGCTTTGGCTTCAATGAAACTTACATTATGTAAGACTCTGATCTCTTGTATTTTCTTCTCCGACTTATAAACGGAACATTCCTTTGACCTAGAATTATGTTTCTCATTACAATTTGTACATATAGGCTCTTCTCTACAAGAAGAACCTTCATGAATGGGGTAACCACATACACACATAGGATTGTTTTTACAGTTTGACTAGGTATGGCCAAACTGTTGACACCTAAAGCAACGCATAGGTTCTGGAACGAAAGGACGTACTTTTAAATTATACATTGCAGCTTTCACAACTTTTGGTAGCTCATGTTTCTCAAATGTTAATACTAACATTGCCGTATCCAATAATATCCCGTTTTTCCTGCTTTCGTTTGACATCTACTACTCCCTCTGATTTTAATCCTTCTGAATCTCTTCAAGTGACGCATTTAAGATGTCTCTGCAGTATACAATACCTTTGCGACAGTTTAAAAATCTGTGAGGTATAACCTCAACGTCCAATTCCCCAATTTTTTTATTTTCATTAAAAGTCTCTGTTTGCTTTTTCGAAACTGTTTCTATCAATAGTCCTTCCTTTACGTTATTGACTCTTTTAGTCTCACCGGCTACACTATAAATACTTTTACTAATTAGAAAAGGGCTGACTCTTTCAAAATTACCTTCTGGCAACACTTTGATGGTTAGGAACCGAGGGTTTCGCTGACCAAACTTGTATTTTTCCTTAGAGCAGGAAAGTTGTCTCCATTTAAAGAGGGAGACGACTTTTGAGAACAAGAAATAGAAATCATGTTGTTCCCACGAGAACAGGAAGAAAAATGGTCGACCACATCAGAGCTTCTACACCATGGCAAGGCTAAATACTGTGGAGGGGCACCCCTTCCCCCACAGGCGTTTCAACGCTAGAGACCAGGCACCCCCCCTTGTCACGCTCAAGCATCCTCTCGCGCAATCCCTTCAGCACCTAAAACTGCCAAACGACCTTGGGATTGAGAGATTTTTTATAGAGGTTACCTTCCTCGTAGCCGGGCGATAAAGCCAAGACCACCGACCGCTAGCTGTACAACGTTCTCTAGCCACGCCCTGCTAGAGTCTGTAAAGTACAGTTCGCAGTTACGGTATTAGGAGGCGGCTAGCGCTTAGCCACCCCCAGCTAGGACATCCTGGGCTAACCACACCCGTATACGCTTTTGACGACGTATGTCCTGGGAAGAGTAGAGAGAAAGGAACAGTTCTCTCAGCTTTGGCTGGTAGCCCGAAGGAAACAAGAGTGGGAGCGAGGGTGCTCCGATAGAAAAGAGTTAAAATTAAGGGAAGACACTCAAGACTAGTATAAGCAAAGTGTACTTCTAGCTAGGGGGACGCAGGATTACCATCTCTGTCCTCATTAGATACGAAACCCCACGTGGACTGCTCCGCGACATTATCATTTCATAAGTTGACGCTTGAATAGACCAGACGTCTTTGCGCGCGCGGTAGTAACTGTGTTGAAGATCTAGTATTATTAATAATCTAATTGAACAGAGTCTAACTTACAGTGTATAAGTTATTTAAAGATAAACTTTACACAATGAAATGTAATCTTTGCAACCAAGTGTTAGACAATGTTGAGGTTAAGTGTTTCGGTTGTAGTGAATATTATCATTTTGAATGTTCTATATCGGAAACTACTTATCGCTCGAAATCCAACAAACATGGAGATGTCAAAGTTGTCGTGAGTGCAAATCAGTGACGCAAATTGATGTTGATAAAGATTTAATTAATGTCGGAAGTGATATTAGTCCATCACTAAAAGATATCTTATTAGAATTAAATACATCAGTAGAGCTACTAACAGAAAAGATTGAAAATCAAGGTAAAACAATTAAGGATCAGGGCGTATCATTAAAACAAATTTTGGAAGATAATCATAAACTAAAGGAAAGTGTAGCCTCTTTAAAGCGAACAATTGAATCGAAGGACAAGCAAATTGAGAAATTATCGTTTCGTTTAAATAATCTCGAACAGCACAAGAAACGAAAATATAATAATATTTTAATGAGCATCTAACCTTTGAGTCCCGCCAAATTTATCGCGAAACCCGTAATAAAGCATTTGCATTGAGGTACAAATTTGTATGGATAAAAAATGGCCGAATCTTAGTGAAGAAAGATGAAAACTCAAATGCCGTTCATATACAAACAATTAATAATATCGACAGATATATAAATTAATAACTGTTCATTTTGTTTTGTGAAAATAAGACTCGAATGATACATAATATACATATATAAACATTTTACAGGTGTTATTAGTGCACATCTTTAGTAAAGTGATAAATATTTATGCAAATTTAATCCATTTACATGTTTATTTGAACTTTATCTAAGAGTTCGTGATAATAACAATTCTGTTATTGTGGTTTATTTACTCAGAATTTTTTGATTTATTATGTTTATATATCATACAATGTTAATTTGAGTTTGGGATTGATTTATTATGTTTATATATCATACAATGTTAATTTGAGTTTGGGAATCACGTTTTTTTTTGTTTATCTATTTTTTTTTTCTTTTAATTACTATTACTATTAATATCAAATTAATATCGTGCAAATATGAATTATGCACAAAATTTACTAGTGGATAATCCAATTAATTTTAGTAATTGTTTAGACATAAAAGAGTGGAGGAAATTTACAGCCATAGATCATTCGCAAAAAAAGGACTTAAAAATTATTCATATAAATATATGATCCCTGAAAAGACATTTTGAAGAATTAGAAATACTATTGAAAATAACAGAATTTGATATCGTTTTACTTTCCGAAATTAATGTTAAGCCCGTGTTTGAGGAAGGTTTTCCGATTCCCAACTATGAATGTAAAATGAAAATTAGGCAAAAGCGAGCTGGAGGCGGATTGGCCATCTACGTTAACATAACACAATATTTCAGTTACCTTTATCGAAACACAAACCATAGAATTCGAAAGTATGAGGTTTATAATTAATTTCCCGAATAGCAGTAATCCGCTTGATACTCTATTAATTTACCGACCGCCCGATAAGAACGTTAAAAATTTTATAGCCGAATTAGATGGTGTGTTGTCTAACACTAAGTGCAAAAACTTGATGATAATTGGTGATATTAATATAAATCTTATGGATAACCGAAACGTAAATGTGGCTGAATATGAAACTACGTTGTATGGTAAAGGTTTAGTAGGTGCAATTAGTGACGTGACGCGTGAAGAATTTAGGGAGGGTAATTTAAAAACTTCCATAATTGATCACATTTTTATCCGTTCCAATTACAAAGAAATTAAATCAGCTGTTATACGTCACAAAATTTCTAATCATTATCCCATATGTATAGCTATAGAATTCGAAACAATTAACATGTTAACCTGTACAACCAATGTAAAAAGGAATAAATATAACGAAGATCGCTTAAAAAATAAAATTCAAGAAACTAACTGGGACGAACTTGATAATACTAACGTTAATAACCTGGTATGTAACGTTATTAAAAAATTTGAACAAATCTATAATCTGAGTACGATCCACTGCACAAAGTGTATTAAAAGAAACGAGGGTAAAGAATGGGTAACAGTCAGCATCTTATACAAAATAAAACAGAAAGATAAACTGTTTAGGAAATGGAAGTCATGCCCAAACAATATCGAAAAAAAGAAAAGTATAGAACATTTCGTAATTCTTTAAATAATGAAATCAAAGCCGCTAAGCAATTATACTTCCAAAAAAGATTTGCGAATAAAATTAATAACACCAGAAAAGTGTGGGACGCAATTAACTATATATTAAATAAAAAAAGATCGAAAAATGTGGATTCCAAAATTATGACTACTATTGGTCGAAAGTACAACAAGAAAACGATTGTGGATAGTTTCTCTGATATTTTTACTGATCAAATAAATAAGTTAGTTAATATTTGCCAGCACAACGTTATAATAGACCAGTGGCAAGAAAACAATAACTGCAGCTTATACATCCCACTAGCAAATGAAAAAACTATCGAACAAATAATACAAAAACTTGGTATCACTAAATCACCCGGTATAGATAATATCAGAGTCAAAGATATAAAAAGTAACATACACATTTTTAAAAAATTAATCTGCAATTTAATTAACCACTCACTAAAGGAAGGTGTTTTTTCTGATGAATTCAAAAGGTCAATTGTTAGACCAATTTATAAAAAAGGAGACCCGTTGCAATTTTAAAACTACAGGCCAATAAGCATCCTTCCGGTGATAGAAAAAGTAATGGAACTGTACATAGTTAAGCATATAAATGTTTACTTAGCTGAAAACAATTTGATTAATCCTAATCAATTTGGTTTCCAAAAAGGCAAAAATACGGAACAAACCTTAACATGTGTCACGGATTACATTAACAACCAAATGGAGGAAATTGGAACCAGGGGTAGGATACTTCAATGGTTTAAGGATTATTTAAGTAATAGGACTTACGTGGTGAGAGTTGAAGACGAAATAAGTAATGAAAAGATGCTTAAATATGGAGTGTCACAGGGAAGCAACCTCGGACCTATATTATTTCTAATTTACGTTAACAATATTTTTAACTGCTTAGAATTTGGAAAGTTGTATATGTATGCAGACGACGCTGTATTATTGTATTCAAATCACGATGTTAAAATATGCGAACGTGTTATACAACAAGAACGAAATAATATACGCAATTGGATGCATGGACGTAACTTGTTTATTAATCCGGACAAAACGTATACTATGCTGTTTTCAACATCGCATATGGAAAAATCTCAACCAATAACTTTAGTCATGCACAATTGCAACTGCTCATATTCTGCTTACAGTTTAGGATGTAGTTGCACTTCATTAAAAAATGTTAATGAAACAACTTATTTAGGTTTAGTAATTGATTCTAAATTGAAATACAATAAACATGTAGATCACATATACACCAAACTAAAAAGAATATCCGGATGTTATTATTTATTAAACAGATTCACTAATGTAAAAACAATGGTTATGATTTACAAGTCATTAATAGAATCGATAATAAGGTACGGTGTTAGAATCTGGGGTTGTTCAGAACCATCACATGTAAGAAAATTAGAATCTCTTCAGTTCAGCTTACTAAAACAACATCATGGAAATCAAACTCTGGAAAAGAAACATATATTAGAAAAAACAAAAACCATGACCCCGCATGGTCTTTATGAATACTTAAACATTTTGAAATACCAGGATCAAAATGACTACCTTATACCGTTGCAACATACTTACCAAACTAGAAGAAATCTGTCTAAGATACCTATGTACTACAATAAATATCGAGAACGTTCAATTAAATGTATGGTGCCAAAGCTATATAATTCAATTCCAAACGAAATTTATCAAAAAAGGAGGATCAGTGAATTTAAAAAGGAATTATTTATATGGATTATAAGCAGTACGTAGATTAATAAAATCTTTTACAAAAAAAATAAATAAATAAATATATACGATGTTTACATTTATAAACTTATGTTCGTGATGATTATATGTTTTTGTTATTTTCGATTAGTTATAATTATCTATGTTTTATTTTTTTTTTTGCTGTTTGTAATGTTCTCATTCAAATACTACTATAATTCTTTTTTTTTTATATTGTACTAAGATACTTTTTATTTATCTATTTTATCTTCTTTGTAAGCATTAAGATAGCGTCTGTTAACTTTTTATAAAATGTATTGATATTGTCAATGTATATAAAAACCGGAACCAGCCGTTAAGTTTTCGAACTTGGCTGGACCGACAATTGTAGCTACGAACGATAAAAATAAACATTCAAACATTCAAACATTATTATTATTATTATTATTATTATTATTATTATTATTATTATTTATTTATTCACATTTTACATAATGGAAATTACATGTATGGGAGATAATATCCAACCATATATGTTGATGTGTAGATACATTAAATTATTTTAAATTTAAAAAACAATATATACAAGTGAAATTTAATTAATTTAACTTAGATTAAAAAATTTTCGAACAATGTGACATGTTTGTAATATGACAGTTCGTTGAAGTATAACAAATAATTTTGGGTTTAAATTTAATGAGGTTAGATGAGATTTAAGTTTGCAAGATACTACACCTGTCGCAGATATAATAATTGGTGTTATTTGGACTTTGCTAAGATTCCAAACTGCCATCATTTCAATTGCAAGTGCTTCATATTTCTTACGTTTTTCTTTTTCGGTGGATAGAACATTCGTTGATAAAGGCACTCCAACGTCAATGATGACAGCTTGTTTATCTAGTTTATTTATTATTAAAATATCTGGTTTATTACTTTGAATTTCGCGATCAGTAATAATCATACGATCCCAATATAAGAGGAACGAATCATTCACTAATATTGGTTCTGGAATATATTTATAATACGGTTTAAAATTTTGTATTAACTTTAAATTTCGTGCTATCTGTTGGTGTAATATCTTGCAAACTTGGTTATGCCTAAAGAGATAATCGGTAGGTGCCAAAATAGAACATCCAGCAATAATGTGTTCTATAGTTTCGGTTTTGAAAACATTTTCTACAACTATCAGAAACATCCAAATTTAATATATGTTTTTATAATTATTTGTTGCAATAACTCCGTCTTGAATTGCAAATAGAAAACCTTCAGTTTCTGTATGTAAGGAGTCATTCAACCAATTTAGTGACATGACTCTCTATTTCCTGGACTTTCAATATAGTTGGAAACTTTCCATGTAAAATTTTGTTTTTCCAGTTTTGATCAAAATTTAATTTTGGTTCACAGTCGAAATTTTTGTTTTGAAGATTTAGTCCAGAATTATTATTATTATTATTATTATTATTATTATTATTATTATTTTTTTTTTTTTTTTTTGGTAGCATCGGCTGCAAAGGCCATTACCTATTGAACTCTTCTAAAGCCTAAATATATTTAAATAATCTACTCCTCTTTAGGTATGTCAATAATTTATTAATACTAGTTTCGTCTTCCTGGAAAATCGAAACAAAATGATTCGGGATTCTTATATTTCTTCGTAGTTCCTCATATAGTGGGAATTCTAGTAATATGTGCGGAACTGTTATTTGTATATTACATAAAGTACATCTTCTTGGTCTAACTTTCGCCAATAGATGTCAGTGGGTTAGATTGGTATGACCAATTCTCATTCGAGTTAGTACCACTTCTTCTTTCCTTTCTAACTTTAACTCGTTTTTCCAGGGTTTAATAAAATTTTTTATTAGTTTCAGTTGTGTTTTTGAGTTATTCCAGTCTGATTGCCAAAGATCATTAGTTTTTAATTTTAAATATCTTTTAAAATCGTTAGGGTGAACAGGGATATTATCTTGGTCTATCGTGTTACTTCCTTGACGTGCGGATGTATCCGCATGTTCATTTCCAGTGATTCCCGCATGTCCAGGAATCCATATGATTTGTAGTAACTTTCCATCGCTATTAATCTGGTATAATAAACCTTTGATAGCGTTAATTAAAGGATCGTTGGAGTACTCGTTATTCATTAGAGCGGTAATTGCACTTATTGAATCGGTGCATATTGCGCTATTACGTGCATTGATATGGTTTATATACAATCCTCCAATGGAGGATTGCATATAATTCGGCACAGAATACACTTGATATCGGATTAAGTTTCCAGTGATGGCATAAGTTTTGCATGTAAATAGCACTACCGACCCCTGTAGATGTTTTTGACCCATCAGTATATATTATTTCGTTAAATCTGGTTCTGCCGATTATTTCATAAAATATACTCTTGTAGGTTCCGTTTTGTGTATCTGCCATTGCGTGTTTTGTTAGTTCAAGTCGGAATGTAATGTTAGATGTATTGCATGGCGGATGTTCAATTTTTGACTGCATAAACATGCACGGTATGTTAATATTTAATTCCTGTGCTTTTTCCAGCGCTCTAATGATGGTTGGTCTGGACGCAGTAAGTTTAGATTTATATTGTTCTACCATATCGTTGTCGTGTAATATTGAATAATTTATGTGATTAGGCAACGTTAATATTTTTACAATATAATTAAATAGTAATCTGAGTCTTCTGAAATGTAGTGGTGGAACTCCGGACTCAACGTGCACAGACTCTGTAGGGCTGGTACGAAATGCTCCTAATACTGTTTTTAGTCCACTTACGTGGATCTTGTCCAGCCGTCTCAAATGAAACTGACGCGCAGAGGAATACAATATGCATGCATAATCAATTGTTGATAAAACAAGTGATTTGTATAGTTGAAGAAGAGTGTTTCTATCTCCACCCCACGTAATACCTGACAGACACCTTATGATATTCATTTTATTCTTGCACTTTGTTTCAAGCATTTGAATATGCTTCTGAAAATATAATTTTTTGTCGAAAATTACGTTTTTAATAAAAAGATCTGGATCATCGTGGTCGTGCCTAAGCCTACAAAAATGTATTGCCACAGTTTTAGCAATAGAGAAACGGAAACCAACGCTCTCTCCTACTCGCACTAATTGATTAATACCGCATTGCATTGTAGTTTCTACTTCTTTTATGTCTTCTGAATGGTAGAACATGGTTAGATCATCCACATACAAACAACCTTGTGCCGGAGGCTGTACACTTTCTATTAAATCGTTAATTGCGATTAAGAATAGGGTGCATCTTAAAACTGACCCCTGTGGGATTCCATTTTCCATGTAGCGGGGCGAAGATTTAGTAGTGCCAATCCTAGTTTTGAAAGTGCGATTGGTTAAAATTTTTTGAATAAATAAGGGTAGATTACCACGAAGGCCTATGTCGTACAGTTTCTTAATAATATTGTACCTCCAAGTTAAGTCGTACGCTTTCTCGAGATCAAAAGTTACAGCTACCATATGCTGCCTTTTAGTAAACGTGTTTCGTATGCTGTTCTCGAGATAAACGAGTTGGTCTAATCCGGAATGGAAATATCGGAACCCTGTTTGTCGCTGTGATAGTAACGATTTTGATTCTAGGAACCACATTAATCGTTCATTGACCATCCGTTCCATAATTTTACTTAGGCAAGAGGTCAGTGAGATAGGCCTGTAGTTTTAAGGTTTGGTATGATCTTTGTCTGGCTTAGGTATGGGTATTATTAGTGCTTGCTTCCAGACTTCGGGGTAAGTTCCAATTGCGAAAATCTGATTATAGATTTCTAACAGTTTTTCTTTTTCAGGAGTTGGAAGATTGCTCAACATAGCGTAATGAACGTTATCACTACCCGGAGTTGAATTTTTTGTTCTGTTTAGTGCTTTTTGTAGTTCTTCCATTGAAAAGAGGGTGTTGTACTCAAGATTTTCATTGCACTTAAAGTTTGTTTCTTTTTCGGCGCTGTTCTTTATTATGGAGAAGTGTTCACCATAATTCTTGGAACTACTTACTGACTCGAAGTGTTTCGCAAATATTTCAACGATTTCTTCTCGTTTCTCATTTATTTTATTTTGAACCTTTAACATTCTCGATGGCTCTGCGTGTGTTTTTCCTGCTATTCTTTTAACGTTCTTCCATACTTCATTAACAGGCGTGTCATAGTTTATAGATGTTACATAATTTTGCCACGATATCCTTTTATTCTGTATTATTGTTTTACGTGAGTAAGCACGAGCTTTCTTAAATTCTATAAAATTTTCTAGCGTAGGCTTCCTCTTAAATATATTCAGCCTTTGTTTCTTTAACTTGATTGCATTTTTAACTTCCGAGTTCCACCATGTGATGCTAGTAGTTTTAATTTTTTCTTTTGTTTGTGGAATACTTTTTTCTGCCGCTTTTATTACGTTCCTGGTGAATTTTTGAACGTTTTTTTCTAACCCTTGTGTATGTTCATGAGGAAGAGCAATTAGAATTTCAGAAAATAAGGACCAGTTAGCATTTTTTATTTTCCATTTCTTGGGGATAGTTTCGACAATTCGTTCAGTTGGTAGTCTGATGCTTATTGGGCAATGGTTGCTGTTTTGAAAATCATCTTGAGTCATCCATCTAAGTTGTAGTGCTAATGTAGGAGACGCAAAAGCGAGGTCTATCGCTGAAAAGTTTTTGGACTTGCTATTTAAATGAGTGTGTTCTCCCGTATTAAGTAGTACGATATCATTATTTTCCAACAAATCTTCAATAATACGACCACGTTGATCAATTGTGTGTGAACCCCATAACGTGGAATGAGCATTAAAATCCCCAACTAATAGGAAAGGAGTTGGAAGTTGATTTATTAGGTCTTCAAGATCAGTTAAAGCCCAATTAAATTCTGGCAAGTAAACATTACAAATTGTAGCCTTAATGGGTGATTCAATTTGTACAGCAATTGCCTGAAGTAGAGTATTGATAGCAATTAAATTAGCAGGTGTGTTATTTTTTACATATATTGACACTCCTCCACTTGCTCTTCTAGTAGAGCCACAGTTTTTGCTAAAATTCTTGTAGCCCTTTAAGAAAATTTTTCCGTACCTTTCAAATGAGTCTCTTGCAGACAGACACAGAAAGGTTGGTGCTTCGCCAGGATCATCTTAAGGTTTGGATAATGTATGCGTAAACCGTTGCAGTTCCACTGTATTATATTGTCGTATTTATCGAATGATGTATTTTATAGTGTACTACTAGTTTACCTTAAGATTTTGGACAAAATTAAACATATATAGGTATAAGTAATAAGACGAACACTTATTTAATAAATTATTTTAAATAAATAATACTAAACAAGTATAAAAGACTAGAGACTTATGTTTATCACACACAAAATATCACAGTCTAGATAAAAGTTAAAAGACGAACACTCATTTAACAAATTAGCATAAAATATATAACACGAAACAGAAAAATATAGACTAGAGACTTGTGTTTATCACAAACATCACAGAATTGTATAAGTTATAAAGCTAAAATATCACAGATAGAATAATTTTTTTTAAATATCACAGGTCAACCTTTATCACAGCTTAAATTACCTTTTTTTGTAGGTACAATTTCAGGCGACTTTCTGGGTTTCCCCTTTGGCCAACCTACTTTTTTCTTTTTCCGTTGGACACTCGAGTCTGTCACTTGACTAGATTCAGTATCCTCATCGTTAGATTCTGATATAACGTTTTCTTTTCTCTTACGCTTTTCTGATGCTTCACTCAGAAAATTATGTGCTTTTTTTGTTTCTTTAACCGATGAATGCGTTGGTGCCGACATGTTTTCATTAATAATATTTTTAATAACAGTTTCAAGTTGTGGAACTAATTCTGCTACAATTCGTTTGACATCGGTAGCTTTCATTTCATTCGACACAACTTTTGAATATTGTATTCCTTGTATAGGAGTTTTAGCCGATTCTAAAACATTTTTTTTTGCCTCAAAGTAGGTAAGCTTTTCTTTAGTTTTTATAGTTTGGATAGCAAACTCCTCTTTAAACTTTGTGCATTCCTTATGTCTGGAGTTGTGATTTCCAGAGCAATTTATACATTTAGTTGAAATGCACGTTCCTTCGTGCGCCGTATTTCCGCATACACACATTTCTTCTGATTTACAATTCATAGATGTGTGACCAAATCTGTAGCATTTAAAACATCTTAAAGGCATAGGTATATACTGCTTGACTTCTAATGTGTGAAAAGCAGCTTTCACTTTTTTTGGGAGATTAGGTTTATCAAAGGTAACTATGTATGACCCACCAGGTACCAATATAATATACCATTTCTTTTTATTTGAATATTTCTAACTTCTAATACGCCTTCATTTCTCATCCCATCTAATATTTCTTCGAGACTGGCGTTATTCAAGTCCTTGCAGGAAATGATACCCTTTGAATAATTTAAAGTTTTATGTGGAATAACATTGACATCAAATTCATCAAATTTGTTTTGCAGACACAGTTTCTACGAGTAGACCATCTTTAATTTTTTTAACGGTTTTTGTATTTCCAACTAAACTATATAGCACCTTGCTGATGAGGAAATTACTTACATTATTATTATTATTATTATTATTATTATTATTATTAATATTATTAAACGTAATGCATTATTTATATTAAGATATGTTACCGGTTTATGTGAGAATGCTATTATTATACCAAACAGGAAACCTGGAAAGTTAAGTTAATAGATTTACAAAAAAAAGGAAGATTATTGTTATTGTGTAGATTTCAATTAAGCTCTGTCGTAAATCTTTAATCTTCAATTAAGCTAAAAATAACAAGGTAATATCGAAATAGATATTTATTATTTATTTATAGTTTCATCTTAGATTAATAAAAAAGAAAACGTTCGCATTAAAAAGTGTTTAAGCTGTCTTTATGTATATAATTGATTCATTTATATATTTAAGATAGAATAAGGATGGTAACTGGCTATTAAGTTATAGTAACTTAGCTGGACCTTTAACTGCTGTACATAATTTGAAAAATAAATCATTTATTCATTATTATTATTATTATTATTTATTTTTTTATTTTTTTTTCTTTGTTGTATTGGCACGTCGACTGCTATGAACACTGGTACCTTTTATACTTTATAACTTGTTAAATAAATTAATTGCTTTCAGAAATTGCAATGTGTTTCTTATATGTTCATTATCTGATATGTTTGGAATGGCGTATAGTTTACGTTGTTCATCATAAATTGGACATACGCACATTATGTGTTCAACGGTCAGTGGCGTTAAACAATTTTGGCATCTTGCTGGAGGTGTGTTCGATATGATATATTTGTGAGTCAGGTTTGTGTGTCCAATTCGAACTCTGTGAATAATGCTGCTTTCTTTCCTGCAGAAGCGTGCTGCTAGTGTCCATTTGTTAACAGTTGGTTTTATGTTCCTTAGTTGACCCGAGGACCTGGTCCATTTATCTTGCCATATTGCTTTCAGTTTTCGTTTTATATATTTTGCAATATTAGCGTGAATAGCAACTTCTACCTGCTGTGCCCCTGCGATTGTCGACTTTTCCGCGGTGTGTCGGGCGGCTAGATCTGCTCTTTCATTTCCTCTAATATTTATGTGACTGTGGACCCATAAGAATGCAATTTTACGTCCCAGATTGCTAAGGTGCGTGATGGTGGATAATATCGTCTGAATTAGAGGGTTTATTGCATATTGGTTTTGGAGACCCATAATTGCACTATGCGATTCGCTCACTATGACAAATTTAGTCCAGTCGGTTTCGTATTCACAGTAGCGAAGGGCTTGCCAAATAGCATAGAGCTCTGAATTGTATACTGATGTGTGTTCTGGCATTTGCCAACTATATTCGACGTTGTTAACGGAGAAGGCACATCCTACACCATTATTGTATTTTGAACCGTCTGTGAATAACACGAGATGGTCACTAAGATTATGGAGTAATGCATTAAATTCTGAATGAAATATGGCTGTAGGAGTATTTGCCTTTTTATGTTTCAATAGGTGGGTGCAAGCATTAATTTGAGGTACTGTCCATGGTGGTACTTCTAGCGGTCCTAGTGGAAGTATATACGGTAGTGTCTCATGAATTCCTTCTAGAGCATTTGTTATACTGTACGACAGAGGTTTATGTAATCTCCGACTAGTTTGATCAGTGTCGTCGTTGTTAAACAAGATTTTATAATTTGGATGATTAGTTTGTGCTTTTATTTTATAGGCATATGCTAATGGCCTATAAGTAAAGTGTAGATGCAGTGGAGTTAGGCTAGTTTCGCAAGATAGCTGTCACTTGCACTAGTGTAAAATGCTCCTAAACAGTATCTCATTCCTGCATTTTGTATCGCATCTAGAGGCTTTAATGTGCTTTTTGATGCCGATGAATACGCTTCATATCCGTAATCTATTTTGGACTGCACAAGTGATTTGTAAATTTTGAGAATCACTTCAGAGTCTGCTCCCCATCGAGTGTTAGCTAGCGCTCTAATGACATTTAATGATGTTTTACACCGTACTATTAAGTTTTCAACATGGTCCTTCCAGGTGAGCGTGGTGTTTAACGTTAGCCCTAAAAATACACCATGGTCTTTACCTTGAACATACATATTATTTAATTTGAGAAGGGGACCATAATGCGGCTTTCTCAGTTTACAAAAGTGCATGTAGTAAGTTTTTTCAGATGACAGTTTGAATCCCATATTATTTGAGTTAGCTGAAACGGAGTCTATGGCCAGTTGCAGTTTTGTATTTACTTCTCCTATTGTTGGGGCGGAGTATAGCAATGCTAAATCATCCACATAGAGGTAAGTATTAACATCGGACGGGATAGAGGATAATAAAGGGTTAATCGCAACTAGAAATAGCGTTACGCTCAGTGTCGACCCTTGCGGGATGCCATTCTCGAAGACCCTGGGATTATTATTATTATTATTATTTCTATTAGCTAGAGCTCGTGCAGTGCAGACGTGTTTATTAAACGCTCCTAAATAGTACAGAAACTAAATACTGTTGCTTTATAATTGTGAACAAATTCTTCATTTGATATACACTGTAAGTGATTTTATATTACATTTTAAATATATGGTAAATAATGAAGTATAATCACTGCAATAAAGCGATAAGTGTAGAAGAGACTGTGTGTTTAGGATGTAGCAATAGCTATCACTTTACTTGTTCTATATCTGAAACAACATTCCGATCGAAATCAAAGGCAGCCAAACAAGCTTGGCGATGTGGAAATTGTAGGAATAAGAACACACAGAAGATGGACACAGCGACCACTTCGATAGCAGAGGGCGATGCAGAGATTGGTTTGAGTGATTTGGATGAAGAAGTTAGTCCAGGAATAAAGCATTATTTCGATAAGGTAATCGCATCAATGCAATTTATGTCAAATCAAATTGCTGAGTTAAAAAATGCAGTTGCAGAAGTCGCGGATGAAAATAAAACACTTAAGAAAGAATTAATATCCCTAAGACAATCAATTGAAGACCGTAATAAGCAAATTGAGGATTTAACGTGTAAAGTGAATAGATTGGAACAGCAGAAAAAGAGGAAGTTCGTTGAAATACACGTTGTTGATGGAAATAAGTCTAAATCACCAGAAGATAAGTTACAATTAATTGCACAGCAGATTGGATGTGTAGACGCGGAGTATAAATTTGTGCGAGAAATTCATTTGAAGAAAACTAATTTTCTGTTAGTAAAATTCCAAACTGAGGAAATTAAGCAAAAGTTTATGAAAACAGGTAAAGAGTGGTGGCGTCATTTATCAGACACTGACAAAAAATCTCAAACGCATTTATTTTTTAACGACAGTTTCACAGTAGACAATAGGGGACTGCTTAGAGCAGCTAAAAAAAAAGGCTTCCGCTTGCGGTTATAAATTTGTTTGGGTTAAAGCAGGAAGAAAACGCGATTTCTTTTTTCAACTTTGACACCCTGTATCTCGGAAACGAAGCATTTCCAGACCCATGTACACATGAACTTTTTTGCTTAGAATGATGAGTTCTAGTACTTCTTTAATTTTGGCGGATTAGATAAGATTCACCCTGTATACATACCTTAAACGATATAGACAAATTTATCAAATAACACGGTATTTGTGATTAGTTATCGTTCTCATTTTAAAAACGACACATTTTGGAAAACTTTATTATTTTGTTCGATGAACTTTATTTACAAACAGGATTCCTGGCTAAAGTGTAAATATATAACGGTTATTTTTAGTTGCAGAAAAAAAATTAATTTAATTGTCAGTGTTGTTGTGGCAAAGGATAATTTAAAGATGTATGAAATATTATTTAATATTTCTCTAAATTAAACTTGCATTAGAACGCAAAAAAAAAGAAAAAAATTTTGGTTTTTTATTATTTTATTATAAGTTGTATATATTTATTTTGCTTTGCGCCTTTTTAACGCACATTGAAAACTTGTCTAATTGTAACCGCACCAATATGGATGATCAAGAAAACATGGATTGATATTTAAAAATTGCACAAATATTATGGAATGGAAAATTTATACGAAAAGTAAGTCAAAAGCAAAAAGTTTAAAAATATTTCACACTAACATTAGATCGATTAATAAGTATTTCGAGGAATTACAAGTGATATTTAATTTAAGTGAATTCGATATTATATTACTATCTGAAATAAGCACGACGGTTAAAGACGTAGAGCGATATAAACTTGATAACTATAATTGTGTAATAAAGCTTAGGGAAAAAAAGCAAGGAGGAGGATTAGCCATGTACGTAAAAAGTCATATTTGCTACAAAGAAATCGATATTAGAACTGATAATTTTGAATGTATAAATAGCGTCATTCAATTTCCAAGTCTTAATAACCAAATACAGATCGCATTTATTTATAAACCACCAGACAGAAACATACAAAATTTTATTAATGAATTGGATCATCTAGTAGCTAACAGTACGCATAAAAACTTGATAGTTATAGGAGATACAAACATCAATTTATTAGATGAAAGCAATCCAAGTGTTTGTAAATACGAAAATGTGCTCAATGGAAAAGGTCTAATTACAGGTATTATAGAAGCAACCCGAGAAGAAATCAGAGATGGTATTCTGAATAGATCACTAATAGACCACATCTACATTAGAACAAACTTAAAAAATGTTAAAACTGCGATAATTCAGCACATACTATCAGATCATTTCCCAATATGCGTAAAACTAGAAGATGATGCTATAAATAGAAATGTTCTTATAAATAACTTAGTTAGAAGAATGTACAATGAAAATCGCTTACAAAAAACTATGATAGAAACTGACCGGTTAGCGTTGAAAAGCAGCGACGTAAACAAGCATGCCACAAATACTAGAACATTTAATAAAGTCTATGACGAGAACAAGGTATACAATGGAAAACATGCAAATAAACGAAGTAAGGGTAAATCTTGGATGACACCTCAACTATACGACAATATAAAGGAAAAGGATGATTTCTACAAAAAATGGAAAGCAAGCCCAAACAATAAACAATACAAAGAAACATATAAGAAGATTAGAAATAACCTTAATAAAAAATAAGGGATGCTAAAAACAATTATTTCCAAAAAACGTTCATCGATAACGCGCGGAATACAAAAAGAATGTGGAGGGAAATAAATTACATTATAACTAAAAAGAAAAGTAAAGACGTAGACAGTAAAATTATGAACTCAATTGGCCATAAATATAGCAAAAAAGGAATGTTAGAAAGATTTGCTAATATATTCTCTAGCCAGATAGAGGAGTTAATGAAAAATCGTCATCAATCAAATTTGAGAATTGAAAAATTAGAAGTGGAATATAACTTTAACATACCTCCATCTACAGTTAATGACATCGAACACATTATTAACAGTATAAAACACAACATATCTCCAGGAGTAGACAATATAACAAGCATAGACCTAAAAAATAACATAAGTATATTCAAACAGCTGATATCCAAACTTATGAATAATTCTCTGTTGAAAGGTATATTCCCAGAAGTACTGAAAATATCGATAATAAGGCCAGTATATAAAAAAGGAGATCCTCTCAACTTTGGTAATTACAGACCTATCAGAATATTGCCTGTAATTGGAAAAGTTCTTGAAAAATATGTAATGCAACACCTAAACAAGTACCTAAAGGAGAACAAAATCATAAATCCAAACCAATATGGTTTTCAAAAAGGGAAAAACACTGAGCAATTACTAGTTAGGTTTACCGACTATGTTAACGTGCAATTAGATAGAAACAATAACACCACGGCAATATTTATAGATTTAAGCAAAGCATTTGACACAGTAGACCACCACTTACTTATAAGATGCCTGGTAAATATTGGTATTAAAGATAATATGCTAAACTGGTTTCACAGTTACCTCACAAATAGAAAATACGTAGTAAAGGTCAAAGACGAATTAAGCGAAGGTCAAGACATAGTGTTCGAAGTACCGCAAGGCAGTAATTTGGGCCCCATTTTATTTCTGATATATGTCAATGACATATTTAACATAACAGAACATGCCGAACTTTATGTGTATGCTGATGATGCCGTACTAACGTATGCAGAATGAACTGAACAAGATATGCAAATGGTTGAACAATAGAAATCTCTTCACAAATTCAGAAAAAAGGGTATCCATGGTTTTCAGCACATCACATATGGAAAAAGTCATCCCGAAAGACATAATAATGCATACGTTCGATTGTAAGGACCACTGCAGCAAGTGTGATTGCCCAGCCATTAAATACATCACTGAAACGAATTACTTAGGATTAACAATAGATTCGCGCATTAAAAACAATTTACATATTGATAAGTTATAGAAAAGAATTAAAAAAATGTGCGGCAGTATATATTTATTAAAAAATTATACGAGTACAAAAATTATGTCCATAGTGTATAAAAGTTTAGGAGAATCTATATTAAGGTATGCAGTAAAAGTTTGGGGGTGTGCAGAACATGTACACTTATATAAATTAGAAACTCTACAGGTTAGCATACTCAAAATGGTTTATGGTAGTCACCCGTAAAAAGAAAAGCTCTTAGAAAAATTTGATACTTTAACACCCAGTGGTTTACACATATACCTTAATATACTCACTCACTACGACGACAATGTTCTCAAGATACCGTTACCCCACAGCTATCTTACCAGAAGGACGTATTTCAAAATTCCCAAGTGGTATAATAAGTACGGTGAACGGACACTAAAATGTGCAATACCAAAAATATTCAACGAGATACCAAGTGAAATAAAATACCCCAACAAAATGGCTACATTTAAAAAAGAAGTCAAAGCATGGATACGAAGGACTCATTAATTTAAGGACTACCATCACGTATAAAACATACAAGAAATTATATACCTATAAAACCATAGGAACTTTAGTTTTTCGTTTTCTTATACTGAAATGAATTATTATTATTTAGTTATTTAATTATATTTGTTTACAATTTATCTTAATTTCAATATCTAGTATTATTATTTCTCAGCATGTTGCTCATATGTTTATTTATTAGAATTAGTTTCATATATATTTACTGCTAAAGCCTGTCCGGTAGAACTGAACGGGTATCGGATTAACAAGGAGGATTGTCAATATATGGTTCTATTGTGCTTGAAACCGCCTTAATGCTTTGCTGTCTCGTACTTATTGTACGTGACAAAGAAAGATGGATATATTA
The DNA here is from genome assembly GCA_036346205.1 of Vesta saturnalis. Classification (NCBI taxonomy): domain Eukaryota; kingdom Metazoa; phylum Arthropoda; class Insecta; order Coleoptera; family Lampyridae; genus Vesta; species Vesta saturnalis. The sequence goes on along the minus strand of JARFJB010000618.1, from coordinate 12,892 downwards.
TGAATAATGCCTCTATTTCTGCCGAACAAAAGCGTTTGCAACTTTCACACATAATGACAAGGCAATAAGAATCAGATGCAGGTAGAATAGAAATTCAATAGGTATAATAAAATGCCAGTGGTTCTCAACACTGCTTTAACATTATATAATTTGTGAAGAAATGCAACTTTTGTATAATAAAAATAATAATCGATTACTAATTACCTATAAGTAATTTCAATTGACACCTTTCACTTATACTTATAACAACAATAACAAATACATTTTTATTATAGTTAGTAAATATTAATTAAATTACAAAGATATACTTTTATAATTAAATGTAAAAATTATAATTGTCATTCGGCTTCAGATTCATCACTTCCTGAGTCATCCAAATCTTGGATTATTATACAAAAGTTGCATTTCTTCACAAATTATATAATGTTAAAGCAGTGTTGAGAACCACTGGCATTTTATTATACCTATTGAATTTCTATTCTACCTGCATCTGATTCTTATTGCCTTGTCATTATGTGTGAAAGTTGCAAACGCTTTTGTTCGGCAGAAATAGAGGCATTATTCATAATATATCCATCTTTCTTTGTCACGTACAATAAGTACGAGACAGCAAAGCATTAAGGCGGTTTCAAGCACAATAGAACCATATATTGACAATCCTCCTTGTTAATCCGATACCCGTTCAGTTCTACCGGACAGGCTATAGCAACTTGTAAGTCTTATTAACAATGTAAAATGATATGAACTAGTATCTGTATAATTGACGGTACTAGCCGTCAAGTTTAATAGACTTGGCTAGGCCAAATATAATGTATGTATTTCTGAAATAAACACCAATTCACAATTCACAATTATTATTATTATTATTTATTTTTTTTTTTTTTGGTTTGTAGGCATCGACAACTAAGGTCATTAGCCTGTGATGAAGTCTTTTTTAGGGTTCATTTTGACTAATTTGTTTTATTAAATTCTTTCGTACAATCCATTTTGTTTTAGGTATTCTATTACAAGCTTCAGTTTGCTGAAATCATTTGAGGATAGTAATTGACGTATATCGTTCTCTATGTTTAAGGCTTGTTTTATAGCATCATATTTTGGACAATCTTTTAAAACATGTGTTAGAGGTAGCGCTTCATTGCAGTCCGTACATTTGGGTGTTTCTCTACCCGTTAATAAGTGTGATGATGTTATATTGGTGTGACCGATGAGTAATCTTGTAATGACTGTTGATGCTCGTCGTTTCAGTTCGATAGGTAATTTCCATTCATTTATGTGTGTTTTATATAGGGATAGTTTGCTTTGTACGTTATTCCAATTTTCCTGCCATTTTTATATATTTGGTTTTTAACATACAGTTTAGCATCACTTGGGGTTATCGCTTCAATTGAGACTTCATTCAGAGTAGAAGCTTCTTTAGCAGCTTTATCTGCGTATAGATTGCCTTCTATACCTGTATGGCCTGGAATCCATACTAGTATAAATTTGTTACTTCTTCAATTTGATATTTGTTTTATTTTTCGTTTTATTCTTTGTATTATAGGATTTTGGGTGCTGTATTTCTTCATTTCAATAAGTGCTGACATTGAATCTGTACAAATTATGGAATGTTGGTTCGTTACTGATGTACAGTGTGCTATTGCCCTTCTTATTGCATGAAGCTCTGCAGTGTATATACTATTTAATTGCGATAATTTCCATTTAAACGATCTGTCACCTATGCAGTACGCATATCCTGTTCCTGATGTTGTTTTAGATCCGTCCGTAAAAATCAATAGGGGATTTGGATATTCTTGTATTATTTGGTGATATTTATTTTTGATTATTCGTGGATTTATCTCAAATTTACTAAAGGTAGATAGGTCTAGCCGAACTGTAAATTTGTGCCATGGTGGTATTTCACTTAAATCAACGTGTGCCACTTGCAAATTGAAAGTTTCTAAAGCTTTATACTCCTCTGCTCGAACGCATAATGGTCGGGTTACGGTCGTTTTTCGGCATATTTTTGGGTACGTCGTATCGTTAAGAATGTTGAAGTTATTATGTTGAATATTTGATTTTGTGCTTATCTCGTATCTTAAGGCGAAGTTTTGCCTACGATAAGATAATGGCATTAAACCTAATTCGCAGCATAAGTTTGCAAATGGGCTGGTTCTGAAAGCGCCCGTTATATATCTGATTGCAGTACAATGAATGGAGTCCCAATACTTTCAACCGTGATGGTCTTGCTGCTCCGTAGATAGCACAACTGTAGTCTATTCGGGACAGAACTAAAGCTTTGTATATTTTTGCGAGTGTTTCACGATTTGAGCCCCAGTTAACATTTGACATACGTTTTATAATATTTAAAGCTTTTTTGGCTCTTGTAGCGGTTTCCTGTAATTGAGTCCTAAATGATAAAGAACTATCAAAATGGAACCCCTAAGAATTTTACGGAATTTTGACAGTTAATGCGGTTGCCTCTTAAGAACAGTTGTGGTCCCCTATGTGGAGTACGTAATCTACAGAAATGCACGCATATGGTTTTTTCGTGTGAAAACCGATATTCAATAGATTCTACGTTGCCGTTTATTTTATTAATCGCATGTTGGAGTTGCTGCTCAATCGATTCAATTGTTTTTCCAGAAAGAAAGATAGCAAGGTCATCCACATATAAGCATTTGTGGATTGTATTATTGACATTTCGCGCTATGCTGTTTACCGCTATTGTAAATAGTGTACTAATTATTGTGGAGCCTTGTGGAACTCCATTTTGGAGAATGTGATTTGGCCACAAGTGATTGCCTACTCTTACTACGAAAGATCTGTTTTTTAGAAAGCATTCAATAAATTTGGGCAATTGTTCCCTTAGTCCCCAATCATGTAGTTGTCTCAAAATCCCATATCTCCAAGTTGTGTCGTATGCTCTATGTAAATCAAAGAAAACTCCGACTACGTGTTCTCTGTCAAAAAACGCATTTTGTATCGTATTTTCTAAATAAACTATATGATCTATTGTGGAGTGTCGCTTTCTAGAGCCTGCCTGATAGTTTACTAATAAGCCTTTTGACTCTAGTAGCCATACTAATCTATTGTTGACCATTTTTTCTATTACTTCGCCAATGCATGATGCAAGGGATATGGGTCGGTAGCTGTCTATATCATGGCGAGGTTTACCTGGTTTCACGATGGAGATAATGGTAGCCTCCTTCCAGCTAGCGGGAAATGCGCTCTTTTCCCAGATGTTATTGAACAATTGTAGTATTCTTATTTTCCCTGATAAGGGTAAGTTTTAATGAATTCATAATGGATATTGTCTTTACCAGGAGCTGAACTTTGAGAATTTGATGGCGTGGTTTAATTCTTGTAAGGTAAACGGTTGTTATACTCAAAGTGTGTGTTACTTGTGAAATGAAGCGGGTTTAAGCAACTGTTTTGTTGTAGAAACGATTCCTGGTAGCTAGTGTCGGAGCTGATGCTTTCATAACGTTTACGAAAGAGTCAGCTATTTCAGCTTCATTTACGACTAGTCTGCCATTTATTTCTAGTTTAGGAGTTGTATAACTATTTGTCCCTCGTATTGCTTTTATTTTACCTATTTAAATTAACACTCTAAATATAGTCTTCCCAGGATCTTTTTTTTCTCTGTCTGATGAAATATCGACAGCTTGCTCGTGCTTTCTTAAACAGCACTAAGTGTTCTTGTGTTGGTCTTTTTCTGAAGTTGTTCAGAAAACGTTTCTAGATATGAATTCTCTCTTCTATGTCTTTGTCCCACCAGGGAACGGACCCTGCACTTATTATGCCTTTTGTCTGCGGTACGTTGTTTTGGGCTGTTTTTAGGATGCTTTCGGTAACAAGTTGAACGACTGTATCTATGTTTCCAGTCAGTTCAGGTGTAGTGTATAGTGTTTTATAAGCGGACCAGTTTGCTTTTTTTAACAGTCAACGTTTTGGGATGTGTTGCTGTTCTTGTATCCTTCCCGTCCATATGCATATGGGAAAATGATCGCTTCCATGCGGATCTTCCAAGGGTTGCCATCTAAATCGTGTTGCAAGTGATGATGAACATAAGGCTAGGTCTAAGCAAGAAAAGGTTTTAGATCTTGTGTTAATAAAAGTAGGACTTCCATCATTCATTACAATTAATTGGGATTGATCAATGAACTGTTCCAACATAGTTCCTTGTATCCTGTAAGAAGATCCCCATAGAGGGTTATGGTTAAAATCTCCAACCAGCAAACATGGTTTTGGTAATTGATCTACTATATCAGATAATTGCTTTATTGTCCAAGATCTATCTGTAGAGATTACAAATAGTAACCGGCTCTGGGAATATGCTTACAGCTATTGCTTGGATCTCTGTTTGAACGGATATATTTCTATAGGCAATAATTTCTAATCAGTAAAGCTACTCCTCAGTGCGCACGGATCTCTGGAGTAACATCCTTACGTTCAATGTCATATTTTTAAATTAAAATGTTCTTCAGGTTTGAATGGGTTTCCTGAAGACATACAATTAGATCATATGTGCAAAGTATTAATTGCAATTCTGGTAAGTGTTGTAATACACCGTTACAATTCAATGGATGACTTTATCCATTTTGATGTGGTTTTTTTTTTCTTTACTTTGCTAAAACTATGACAATACACAAAACGTATATTTAAGTTAAAAGGACAACACTACCATATATGTATATATAAAATAAACAGTGAACAGACATATATGAAACCAAACATTAATATCACAGAGTATGGATCACAAATCTGTATCACGGAATATATATATATATATATATATATATATATATATATATATATATATTAGACTAAATATCACAATTTCCGATTGGCAGGTTGCTTTGACTAGAAACTGCTAAATTGCAGTCTCGGCATTATTATTGATTTAAGTTTTCCTGGCCGTCCTTCGGCCAACCTTTCGTCTTTTTGTATTTTGCTTTTTCTTGCTTCTCTTTGAAAGTAGGTCTTCATCAACGAACTCTAACAGCTCTGTAGGAGAGGTCTGAGCTGGCGTTTTAATGTTCCTTCAACTACTTCCATTTCGTCTGATGAAGATTTATCGTCTCCAGTCGTAGATTGTAGTAGTGAAAGTGAAGGTACTACGGTTCTGCTAGAACTATGTGGAGTTATTTGGACAGGTTTTACTTGTAATGCAGATTTATTTTGATCTCTTTCGATGTTCTCAGAAGACATATGCTTTTTAATACCTTCATCTATCATTTTTCCTATTGCGGGGAGGAGTGTATTTATTATTTCACTTGATATATCATTGTTTGTTTTTGCAGCTGCATCTGCATATGATTTTTTTGCCAAGACAGGTGAAAGCTTCAACTCTTCTTTCGCTTCAAAATAAAATAACTTTTTTGTCGTTTTGATTTCCTGTATTGCCATCTCTTCTTTAAATTTCGGACATTCACGGGATCTACATAAATGTTCTCTTCCACAATTGATACAGCAAATATTGCTACACTGTCCCTCATGTATTGGATTTCCACAAACGCATCTGGCTTCGTTTCTGCAATTTGTGGCAGAATGGCCGAATCTTTGGCAATTCAGGCATCTGATGGGGTTTGGGATGTAAGTTCTTACTGGTAATATATTACCTGCAACTATCCTATGGTAGGTGCGGTATACTAAACTAAGGATATGGTTTGGGTATCCACCATGACACCATTTCTCCTTGTCTGAATGCGGCGTACATCAATCTCCTTTTCGCTCTCTAATTCTTCTAATATTTCAGCGGTAGTACAGTTTAGAAAATCTCAAAAATGATCCTCTACTCTTGTTTAAAGAGTCGTGCGGAATAACTTCTACATCCATGTTACATAGTCGATTCACAGTTAGCAGCTTTCTCGACTGTAAATTACTAACAGTTTCTGTTAATAACCCATCTTTTATTTTTTTTACAGATTTTGCTTGTCCTACTACTCCATACAAACTCTTTGTAATTAAAAACGGTGACACTTTCGTAAATTCTCCTTCTAAACTTTTAACGAGAAGGAACCGGGGCAAATCCTCCTTTTCCATGCTCGCTAGGGGGTTCTTTACGCGAATCGCGTCTGATTGAGAGGCCAGAACCTCTTTAGATTTGGATTTTATGCTCATAAGTAATCCACGAGAAAGGAACAAATAACAGTCCACTACGGCAGTGGTCCATACCAGCAAGGCCAAATACTGTCGGGGTAGCCAGGTACCGACAGACACCGTTTGCGACCAACTAACGTATGGCCATCCATCCCTTGGCACGGTACGTATTACACCTTGGATTACGCCTTTGTTAACGGGGTCAGGTTCCCACGACATGAAACAAGTGACAGGACCAAGACAACCAAAGAAACGAAGACAAACGAATTATTATTATTATTATTATTATTATTATTATTATTATTATTATTATTATTATTATTATTATTATTATTATTATTATTATTGTTGTTATTGTTGTTACTGTTGTTCTTGTCCTTGTCTTCAGCTGAACGGCTATTTAAGAACGTTCTCGATAGCTGTGATCATTAGACGTTCTTATACTTTATAGCCCTTAGCGTTAATGCTGCATTCGACTTGCTCTGTTGCCATTAAATTTCATTTAGTACTTTTATACTTTCCAAATATCTTAGCAGGTGTCCAAAGTTGTTTTCTTCTAGCATAGTTTTTAATTTTCCCTTTATTCGGCGTGCATCTCTGTATGATTTCAGTACGTGGCAGTCCTCAATTATGTGTTTTATAGTTAGATCATTTAATTTACATTGTGGACATTTAGGAGGATTTTTGTATAATAGTAGATGTGCATGAGTTAGCCTTGTGTGACCAATTGATAACCTTGTCCATACAACTTCTTGTTTTCTTTGTAACCCTCTGATTCTTGGAATATTTTCGACATCCATAATAATATTCTTTAGTTCGCTTTTTAATTTGCTTTATTAGGTCATTTAGCAAATAGCAATTTAAAACGTTACCGTTGTCACTTCTTGCGAACGTGAGTTGGGTCACGGATCTCCTTTCTTCTGTGTTTAGTTTCATTGGTGTGTACAGAATTCTTATTTGTGTTCCATCCTGTATTAACCGTGTTAGTTTCTGTTGTATGGTTTTAACGAGACGATTTTGCGCGTAGCAGTTTTTCAAAGAATCGACTGCTGTCTTAGAGGTAGAGCATACTATTTTATTTGTTGGGCGATTTTCGTCAGTTCTATTCCTTCAAAATACCAGTTATTGCTAAAGTATCGTGGATTTTGTGGTAACTTCCATGTTGTTTTATGGTCCTCTATTACCACGTTGCATACGACACAGTTTGTAGTGTATCCGTGTATATGAACGTGTGATTCTCGTATCGTAATTTATATTGGTTAAAATTGGTTTGTTCATCATCGTCTACGCTATTTATATAATCTATTTGACGAATAGATTATTTATATATCTTCTTCGCGCACATGTTTAGAATAAATTTTCCTCTAGCTGCCTGTGAATGTTAATTATTGCTGGTACTGTTCGTGTTTGACTCACTCATATTTTAGCATTTCAGGATTTGACAGTATAGTTCTTAAATAGTGATTTGGTTTGTTCAATATTTTTAGACCATATTTAGCATTGATCTCGTCAAATCTGAGTTTTATTGGGACATTGTTGGATATAATGTTTAGTGTCTCAATTGTCTCAATTATTATTATTATTATTATTATATTATTATTATTATTATTATTATTATTATTATTATTATTATTATATAATGCATATAGGACACAAGGATGAATGTAAAGTCAGTGTGACTTGGCTGGACCCTTAAATGTACCGTATTTCTGAAATAAATCATTCAGTTCAATTCAATTCTATTATTATTATTATTATTATTATTATTATTGTTATTATTAATATTATTATTATTATTATTGCGTCGGGCGCTCGCAGCGGTCAGACGTACTAATATCTCGCTCCGTAATTATATTTATTAAATACGATGATTTTGCAATAAAATTACTCAAGTTAGTGTTTTAAAACTTTGTTTAATGATAAATAAAGTACGATAGTTATAAAAATGCAGTGCAATCAATGTGAACTGGATATCTTATCTCAAGAAGTTTATTGCTTTGGATGTAATAAGGAATACTATTATGCGTGTTCTATATCTGAAAATACATACAGAAAATCACGTACTGGTAAGCAATCGCGAAATGCTCAGAATGTCGTGGCTAAAAATATTGGTTCAACTTCCAAGTAATAGAAGCCACTAAAGAAATCGAAAGCGGTGTTGGTGTAGCTGAATCTCAATGGCCCCCTGATGTAAAAACAAAAATTGACCAAATGTTATTTTCTATGCAATTTATGTCGGATAAATTCGATAACATGACATCACGTTTTGATTTAAGCATAAAAGAAAGTCAGGAAATGAAGAAGAAATTAAATCGTTAAAAAGGATCATAGAACAAAAAGACTCACAAATATTACAATTAAATGTACGTATTAATAAGTTGGAACAACATGCGAAAAGAAAATTTGTCGAAATCCATGGTATCGAGCAAGTTGATAATATTACGCCGCAAGAACATTTTAAAACAATTGCTACTGACATTGGATGTGATCTAGTAGAACCTAGAAGTGTAACCCGCATATCATTAAAAAACTCGTTGTTTCTAATAGCAAAGATGCCATCAGCGGAGGATAAAAAAGAATTCATTATAAAAGGCAAGAACTGGTGGCGCAGCCTATCAGAGGGCGATAAGAAAGCAAAAAAATCTACTTTAACGAACATCTTACAGTAGAAAACCGGTTAGTTCTGAAAGAAATTAAGCAATGCGCAAAAATGTATAGTTATAAGTATGTGGGATAAAAATGGACGTATACTAACGCAAAAATGATAAAAAAGTGATCAACATTATGTCAATGACACTACAAAGTTCATAAATTAAGAAGAAAAAAATGATGTTTTTGGGTACATTCAGAAAACATTTTCTTTACGTTAATATTTTAATTTTACAAAGTTTAGAATGGATTATAATCTTTATCAGTATATACATGAACATACAGTTATCAGTATTAAACGTAATAATAAACCAGAATAGACTATAATTTATTTTTATTTAAAGAATTTACATTTAACTTTATGAATTTAATCGTAAATGAAACATCAAGCATAAAATTTAAAACATGTGACAATATAGAACAATGGAACTTCTTCTGTGGTAAAATAGGTAAGGTCCATCTAGTGTAAATATTTTTCATGTAAATATAATCTCTGAAAAATACTAGTGAATTACAAATAATATTTCATATGACTAATCTTGATTTAATCCTACTATCTGAAATTAATGTGACTGATGAAATAGACAGTTTTCAGTTAATTAATTACAAACGGTTATAAAACCCATCTAAATAAGAAGGAGGAGGACTAGATTTTCAAAAATAATATTGAATTTCATTCAAATAAGATTTTGAAAGTTGTGAATGCATAAAAGTGTTAGTATCCTATCAAATTAGAACTTATTCTAAATTTGTTTCCCTTACATCTAAAAATTTCAAATTTTTGACAGATTTAAAATTTTAAAATAACATCAAGAACGTAACATTGTATTAATAGGAGATGTAAATTTAAATTTACAAGATGCAAAAATGGCATAATTTGTGATTATGAAACCCTACATATTCAAATGGACTTAATGCTATTAATGACATAACTAGGGAAAACGAGAAGGGTTTTTAGATCATTTTATAAAAACCCTAATACAGACATTTACTCTGCTGTGATAAGACATAAGCTGTCAGACCATTACCCAATATGTGTCACTTTATATAAAAATTGTAAGATTTTGAATTTCTTTCGTAAGGTGCATGTAAATTTTGTTTAACATGTTTAAAAATGGGTGAAGGTTCATTTAAATCTTGAACTAATTGTTCACAGTTAGTAATAAATAAATCATCCTCTTTGAAATCCTTTAGTCGACCATAAAAATCTCCAGAAATAGGAACTGTCCGACCAAACGCCAAAAAGGAAGATGAACAGCGTTACGAATTCAATTAAAAACAATTCAACAGAGAAGAAGTACAATCTAAGAAAATAAAAAATGGAATTTACACAAATAACACAAAATATGTTAAACGTTCGCATCTAAACTACTACCATTAAATTTTAAATTTATAAACATGAACGGAACTCTTAAAAATTTGTAAAATTTCAATTAATTTGGAAAAATCTTAAGCAGGAATACTAACTGAAGTATTAATATTGTTTATGTGACATAAAAATAAAATAATCTTTTGTAATTCATTATTCATTTCAAAGTTTTCGTTAAATGGATTCAATAAATTCTAATGAATCGTTACATAAATTAATAATTGATCGTATAAATATAAAAATTCATTATCAAAAGTAATGTAATTCAAGCGTTTCAAAATTTAAATAAATGTATTAACAATTGAATTTTGAAGTTTATCAATAACAAAACTAAATGATAATTGAGGTTTACAAAATTCACATTTATCTAAATTAATATTTAAATTGGCATCACTAAGCCTTTTTAAAAACCTTTAAAAATAAATGTTCCTTAAAAGTACTTGAAAAAAAAATATCGTCTAAAGAAAAAACTGATTGAGATAAATCATGTCCTAAATGGAATCCATAAATCGTTGTAATGTATCATAATCAAAGATTGAATGCATTTTTAATAATTCCAATTTAAATGTTCAAAAACAATTTTTTAATCAAATAAATTTTTAATTACGTTTCTCATCTAGTGTCAACCTTTGCTTCATTTACATTTAAAAAATTTTAATTCTACTAATAACTCATCACTATATAAAACATCAACTAAATAATTAAAATTTGACATGGTAAAAATATTGTTAACACAATCAATAAATTTCATTAAGTATAAACACATAAAAAAGCGTAACAATAAATGGTAACTCCTTAAATCTGGTCAACCTTAATAACAATAATCAAAAAAACAAACACAAGTGAGAATAACTGGCATTGAAACAAACAAATCAATCCCTTTTCTGGCCCCAGTGTTATTAACACATGTAATAAAAAATCTCAAATATAAAGTGATTAAAATAACAAAGTAATAAATTTCAATGTCCCTGCTCCCCGCCAAAAAACATTAAAAGCCAAGTATAACATTAAAACAAAAGCGATGATGTAATAAAAGCAAATGTAATAAACAATTTTTGATCAAATAATTTTAATTAATAAAAAATATTACCAAATAACAATCTCCGTTGGCTCAATCGGTAAATTAAGATGGGAAGTTCTAACCTACCTGAAATGCTGCTTCATCTGCTTATTATTTTTCACTTAATTAATAAAAATGCAATAAAAAATTATGAAAAATGATAAAATCTCAGCGCCATGTTGTCTTTTTTTTTATAGGAACAACAAACCTAGTTAATGAAAATAATAAACAATTTATCAAAATGAAAATAAAATAACATAATATACTTGTTTATTCAATATCATTGAAAATTAAAAATCAAAAGTATATAATATTATTATATATATATATATATATAATATATATATATATATATATATATAATATATAATAAAATTATTTGAACGGTTCGGTACATAAACTGTATTACTGCTGGTAACTATGAAGCAGAATGGTGAACTTGGTGGGTCAATGTCTTGTAATTATCCTTAATATTTGGTCCATAAATTTATTGATTTTTTAAGTTTAAGTATTAGAACTTGCGTTGTAAAATGTAATTCAAGTAAAAATTTCCATTTAAATTAGAAAAAAATAAATAGTAAATTAGTAAATTATAAGTGCCATATAAAAAAAAAAAAATGTAAAAAACAAATGTTTTTAATTTAAAATATAATTTGAAAAAACTACCATCAAAATCTGATGGCACTAAATATAAAAATTAGGTAAAACCTCTTTTTTAAATTCAAAAGTGAAAAAATAAGGGCCAAAAATACTCAAAGTTTTCCCCAAATTGTCACGCGTTGCGGGAATACAATCATCAGAATCCAATTTTTAAGAAAGGAACTATAACTTTTATGAAATATTACACCCAAAAGATGTTTCTAAAATGCAAATTTTGCCTTTCTCAATTCTACATTTTAATAATTAAAAACTTTCTAATATTACGCCAAATAAAAACGATCTAAAAAGTATTTTTAAACCACAAAAAAGGGTTTGTTTAACAATGTTTAATATAAATTATAGATTACCTAGATTTAAGAATGTTTTGATAATTTTTTTTTTTGAGAATTTTATAAATAAAAGTAGTTAATCTGTATTATAAGCTTTATGGCTATAAAATATTTTACTTTTTAAAGAAAGTTTATTCCAATCAATAATAATTAATTTATAATTAAATGGGTGTTAAAAAAGCAATGGATTTTAAAACGTCATCCCTAAATAACACACACTTATAGTGCGGTATAAAATTTCAATTTCTTTTAATACTAAAAAAGACAGTCAATTATTAAAATCCAAAACAATTTTGCGTCATTAAAAACCAAACGAAATGTACAAACAATCTATTAGGTATAACCATTTAATGCATTTATTTTCTTAGACCTTGTCCATAATTTTAACAGTCCAAATATTTACTTTTAGTGAAATGTGTATTAACTAAATTTTTCTGTTTTTTTTTTGTAACTGTGGTTTATATGGTAATTGGGTTTGTCGGCTTATTTCCACATTTTGGTTCGTTTTTAACCGACGTTTCAAGGGATTTTTCATCAGGCTGTTTATCTGCACTTGATTCGGATTTTCTTAAATTGACTACGAGATTCGAACTTGGTACCTTTGAGTTGTGAGTCTGACACCTTTACCGCCAGGCACTGAGTTGTATTCTGGGGGAAAGTGATTAGGTGGTTCTCCTATATGTTAGCTTTTTATGGATGTTTCAAGCTATTCTGAAAAGTTGTTAGAATTCCTCCTTACTAATT